>CM044014.1:15293321-15708321 GCA_024085815.1 Flaveria linearis | reverse complement strand
AACCCAAGACAGTGGCGAGAACCTAGCATACACTAACTGATTTCACGAACTGAGCCTTCTGGTACCGCACCTTGCTACCCCTACATCCCGAGCCATCGAGAAATACATTGGTGGACTACCCATGCAGATTCAGGATATGGTGTTAGGAAGGAATCCTTCGACACTAGAAGATGCTATTAGGCTGGCTGCGCAGTTAACCGATAATCATGTGAAAGCTGGTTCTTTAACCAGGAAAGGGTCGAAGAAGAATACCGATAAACTTCCTAACGAATCCGTCAAAACCGAACAACCCGAGCCTTCCAAGAATAAGAAGAGGAAGGCTAAATCTCAAAACTTTGTTGTAATTACCCTCGCTGTGCCAATTAATCAAGTCCATCCAACTCGTCAACCAGCAGTAAACAACCAATCGCTGATGAAAAAGCCATACGCTGGACCCTTTCTGCAGTGTAACAACTACAAGTATCACCATCCCACTAACATTCAGTGTCGTCAATGCATAAATTGTGGTCGTTTTGGTCACACATTCAATCTGTGCAAGAATACTGCAAGGGTTCCAGTTACCACACCGACTGTTCAGCATACCCCGACAATCACGCAAGCAAGAGCTTGCTACCAATGCGGGGATCCTAACCACTTCCGCAACCAATGTTCGAAGCTCCTCAAGGCCGTCCCTGCAGCTCAAGGTCGAGCATTCAATATCAATGCTCAACAAGCCCAAGTTAGCAATAACATGGTGAACGGTATGTTCCAAATTAATAATCAATACGCTTCGATTCTTTTTGACACCGGTGCCAATAAAAGCTTTGTATCCTTAGACTTTGAGCCCTTACTTGCTAGTGCCCGAACCAAGCTAGACAACCCCTTTATGGTAGAGATAGCTGACGGAAAACCCATTACAATTAATTCTGTTATTCCCGACTGTACCTTGAATCTAAGCGAGCACGATTTCCCTATCAATCTTATACCCATGCAACTGGGTAGTTTCGATGTCATAGTAGGCATGGACTGGTTATCAAAGAATCATGCCGAAGTGGTTTGTTACGAAAAGACCATTCGTATTCCTCTTCCGACCGGAAGCATACTACAAATCTTTGGGGAGAAGCCTTCCAAAGGGCTTAGACTCATGTCATGCACGAAAGCTCAGAAATACCTCCGTAAACACTATGTGGCATTCCTAGCACACATTATGAAGACGGACGTAAAATCAAAAGGAATTGCAGATATTCCAATCATTCGGGAATTTCCTGAAGTCTTTCCCGACAACTTAACCGGATTACCCCTGTTCGTCAAGTCGAATTTCGGATTGACCTTGTACCTGGGGCTACACCTGTGGCGAAATCACCTTATCGTCTCGCACCTTCCAAAATGCAAGAACTTGCTAGCCAATTGCAAGAACTGTCAGACAAAGGATTCATTCGCCCGAGCTCATCACCATGGGGAGCTCCAGTCTTATTCGTGAAGAAAAAGGATGGTTCTTTTCGCATGTGTATCGACTATCGGGAACTCAACAAACTCACAATCAAGAACCGTTACCCATTACCCAGAATCGACGATCTATTTGATCAACTTCAGGGAGCCTTGTACTTCTCAAAGATCAATCTTCGTTCTGGTTATCACCAACTCCGTGTGCACGATGATGACATTCCAAAAACCGCTTTTCGTACGAGATATGGTCGCTACGAGTTTACAGTTATGCCTTTCGGGTTAACCAACGCACCGGCAGTGTTCATGGATTTAATGAATCACGTGTGCCGGCCATGCCTAGACAAATTCGTGATTGTATTCATCGACGACATCTTGATATACTCCAAATCCAAATCCGATCACGAGAACCACCTTCGTCTAATACTCGAACTTCTGAGGAAAGAGAAACTCTACGTCAAATTCTCAAAGTGTGAATTCTGGCTTAATGAGGTTCAATTTCTTGGTCACATAGTAAACAGCAAGGGGATTCACGTTGATCTCACGAAGATCGAGGCAGTAAAGAATTGGGGAGAACCTAAAACTCCTACAGAGATTCGTTCATTCCTTGGTCTATCCGGATATTACCGACGTTTTATTCCTAACTTCTCGAAGATTGTTGTGCCACTCACTGCTTTGACCCACAAGGATAAGCCTTTTTCTTGGGGGCCTGATCAAGAAAAAGCATTTCAAACCCTCAAGCAAAGGTTGTGTGAGGCACCGATTCTAACACTTCCTGATGGAAACGACGACTTTATTGTCTATTGTGACACTTCAAAACAAGGTCTAGGTTGCGTTCTCATGCAGCGAGGCAAAGTTATAGCTTATGCCTCAAGACAATTGAAGATTCATGAGAAAAATTATACGACGCAGGATCTTGAATTGGGTGTTGTTGTATTCACACTCAAAATCTGGAGACACTATCTCTATGGCACTAAATGTGTTGTATTCATCGATCATAAGAGTCTCCAGTATATCTTCAACCAGAAGGAACTTAATATGAGACAACGACGTTGGGTCGAACTACTCAACAACTATGACTGTGAGATTCGTTACCACCCCGGTAAAGCTAATGTCATAGCCGATGCATTAAGTCGTAAGGGCCAGATTATGCTTCAAAGTGTTACCATTCAAACCGACCTCCTGACCCGTATACTCGAAGCTCAACACGAATCAGTCACCGAGGGCAACATGTATGAGGAAATGTCATGCGGTGCTGAACTCCAATTGGAAACCAAGTCGGACGGACTACTGTACTTTCTAGATCGACTTTGGATTCCAAATCACGATAATCTTCGAGCAACCATCATGGATGAGGCTCATAAGGCTCGTTATTCTATTCATCCGGGAGCAGATAAGATGTTCATGAATCTTCGGAACCAATATTGGTGGCCCAACATGAAGAAGGATATAGCCTTGTATGTATCTAAATGCCTCACATGTTCCAAAGTCAAAACCGAGCATCAACGTCCCTCTGGATTACTCGTACAACCTGAGGTTCCATTATGGAAATGAGAAGCATATCCATGGATTTCATCACCAAGCTGCCTCGTACCGCTAGTGGTCACGATAGTATCTGGGTTATCGTTGATCGATTGACTAAGTCGGCTCATTTCATACCAATTTGTGAGGAGTACCGAGTCGAGATATTGGCTCGTATTTACATCAATGAAATAGTCAGTCGGCATGGTGTACCTTTAGATATTATCTCTGATTGCGATCGTCGCTTCATCTCTCGTTTCTGGAAAAGTTTCCAATCAGCTCTCGGAACTCAACTAAATCTTAGCACAGCTTATCACCCGCAAACCGACGGTCAGACTGAAAGAACAATACAAACCCTCGAGGATATGCTCCGGGCTTGTGTCATTGATTTCAGTGGATCATGGGATTCTCATCTTCTGTTGATCGAATTCTCTTACAATAACAGTTACCATACCAGCATCCAGATGGCACCATTTGAGGCCTTGTATGGCTGAAAGTGTCGATCTCCCATCTGTTGGTCTGAAGTTGGTGAATCACAGATTACTGGTCCGGAATTGATACAAGAAACAACCAACAAAATTCATAAGATTCGTGATAACTTGGTCGCTGCTAGAAATCATCAAAAGCATTATGCTAATAAAAGACGTAAGCCCATGGAATACAAAGTTGGCGAACTCGTACTCCTTAAGGTGTCACCCTGGAAGGGAGTGATCCGTTTTGGAAATAAAGGGAAACTAGCGCATCGTTATGTGGGTCTTTTCAAAGTTGTCGAGCGCATTGGGCAGGTTGCTTAAAAGCTTGAACTACCTCAAGAACTCAGCAATGTTCATCCTACGTTTCATGTGTCCAACCTCAAGAAATGTCTTGCCGATGAAAACCTCCACATTCCACTCGATGAAGTTCGCATAAATGAATCTATGCACTTTATCGAGAAGCCTGTGGAAATTATAGATCGAGAAGTCAAAACACTCAAGCGTAGCTGGATACCCATTGTCAAAGTCCGCTGGGAATCTAAACGTGGCCCAGAATTCACCTGGGAACGTGAAGACCAAATGAAATCGAAGTACCCTCAACTTTTCACATCAGCCTCCTAGTGATTAAATTTCGGGATAAAATTTCCTAAAGCAGGGGAGACTGTGATATTTGACCCATTTTAAATTGTGAAACCGAACCCGATTGGGCGATTATCAATGAAACAATCCCGTTTTCGCTTTTCTTGTTGGTTTAATGAATTGTATGAAACCCTTATGACGTTTATCAAATTCCTCAAATTATTTAATAAGTTTCACAAACTTAATTAAATGTAGTAAATATATATATATATATATATATATATATATATATATATATATGTGTGTGTGTGTGTGTGTGTGTGTGTGTGTGTGTGTGTGTGTCACACCCTCAATTTTCCACAAACGGGGTTTTACCGTTAGGCGTGTGACATACCAAGATCTCAGACACGGTTATATCAAACGACACTATATGAGTTTAAAAATAAACGTTTGACATAAATCAGATTACATAAAAGAAATAAATAACAGTGCGGAAGCGAATAACGAAATGTAAACAATACTGAAAGTCCGAGATGTTAAATCAAAACAATGTTTAATGCAATATAAATGGATCTGATGAATGCATGCCCTGAGTGCGTTCCTTAATCGTGCATCATGAGATTACGCATTCCTGTTACCTGAGAAAACATGCTAAAGCGTGTCAACATAAAGTTGGTGAGTTCACAGGTTTTATCACAGAATAAAATGTTTGTAACTGTTCGACTGTCTGTAACTGTTCAACTGGTTGTAACTGTTCGACTGTTTGTATCTATTCGACTGTTTGTAACTGTTCGACTGTTCGTAACTGTTTGACTGTCCGAATGGTTTAGTAATTAAAGCATATCGATAGGTAGCTAGCCTATAATCATGTTACTTAGCGTTTCGAACCGAAGCTGACTGTTTGCGTGTCCTATATGTTTGTGTTTCCCCGTCACGTCTCGCAAGACAGTGACAAATGTTAGGTCAATAATGCACCCGTTTGACCTCCAATCAAGCTAGCGCGACTAGCCCGGCGGGGTTTGTCAGACCCAGTACTACTACTCAGTATTACCTCGCTAATCCCATTACTAACGGTTCGAGAGTGTCAGGACTGTTTATATGTTTGCACTAACGTAACAAGCGATATCAATAATACTAAAACCATTTATAAAATATGTTTGCATGTTTTCTCCCCCAAAAAGGAAAGAAAGTAAAAGAGGGCCATGAAACTCACCTTGATTGCGTTGCAAAGAAATAATGTTCGCACGACGATTAGAATTTCAGTTAACCTATGTTTCGTTTAGCATGAACATCGTTAATGTTAGTTATTATTTACGAGTTTATAATATGATTAACGTTCGAATATGGATTAAGGTTTGATAGAATTATGTGTTTTGTTTAAGTATTTAAATTTATAAAATAAATTTCATACTTTTAATCCATTTAACGAATTATCAGGTGTTTTTAGAAAAGAATTTTTTATGTAATGATGATGTTCAACATGTAATTAAGTTCGTATGATTATCAAAGAATAATTACAAAATATTATTCTAAACCATTCGTTTAAAGTATATTTTATAAAATAAATCATATTGTAAATAATTTGGTAAAACTTTAATATAATCCAGAAAATTATTTGATGCTCAAAAATATAAACAAGATTTATAAAAATTATTTTTATAATTTTTATAATTTTTCTGTAATTTTTAAAAGCCCAAAAATCCATCAAAAAAATAAATGAGGTTGCCCGGGTTCGAACCCGGGACCTCTCGAATTGAACTTGGACAGGGAACCGGTGAACCAAGGCCGCAGCCGCGAGAACTCTCGGTTTCATTTAACTTTAAACACAACCCAAGTCAACCCCCAAATCAATGAAGAACCCTAATTCGATTAACTCCAAATCGAACCCCAATTCGATGTTGTTAATCAGATTATTGTTAGGGCTTTTGATCCCCATATGAAACCGAGCATGTTTGTATGTTTAATTACCTGTTTTGAAGTTATATGGATGGTGAACACTCGATGAGCAGTCGCGACAGTAGGTTGGATCCAATTCGTGTGCAAATGTTAATGAAAATCAAATTAACTTCGTGTGTAGCTTCGTGTGATGCTCTAGTTGCAAAGCCCTATGTTAATTTGGGTGTAAATCACTCGGATGTTGGGTTTCGACAAGGTTGCAGGTCGCGGGTAATGGTGGTGTTTGAATGAGATGTTAATGCATGTTTTATACGAAATTGGGTACAGTGGAACACTATAATCGGCCTAACTTTAGTTTGTGCGCCATTAATTTGATTTTAAATTTTGATCAGTGGCAATCGTGGCCGGTTCTTTTGGCCGAAAGTTGAGTGAGTGGTTTAGTGGTAATTCGCACTCGAATTTTCAATTGAAAGTGGGTACAATGCTCGAATCTTGCACGCGGTCTTGTCGGTAGTGGTTAATTAGGTAGCAACCGATTAAATTTGGTCGTTCGGCTTCGCCGGAGGAACGCCGGCGTCTCGCCGGAGAACAGTGGGTCGACGGGGGGGGGGGGGGAGGGGTGTTTTAAAATAATTTACAACTTTGGTCCCTGCGGCTTCTGAGGTTATCATTTTATGTGCAAAGTTTTTAAACCAAGTTTTAAATATTGCAATTTCATCCCTAGACTTTTTAAGGTTTAGTTTTTAATAATAACTTTTATTATTATCATTATTATTATTATTATATTATTATTATTATTATTATTATTACAAAAATTATTATAATTTTTGTAATTATTGGAATTAATAACGTATTAAACGTTAATTGTTTATAAAGTAAAATTAGCTTTTATTTACCGGAAAATTCGAGATGTTACAGTCTCCCCTACTTTAGGAAATTTCGTACCGAAATTTTGTTCATGAGGAGGCTGAAACGAAAAGATGAGGATACTTGGATTTCATTTGATCCTCACGTTCCCAGGTGAACTCTGGTCCACGCTTTGAGTTCCATTGGACTTTGACAATAGGGATACGACTGTGTTTGAGTGTCTTGACCTCTCGGTCCATAATTTCCACTGGTTTCTCGATGAAACGTAGTTGTTCGTCAACATGTACCTCGTCTAACGGAACGATGAGGTCTCGTCAGCCAGGCATTTCCTCAGGTTTGAAACATGGAACACATCATGTACTCCACTGAGTTCTTCAGGTAGGTTCAACTGATAGGCTACGGGACCAACCCGTTTGACAATCTCAAACGGTCCCACGTTCCTTGGGTTTAGTTTTCCACGTTTCCCGAAACGAATCACGCCCTTCCAAGGTGATACTTTCAACGGTACTTTGTCACCAACCTGAAACTCCAATGGTTTACGACGCTTGTCGGCGTAACTCTTTTGTCGGTCACGTGCTGCTGCCATACGGTTACGGATCTGCACGATCTTCTCAGTCATCTCGTGCACAAGTTCAGGACCGGTAAGTTGACTTTCTCCAACTTCCGCCCAGCAAATAGGTGACCGGCACTTACGCCCATACAGTGCCTCAAATGGAGCTGCCTTGATCGAGGTATGATAACTGTTATTATAGGAGAATTCAACCAATGGTAAATGAGTTTCCCAGCTGTTGCCAAAATCAATCACACAGGCACGCAACATGTCTTCCAGTGTCTGGATCATACGCTTACTTTGACCATCGGTTTGCGGGTGATACGCGGTACTCATATCCAGCCGCGTTCCCAATGATCGTTGTAATGACTGCCAGAAATGAGAAGTGAACCGAACGTCACGATCAGAAATGATAAATATCGGCACGCCATGCCGAGAGACTATTTCCCTTAAATAGGTACGTGTCAGCTTCTCCATTCGATCAGTCTCTCGGATTGCCAGAAAGTGTGCGGATTTCGTTAAGCGATCTACTATAACCCAAATGTCGCATCCGCTGGGAGTCCTAGGTAACTTCGTGATAAAGTCCATGGAGATCTGCTCCCATTTCCACACCGGAATTTCCGGTTGTTGAAGTAAACCGGATGGTCTCTGGTATTCCGCCTTAACCTTGGAACAAGTTAAGCATCTGCTTACGTATGTGGCTATCTCCGCTTTCATTTTCGGCCACCAGTAAAATTCTTTCAGGTCCTGATACATCATGTCTGAACCTGGATGAATCGAGTAACGTGACTTATGAGCTTCATCCATTATCAGCTCTCGCAAATTCCCATACTGTGGTACCCAGATCCGTTTCATAAGATAACGGATTCCATCAGCTTTAACCTCCAACTGTTTCTCCATGCCTCGCATGGATTCTGCTTTGAGATTCTCCGTCTTCAAGGCCTCAGATTGAGTAGAATTGATTGCACAGTCATAATCATTGAGTAACTCTAACCACCGTCGTTGCCGCATATTTAACTCCTTTTGCTCAAAGATGTGCTGAAGACTCTTGTGATCGGTATAGATAGTGCATTTGGTACCGCACAAGTAGTGTCTCCAAATCTTCAAGACAAAAACCACTGCACCCAATTCCAGGTCATGGGTGGTATAGTTTTTCTCGTGAATCTTCAGTTGTCTCGAGGCGTAAGCTATCACCTTATCTCGCTGCATCAGGACACAACCCAATCCTTGAATGGATGCGTCACAATACACCACGAAATCATCTGTCCCCTCTGGTAGTGCCAATATCGGTGCACTACAGAGTTTCTGTTTCAATAGCTGAAAAGCCGCCTCTTGACTTTCACCCCATTTGTATGTCGTTCCTTTGTGGGTCAAGGCTGTGAGAGGTTGTGCGATTTTAGAGAATCCTTCTATGAATCGCCGGTAATATCCTGCTAACCCCAGGAATTGCCTTATCTCAGTCGGTGTCTTAGGTGTAGCCCAATTCTTTATCGCCACAATCTTTGCAGGATCAACATGTATTCCCATCTCATTAACGATATGACCTAGGAATTGCACTTCACGTTTCCAGAAGTCACACTTAGAGAATTTGGCGTACAGTTGCTCCTTCTTCAATAATTCCAAGATCAATCGTAGATGTTCTTCGTGGTCCTCCTTGGTCCTAGAGTATATCAGTATGTCATCGATAAACATGATAACAAACTGATCGAGATAGGGTTTGCACACGCGATTCATGAGGTCCATGAATACCGCAGGTGCATTAGTCAACCCAAAGGCATGACCAAGAACTCGTAATGACCATAACGAGTACGGAATGCGGTTTTGGAGATGTCCTCCTCACGGACTCGGAGTTGATGATAACCAGACCTCAAATCGATCTTCGAATAATAGCTCGATCCCTGAAGCTGATCAAACAAGTGGTCGATACGAGGTAGAGGATATCGGTTTTTGACTGTGACTTTGTTTAATTCTCTATAATCGATGCACATTCGGAAAGTGCCGTCCTTCTTCTTAACAAAGAGAACAGGGGCTCCCCAAGGTGATGAGCTAGGTCGGATAAAACCCTTATCTAAAAGCTCCTGAAGTTGTGATGACAACTCCTGTAGTTCGTTTGGTGCTAATCGATAAGGTGCTCTAGCAATCGGGGCTGCACCGGGAGTCAGTTCGATTTGAAATTCCACTTGGCGATGAGGTGGTAGTCCAGGAAGATCCTCTGGAAACACCTCTGGAAAATCTCTTACCACGAGAATGTCTTCTATTTTCTTTTCCTCGGACTGCTTGTCGGTGACGAGTGCCAGAATAGCCACACGCCCTTTTCGTAACAACTTTTGCGCCTTCATGTAAGAGATAATACCCATTACTGCACCACTCCTATCGCCTCGGACTGTAAGAATTTCATCACCAACAGGGATTCGTATGATCTTCTCGTGACATATGACTTCCGCTTGCTTATTAGAGAGCCAATCCATGCCTACCACAACGTCGAAACTTCCTAGTGTAACAGGCATAAGATCTATAGCGAAAGTATGACCAGCGAGTTCTATCTTACAATCTCTAAGAATGTGTGTTACATGGATTTGTTTACCGTCGGCCAATTCTACGGTATATTTGGATTCTAAGGCAGAAGGAATATCACTTAGAAAATTACAGAAGTTTAAGGATATAAAACTCCTATCGGCCCCAGTATCAAACAGTACTGTAGCAAAACATCCATTGACAGAAAAACTACCAGTAATAGTTGTAGGGTCATTTAGAGCCTCACCTGAGCCAATGACGAAGGCTCTCCCTTTGGCTCCATTATTATTACCACCATTTCCATTGCCTCTTCCATCATTGTTGTTGTTGTTGTTGCCTTGATTGTTGTTGTTTTGGCCATTGCCATTACCGTTCTTCCTCAGCTGCGGACAGTTTCGCCTGTAGTGCCCTTCTTTCCCACACTCAAAGCAACCCTTTGAGGTCTCTTGAGGTTGATGTGGCTTCCTAACCAACTCAACACGGCAATCCTTAGCTAAGTGTCCCCTTTTACCACACCGCTGACACTTGTAATTTTCACATCTTCCGACGTGATGATAGTTGCACCGCGGGCATATCGGCTGTTTACCACCATAACCGCTCGATCCTTGATTGTTCGAGGCTGACTGGTTGAAGTTACGGTTGTTGTCGAACCTCCTGTGTTGTTGTTGCGGTGTTTGTTGTTGACCACCGGAAGATAATGTTCTATTGTTGTTGTTATTGGTGTTGTTAGAGGTATCCCACTTCCTCTTGTTGTCGGACACGCTCGCCGCAGCGCCCCGTTTTGGTAACCGTCCTTCCTCCACAGCTTCATCAGTCAGTTTGTGGGCTAGGCGGATAGCTTGCTGGATAGTAGCAGGGTTTGAGGAAGTAACCATACTCCTAATCTCTGGCACCAATCCCCGGATGTAGTGTTCCACTCTCTTGTGCATCTCGTTTACCATTCCTGGACATAGAGTGGCCAGCTCATGAGTTCTTGTGGTATAAGTCTCAATTTCTGATCCTTGCATCTTCAGTTGCCAGAATTCCACTTCAAGTTTTTGTACTTCACTTCGTGGGCAGTATTCCTCAATCATCATATCTTTGAACTCGTTCCACGGGAGTTGATCTGCCATGGCTTGCCCTAGCATTTGCACTTGCGCATTCCACCAAGACAATGCAGCACCATCCAACGTCCCCGTAGCGTATTTCACCTGGTCAGCAGGCGGACATTTACATTTTGAGAACACGGACTCCGTCTTCTCAAACCATCTCACTAACCTTACAGCTCCCTCGGTTCCACTGTAGGTGTGAGGCTTACAGTCCATGAAGGACTTGTAGGTACACATTGGTAGTCCTGCTGGCTGTCTTGTTTGGGTAGCAGCTACCGCTGCCTGAACTTGTACGTTGATTAGAGCAGCCATTTCAACAGGGGTCATATTGATAGGACCAGCGCCTTGGTCACCGGCACCTTGGTTACCGGCACCACGTCCACGCACGCGTCCTCGTCCACGACCACGTCCACGTCTTTGGGCGTCCATTATTCACTTTATATTCACAAATACAATAATGAGTAATGAATCAATCCCTTTTATCTCATTATAGTAAACAATAAGGAGATAATAAATTCATCACCACCACAATGTTTATAACAAGTTGAGTTTGTTGTTTGGGTGGGGAAACAACTCTTTCCACATAGGTTCCAGAATAAAGAAACGCTACGTAGTCCGAATCGTTTAAAGGAAATAGAATAGAATCATTCAGCTATGTCGTGCTGTAGTGTATAGACATTGCTTGTGAGTCGTCGGACTCGGTATTGTTCCATGTTCAGTAAAAAGGTATCCCATTTACCTTATGGACTTGTGTATTGACCATAGTTTATCACTCATCCCAGAAATCCCCAGGTAAGCATACCAGGTCTCGTAATGAGATATATGCGATATGCTAGCCTTAGCCCGAAGGCTTTTTGCCAGGAAATCCAGAATACAGGTGTCTATGTGTCACACAAGTTCATTTGGTTCATGAAATTTTAAAACCTCGATATGATTTTCATAGTTTAGACATAAAGTCTAAGGATTTGAACCTAAGATAATCAGTTAAGTTTAGGATGTCTAGAAACAAGTAACTAACTAACTGTGTGCGGTTATAGTCTAGTGTGTATGCAACCTAGTTCTCTATAACCAATGGTTCTGATACCAATCTGTCACACCCTCAAATTCCGGGTCTGGAATCTATCACGGAGGGGTGTGAACAAACCAGGATCATAGTCATTAGTTACTTGGAACGACTCTATATGCAACGTTTAACATAACAAACCAAAGTTCAAACTGTATAATACATGCGGAAGCGTTTAACAAAATAAACAAACCCAAAATATATAAAGATAAACATATATATCATGGTTTAAGCGTTAGGATGCATGCTTGACCCGTGTAGTGCTCCTAACAGCAGTCCAGATTTAGTGACCTGAGAATAGCATACTAAAAGTCAACACATGGTTGGTGAGTTCAAGAGTTTGTGTTTAAACATAACAGTTTAACAATAGCGTGTATCAACCCTATGGTTGATCAGTTCAAGAGTTTACAGTTAAACATCACAGTTTAACAATAACGTGTATCAATCCAATGGTTGATCAGTTCAAGAGTTCACAGTTAAACATCCCAGTTTAACAACAGCGTATATATAAGCATGTGCATTGTAATGGCTAGCTAGTCCATTCACAAATGATATTAAATAGTGATTTCGACATTGAAGCTGACTATGTTATGTTTGCCTCCCGTCACGACTTCACCATATCGTGACGAATAATCATAGGACAAATTGCACCCGGTTGACCTCAAGTCACACACAAGTGGGGCTCGTCACACCCAGTAGTACTACCCAACTTTCCCCCTATCCAATATTAACAATTCGAAAGTGTGAGGACTTGTACAAAGATAACAACACTATATTAATATCCATACACATCTTAAATATATAAAAAGCGTTTGTAACATTACCAGTATGCTATCTCCCCCAAAAACAGTTTTAGTAAAATAGTGGGGCTTGAACTCACCTCAATATTCTCGTGTGATGTTGATAAGCTAGTGAATTGCTCCTAAGGAATTATAATTCACATAAGTAAATAAGTACAAATTTATAACCCAAATAAGTTAGATCTTTGAACCTGGTGTTCAATTGATCTAGGATTTGGTTCTCGGGAATTTGTTATAAACATTAAATCATTAATTTAATAATAATTTTTTTAATAATAATTAAAGATTTGCATTTCATTAATTTAATAATAATTTTAACATATCTAAATTTACATCATTATAAGTATTTAATTTAAGATTTTATAATTAAATTTATAAAATCTAATGTGTATTTGTCTTATCAAATATGTAATGTTTACAAGTTTTAATTAATCTCTACCTTTATATATTTTATAAAAAAATATAACTTGAATATAATGATCGTAATAATTTATGAAATTATAAAAATATCTTTATAATTTCCATAATTATCATAATACAATATCCAACAATGAATTTATAATTTAAATTATTATTTAGAGTTCATTTTTATAAAAATGATTATTTATAACATTTATAAATAATATTTTATAAATATTATTAAGATGTTTTTTTTGGTAGAATAAATTTACAGAAAATGATTATATACTTTCTAAAATAACAAAAGTTTATAAAAATTATTTTTATAATTTTTCAGAATTTTTCTGTATTTTTAAAGTCTTAAAAAGCTATTTAAAAAAAAATGTTGGGGGCCGGGTTCGAACCCGCGACCCCCGGTTCCATTCCACACACACCAAACCAGTAAACCAAGGCCTCGGCCGCGGTTAAAACTCCTCTTCTAATTGTTTTAAACTTAACCCAAGTAATCCCAAATCACCAAGAAAACCCCAGGTTCGATCCTCAACCAAATCGAAAGCCAAATCGATTTCGATTGTATCAGAACTCATGGGGTTATTGTTCCCCTTGTAAAAGCGAACACAATGGTGTGTTTAAGTACCTGTTTTGAGGTTCTACAGAGGGTATACGATCGGTTGCAAGTCCGCGGCAATGAGGAGATCAAATTGATCGATTTCAAGTGTTTTAGAGGTGTGTGAATGTACCATTAGTTTAGGGATGCTTATATAGTACTTCCCGTTCGATTAATTGGAATAAAATACAGTGATAATGCGTTTATGGTGAGTGGGTCGGCCGAAAAATTCGGTTTAGTGGTAAACACACCACACCGACTTGGATTATCAAATTGAAATGGTCCCCGAGTTCGGTCCATCCTCTAGAAGATGTCGGGATAGTTGGATTGCATTATAATCGTGATATGGTTGGCTTTTGGGGCTGCCGGAGGGTTGCCGGAGAACCGGCCGGAAAATCGAAGGGGACGGCGGCGGGGTTGGGATTTAAAACATTTTACAGAATGCCCCCCTGTAGTTTTGTAACTTTATTATTTTATGATTTAAGTTTTTAAACTACGTTTTAGAAATTACAAAACTAACCCCTGGACTTTATTAAATCAATTTAATAATTTTATAAATTATTATTAATAACAATATTTTCATTATTATTAATATTATCATTATTAACATTATTAGTTTTAATAATAATATTATTATTATTATCATTGTCATTATTTTTATTATCATTAATAATATTTTTAAATAATAATAAAAATATAAAATAAATCGTAAATTCACATAAAATTTATATTAAATCACGAAAAATTTTCGGGTTGTCACACCTAGTTCTGAACGCAGTCTTTGAAATGTCTTCATCTCGAACCCTTAGCTGATGATATCCTGACCTCAGATCTATCTTGGAATAGAAACTTGACCCTTGAAGCTGATCGAACAAATCATCGATGCGTGGAAGAGGATAAAGATTCTTAACCGTCACTTTGTTCAATTCACGGTAATCAATACACATGCGAAAAGTTCCATCCTTTTTCTTGACAAACAGGACTGGAGCTCCCCACGGTGATGAACTAGGTCTAATAAATCCTTTATCCAATAGTTCCTGCAATTGCGTAGACAGCTCTTGTAGTTCTTTCGGAGCTAATCTGTACGGTGCTTTTGCGATAGGTGCGGCTCCAGGTACCAAATCAATCTGGAACTCTACTTGGCGATGTGGTGGGAGACCAGGTAGGTCTTCAGGGAAAACCTCAGGATAATCACGTACAACAGGAATATCTTCAATCTTCTTTTCTTCGGTGGTCTTCTCTGTGATCATAGCTAAGATAGCAGTATGGCCTTTGCGTAAGTACTTTTGAGCTTTCATATACGAAATGATGCTAGAAACGACACCACTTTTCTCACCCTGAGCGGATAAGACTTCACCACTAGGGAGTGGTACACGAACGATTTTCTCGTGACAGAAATTTCGGCTTCGTTTTTACATAACCAATCCATGCCAACGACTACGTCAAAACTACCCAGCGTAACAGGCATAAGGTCTATCCCAAATTTGTGTCCTGATAGCTCTAATTTGCATCCTTTAAGTATATGAGTTGCCTCGATCATTTTACCGTCCGCTAGTTCTATCGTATAACTAGGGTTCATTTCAGTCAAGGTTACATCTAAAAGCTTGCTAAACTTAGTAGATATAAAACTCTTATCAGCACCAGTATCGAATAACACGGAAGCAAAACAATCGTTCAAAGGAAACATACCGGTAACTACGTTTTGATCATTTCTTGCTTCACCAGAACCAATCACAAAAGCACGACCCCTGGCGCCATTTCCATTGTTGTTGTTTCCGTTATTTCCCCTGTTGCCATTTTTCAGTTGTGGGCAATCCTTCCGGTAATGGCCCTCCTTACCACACTCAAAACAACCCCTAGTCGCTCCGCCCTGGCGTTGTTGTTGAGGTTGTTGCTGAGTCATCAGCTCGCTCCTGCAATCTTTGGCAGCATGACCCATCTTTCCACACCTTAGGCAACGGATGCGGTCACACTGGCCATGGTGGTGGAAGTTGCACTTGTTGCATTTTGGATACCTGCCCGCGTAGTTGCTCGATCCCTGACCGTTGTTGCTGTTGTTCTGATTTTTGTTTGTGAAGCTTCTAGATGGATCAAATTTTTGAAACTGCTGTCGTTGGTTGTTGTTGGAGTTTGAGGACTTGTTAGTAGTACTATCCCACTTTCGCTTATTGTCAGATGTGCCAGATGCAGCGCCACGTTTAGGCAAGGTGCCCTGTGCCACTGCCTGATCGGTGAGCTTATGAGCTAGCCGGATAGCCTGCTGAATAGTGACAGGATCAGCAGCCATAACACTATCTTGGATTTGAGGAGCTAGACCATCAATGTACTTCTCAATCCGTTTGTACGCCGGGGTCACCATCTGAGGACATAAAGCAGCCAACTCGTGTGAACGAGTCGTGTATTCCTCAATCTCAGAGCCAGTCATTTTGAGATTCCAAAACTCTACTTTTAGTTTCTGGACCTCGTTTCGGGGGCAATACTCTTCTTTCATCAAAATCTTGAAGTCTTCCCACGGTAAACCATTGGCAGCCTTAAGTCCTAGGGTCTGGACTTGTGAGTTCCACCATGTCAGAGCTGGTCCTTCTAGTGTGCCAGAGGCATACATGACGCGGCTTCCCACCGGACAGTTACACATAGCGAAAACTGACTCGAGTTTCTCCAGCCAGCGAAGTAAGGTGACAGCACCCCCAGAACCACTAAAGGAGTGAGGCTTACTATCCATGAACATCTTGAAGGTACAAGCTGTTGGGCCTCCTTGATTCAGATTCTGGTTATTCTGGTTCTGGTTGCGGGTTTGTTCATAGGCTGCGAGCGCATCAGCAACACGCTCATTGATGATGGCATCCATCTCAGCTTGGGTTAGGTTGATGTTTCCGTGTCCCCTCGGGCGTCCAGGTCTTCTTCCAGACATGATTCTTCAATTCACAATATACGACAGTCATTATCGAGTAATAACTATTGATAACAAAAATCTGTTTCATACTAGTAGGAATGGAGGATTTGTTTACACATCGATAGTGAGGTTTCATGAGAACCGAGACCTCATGTCTCCAAGTATAGAAATGAAAATTTGTACTGACTATGACCGTTATCACCTAATAGAGTTACCAGAATTCTCATGCACGACAAATTACAATTACGTGTGCACCCGTGATTCTAATTTGCTTTGTATGGTCATTCATGGTTCCTCCCATTCGTGATAACATACCTTGTCAAGTACCGAGTGCTATCTGTTAAGACTAGCAAAGATGATAAGGCATGTTGGTAGTAGAAACAAGTACAGTAGGGTTAGAAAAGTAATGTATGTTGTTTTCCTTGTTTGTCATCGTTAGGTTTATCGTGTGTGTTAGAAAAGAGTTTCGTGTTCCCAAGTGGTAATGTTTAGGTTCGGGTTGTCGTTGCTTTAACTCCGAGAGTGAAGAATCATGAATAGATGTTGGAAGTGAGCGAGCGGGACTCCCCGCCCCTCGGTTAGTCGAGGACGATACAGGTGACATAGATATTTGTGTATATTGACCATAGTTTATCACTCATCCCAGAAATCCCCAGGTAAGCATACCAGGTCTCGCAATGAGATTTATGCGATATGCTAGCCTTAGCCCGAAGGCCTTTTGCCAGGAAATCCAGAATACAGGTGTCTATGTGTCACACAAATGTCTAATGTTTGATCGTTCAGTAATGTAATGTTAACATGCCAGGAGAATGTTTGTACAATAGTTGCAATCATGTAAGAGTGTCTATGCAGTACTAGTGTCGTGTCTAAGGCTATAGTCTAGATGCAAATGCAATCCTAGTTCTCTATAACCAGTGGCTCTGATACCAATCTGTCACACCCTCAATTTTCCACAAACGGGGTTTTACCGTTAGGCGTGTGACATACCAAGATCTCAGACATGGTTATATCAAACGACACTATATGAGTTTAAAAATAAACGTTTGACATAAATCAGATTACATAAAAGAAATAAATAACAGTGCGGAAGCGAATAACGAAATGTAAACAATACTGAAAATCCGAGATGTTAAATCAAAACAATGTTTAATGCAATATAAATGGATCTGATGAATGCATGCCCTGAGTGCGTTCCTTAATCGTGCATCATGAGATTACGCGTTCCTGTTACCTAAGAAAACATGCTAAAGCGTGTCAACATAAAATTGGTGAGTTCACAGGTTTTATCACAGAATAAAATGTTTGTAACTGTTCGACTGTCTGTAACTGTTCAACTGGTTGTAACTGTTCGACTGTTTGTATCTGTTCGACTGTTTGTAACTGTTCGACTGTTCGTAACTGTTTGACTGTCCGAATGGTTTAGTAATTAAAGCATATCGATAGGTAGCTAGCCTATAATCATGTTACTTAGCGTTTCGAACCGAAGCTGACTGTTTGCGTGTCCTATATGTTTGTGTTTCCCCGTCACGTCTCGCAAGACAGTGACAAATGTTAGGTCAATAATGCACCCGTTTGACCTCCAATCAAGCTAGCGCGACTAGCCCGGGCGGGGTTTGTCAGACCCAGTAGTACTACTCAGTATTACCTCGCTAATCCCATTACTAACGGTTCGAGAGTGTCAGGACTGTTTATATGTTTGCACTAACGTAACAAGCGATATCAATAATACTAAAACCATTCATAAAATATGTTTGCATGTTTTCTCCCCCAAAAGGAAAGAAAGTAAAAAGGGGCCGTGAAACTCACCTTGATTGCGTTGCAAAGAAATAATGTTCGCACGACGATTAGAATTTCAGTTAACCTGTGTTTCGTTTAGTATGAACATAGTTAATATTAGTTATTATTTACGAGTTTATAATATGATTAACGTTTGAATATGGATTAAGGTTTGATAGAATTATGTGTTTTGTTTAAGTATTTAAATTTATAAATTTCATACTTTTAATCCATTTAACGAATTATTAGGTGTTTTTAGAAAAGAATTTTTGATGTAATGATGATGTTCAACATGTAATTAAGTTCGTATGATTATCAAAGAATAATTACAAAATATTATTCTAAACCATTCGTTTAAAGTATATTTATAAAATAAATCATATTTGTAAATAATTTGGTAAAACTTTAATATAATCCCGAAAAATTATTTTGATGCTCAAAAATAAACAAGATTATAAAAATTATTTTTATAATTTTTATAATTTTTCTGTAATTTTTAAAAGCCCAAAAAGCCATCAAAAAATAAATGAGGTTGCCCGGTTCGAACCGGACCTCTCGAATTGAACTTGGACAGGGACCGGTGAATCAAGGCCGCAGCCGCGAGAACTCTCGTTTCATTTAACTTTAAAACCAACCCAAGTCAACCCCCCAATCAATGAAGAACCCTAATTCGATTAACTACAAATCGAACCCCAATTCGATGTTGTTAATCAGATTATTGTTAGGGCTTTCGATCCCCATATGAAACCGAGCATGTATGTATGTTTAATTACCGTTTTGAAGTTATATGGATGGTGAACACTCGATGAGCAGTCGCGACAGTTGGTTGGATCCATTCGTGTGCAAATGTTAATGAAAATCAAATTAACTTCGTGTGTAGCTTCGTGTGATGCTCTAGTTGCAAAGCCCTATGTTATTTGGGTGTAAATCACTCGGATGTTGGGTTTCGACAAGGTTGCAGGTCGCGGTAATGGTGGTGTTTGAATGAGATGTTAATGCATGTTTTATACGAAATTGGGTACAGTGGAACACTATAATCGGCCTAACTTTAGTTTGTGCGCCATTAATTGATTTTAAAGTTTGATCAGTGCGATCGTGGCCGGTTCTTTTGCCGAAAGTTGAGTGAGTGGTTTAGTGGCAATTCGCACTCGAATTTTCAATTGAAAAGTGGGTACAATGCTCGAATCTTGCACGCGGTCTTGTCGGTAGTGGTTAATTAGGTAGAAACCGATTAATTTGGTCGTTCGGCTTCGCCGGAGGAACGCCGGCGTCTCTCGCCGGAGAACATGGGGTCGACGGGGGGGGGGGGGGGGAGGGTGTTTTAAAATATTACACTTTGGTCCCTGCGGTTTCTGAGGTTATCATTTTATGTGCAAAGTTTTTAAACCAAGTTTTAAATATTGCAATTTCATCCCTAGACTTTTTAAGGTTTAGTTTTTAATAATAACTTTTTTATTATTATCATCATTATTATTATTATTATTATTACAAAAATTATTATAATTTTTATAATTATGGAATTAATAACGTATTAAACGTTAATTGTTTATAAAGTAAATTAGCTTTTATTTACCGGAAATTCGAGATGTTACAATATGTGTGTGTGTGTGGGGGGGGGGGGACTCACCACAATTGAATCCACCAAATAAATCTCCTCCATAATGGTTTCTTATTATTTTATTGAGTGGAGTAGGTTAATCATTATCATAGTTGGTGGACATGATAATTGAGTGGATTAGGTTAATCATTATATTTGTGGTGTGCACATTTGATATGAAGAACTATAAATATATGTGTCTTTGGTTGATGATGATCATCCCATCACAAAAACATCATATCTCAAAACAAATAGAGATTAGAGTGTTGTGAGATACAAAGATTGTTTTATTCAACCAATTGCCTTGCCGTTTTATTCAAGACGCAAGATGTTTGGATCGTTTGAAGTTTTTTTTCTTTGGTGGTATCTTTTCTCGTTCTCTTATTATTCCATATACTTGATACACTATTAATTATTTATTATTTTAAAATAACTATTACTTAATTAATAATCTAAATGTTTATTTTACATTAATCAAACAAATAAAACAAGTATTCTATTTAATAGTTTTAATACTATTATTCCTGAAATATGAATTACTTGTTAAACCTAATCTTATAAACAAAGTTATTCAAATTTAGCAAATATCTTATTCAAACTGTTAACCAAAACCCCAATCCGACTCGAACCTCTAAACCTAATTCTGATTTACAAATTCATTATGATTTTAACACTCGAAGCACCATTTCCTTAGGTTTACCTTGAGGGTTTCGTAGGTGTCTAAACTGTTTAAATCAACCTCGATTTATCAATCCATGTGAGTATTCATAGCCCTTTTTTTCTATTATTTCTTATTTGGGGGAAATCATGTGATACAATATTCAATCATGATATTCTATTGTTATTTCATTCTAAATTCCATTCAATACAGGTTATGTATTACTTGCAACTAAGTGAACTTCTACGATAAACTGAACGCAGTAGGAACCCTAATACAGTTAATCAATCAATTTTGGTATCAATGGTAGATCATCTGGTTTGGATAACCCACCCCACATGAATAGTCGAGTGGTGATTATGCCGGAGGCAGATAGTCAATCTATGGTGTATATGTGCAAGTCTATTATATGCAAAATGTCAAGTCAAGGGGTTTATATTATGTCGGTTTATCTAATCTAATGCTCCGCTATTGCATTAATAAGTCTTAACATTACCTTGTAATTGGATTATTTCTCGATTAAACAATCAATCTTTATGTATATCACTGTAATTACTCACCAGGTAACTCGTTAGCTGACTTTATTTTCTCATATGATTTCAGGACATGCTGCATAGTTGGAATATCTGCAAGCTTACAATTAGGACTTTGGACTTAGTTAAAAATGAATATCTTTTGTGACTTCAACTGTTTGTAGTTGCATATGTTTGTCACACCCTCACAATCCGCTAACGGAATTTTAACCGTCAGGCGTGTGACACACAGGATCTCAGATAGCATCATTACACCAAACACAGTAATTACAAAACAGTCACATTAAGTAATTAGACTTTTAAATCAATCATCAGTGTTTCAGATTTGCGGAAGCGTTACGAAAATAGAAATCAACAGTGAATCGTTTCAACATCGTTTCAACAATGCGTTTCAACCATAAGAATCAATAGCGTTTCACAAATTAACCAGTTGAGTGTGATGTATGCCTGCATGCATCCTAGCTGAGTTCTTAACCTTGTGCGTTTCTGTGACCTGAGAAAACATGCTAAAATGTGTCAACATAAAGTTGGTGAGTCCACAGGTTTAATCAACAAGAAATGTCTCAGAAAGCATTTCATATGTTTAGTATATAAAGCATATCGATAGGTAGCGAGCCTATAAACAAGTTAGTTAGTGTTTCAAACCGAGCTGACTGTGTTTGTTTAGTGCCTTTCCACCACGTCTTAACCGACCGTGGCAATCGTTACAGGTCAATTTATCACCCGTTCGACCTCCACTCAAGCTAGCGCGACTAGCCCTGGCGGGTTTGTCAACCCAGTAGTACTACTCAAAATTACCTCGCTAATCGCGTTAATAACGGTTTGATACTGTAAGGACTTTCAAATGCGTTTCCCACTAACATAACAAGCGATATCAATAATACTGGCACCATACACAAAAATAGTGTTTGCATGTTTTCTTCCCAAAAAGGAAAGAAAGTAAAATGGGCCGTGAAACTCACCTTGAACTAATGTAATAAAATGAACAAGAGCTTCAAAGAATAAGGCAGTGCACGATCAAATACGATCACACCTATATAGTTTGTGTAATTAAGTTTTTAAAATGTGTTCAACGCGAATAAATACATTTGGTCGAATTCGGTCGGTTCGTTTGGCGCGCAACACGCACACAATAGATATATATATATATATGTTACAAGATTTAAGTTTAATAATACGACTAACGTTAAATCGAGGATTAGGTTTTATTTGTGGTTTGGGTTTTTGTCATATAATTTTAACAAACGATGCCATTCTTGTAGCAACGATTTATTTATATTATAAAATACGAGACAAGAATAATATTTATAAAAATTTAATATTTTTATTAAAGTTAAGTTAAGATTTTGTAGTTACTAAAATAAATACGATTAAATCGACCACTTAAATAAACAATGGTTGGAATAATAAACTGGTGTTTTAAAGTCTAAACTTTACAAAATATATATTAACTATAACATTCTCTTAGAATTTAAATAAAATTTAAATATTTTATAAATAAATTGCAGAAAATTAAGTTTGATGATTAAAATAATCAGAGTTCATAAATGATTTTTAAAAATTTTAGGAATTTTTTTGTAATTTTTAGAAGCTTAAAAAGCCCTTAAAAAAATAAATGGAGGTGCCCGGGGTCGAACCCGGGACCTCCTGGTTGTCAAGTGAGCATGGAACCGGTGGGCTAAGGGTCGTGGCCGCGATAGAACTCGCCCCCAATTCTTTTAAACACAAGTCCACTGATCAACCCCCAAATCAAGAACCCTAGATTTATGATCAACCAAATTGATCCTCAATTCGTTCTGTTACGATTCAATTCATAGGGCTTTTGATCTTGGTGTTGAAACGAGTAAAATGGTGTGTTTTAATTACTTTAATTGAGTTCGAATTGATGCAGATGGTATCAAAACAGGTCGCGACAGAGGTGAACTCGAATAGCAAGCAATTGATGATAATAATCAAATTAATCACACAGGTAGCTTCTAATGGTGCTAATGATCGAAAGCCCTATGTTATTTGCAAGTTATGAAGGCCGGAGGGTGGTGTTCAATAGAGTTGCAGGTCGATGATGAAGATGAAGATGATGATCGAACAGTGTGTTTGTGTGGGTTTTGTTTGCAATTGGAGTTCGTATTCGATTTATAAACTTCAGATGATGGTGTGGGTGTGTTTTCTTTTGATTATTAAAGTGTTTAGTGCGATCGATTGTGGAGTTGTTCGGCCGACAATCGGGACGAGTGGGTAGGTATAGATCGCACTTCAAATTTTCAAATTTTTGTGGGGCACGAGTTCGATTATTGTTCTAGAAATGTTCGGGACCGTTTTTGGGGTTAAAATCGAGTATTGAAGCGGTTTGGGGGTCACCGTAGGACCGCGGAGGCCGCCGGAGAGCCGCCGGAATTACGGGGTTGGGCGGGGTTTGGGTTGTAAATTTTAATTTTTCATTTTGGCCCCTGCAGTTTCAATATTTATTATTTTATGTTTAAATGTTTCTTTTAAAGTTTCAGAAATGACAAAACAACCCCTGGACTTTATTATTATTATTATTATTATTATTATTATTATGTTATTATTATTATTATTGTTATTATTATTATTTAATATTATTATTAAATTAATTGTTAACCAACAAATTAATTATCACGCATAACAAAACTTAACAAAATTAACTTTCGGTTTACCGAAAATTTCGGGGTGTTACAATGTTAAACTCATGCTATCTTGTAATCTGATTTTAATATTCTCCACTATTAGACGACCATGTGTTATGAACAATCAATCATCCCCTCGTCCGCTCCGATGATTCCGCTGTCGGTCGGGGTTGACAGAATCTGAATATTATATTACTAAAAGACAAAGAAATCTGATAACTTAAGGGTGTAATGGTAAATTCACACATCTTGAAACAAAAACTGACGGTAGCTTTCTTTTCCTCCAAAAAGCAACCATCAAATCAATCAAAACAAAAGGCTAACCTTTTAAAAAGTTTAACGTAAAATGACACACGTCCCCCTATTCCCCCCTATTCTTTTTTTTTCTATTTAAAATTTTACCCCCTTTGTTTTTTATAATTTATATAACTTTTTTCTGCATTGTTACTTTTTTATAAAAATTAAATCATTAACTCGTCTCGTTATTCTCTTTAATTCTAATATAGTCTTGAATTTTTTTTACTTTTTTTTCGAACGTTATATATTATATCGAATTACATCATATTGTACGTTTTTACTATGAATTACATCAAAGAAACATGATGTATTAACAATAAAAAACATTGAGTTAAACATAAAATCATACATAATACAGTTTGAAGAACAGTTATTACATCATATGAATAACAGTCACAACTTAACAACCGAACGACATTAAACAATGTAACTACACCACCGTAACGAAATACATACAGCGAATTAACATTATATTTAACTCTTTACAATGTTTTACATTAAAAAACATATATAAAAACCAACAAACATATAAAAACCAACAAATACGTACATTAAAACATTGAATTACAACTTTCTTAATTTACAATATACATCAGAAAACATATAAATCAATGTAACAAACATATAAAATCCAACAAGTACCTCCTAAACGAAATACAAGTAATGAATGCATCATAGTGTACTCTTTATATGTTTTACATCAGAAAATATATATAAAACCAACAAATTATTTAAAAAATAACAAATATCTTTACAATGTTTTAGCAAAGTTTTAACGAAACGTCAACTTACAATGTTAAATACCCAATATTACACCACTCCAACTAACAGTAACATATAATTTACAACAACCAAACGACTTACACCAATATAAACAATGTAAATAATGTAAATTTATATGTTTTTCTGATGTATTTTTTGTAAATTAAAAAAGTTGCAATTCAATGTTTTAAGGTTGGTGTTTGTTGGATTTATATATGTTTGTTGGTTTTTATATATGTTTTTTGATGTAAACATTGTAAAGAGTTAAAATATAAGTAATTCACTGTATGTATTTTGTTACGGTGGTATATTTACATTGTTTAATGTCGTTCGGTTGTTAAGTTATTGACTGTTATTCATATGATGTATTTGTTCTTCATGTAATTCACTGTATTATGTATGATTTTATATTTAACTCAATGTTTTTTTGTTAATACCTCATGTTTCTTTGATGTAATTTCATAGTAAAAACTTACAATATGATGTAATTCGATGTAATATAACATTCAAAAAAACTTTAAAAATATTTCGAGACTATATTAGAATAAAAGAGAATAACGAGACTTACATCAAAGAAACATGATGTATTAACAACAAAAACATTGAGTTAAAAACATAAATCATACATAATACAGTTAATTACATTGAAGAACAGTTAATACCATCATATGATTACAGTCAACAACTTAACAACCGAACGACAAGAAACAATGTAACTACACCACCGTAACGAAATACATACAGTGAATACATTATATTTTAACTCTTTACAATGTTTTACATCAAAAACATATATAAAAACCAATAAAAATATATAAAATCCAACAAATACCTACTTTAAAACATTGAATTACAACTTTTTTTAATTACAAAATACATCAGAAAAATATATAAATTACCTACCAAACATATATAAAATCCAATAAGTACCTCCTAAACGAATACATGTAACGAATTACATCATATTGTAACTCTTTATAATGTTTACATCAGAAAAACATATATAAAAACCACAGATATATTAAAAAAGAACAAATATCGACTTTAATTCATTATGTGCTACACCACAAATATTAAAGAATATCACATGTATTTAGTTACCTCAGGTCTTTTGTTATACTAATGCAACATTTATCAAAGTTGTAATGAAACATCAAATTACAACAACGAAAAACTCAATATTAACCAATATTAAACCAATGTAAATCAATGTAAATTGATGTAAACAGTACTAACCAATATAAATCAATCTATAAAAATTGTAAACTGATGCAACTTACTATGATGTTAATATTAATAAGTATAGTGACACTATGAGCAGGTATAACATAAATAAAAAGGTGTAACATAGAAAATTAGAAATATGATTAATGTACCCAGATATGAAAATAAAAAAATAAAAAATAAAAAAAATAAGTTTCATTTAGCAATTGTAACATCAACTTATAATGTTAAATACCCAATTTACCCACTTCAACTAACAGTAACAATATAATTACAACGACCGAACGACATTACACCAATATAAACCAAGTAAAACAATGTAAACCAATAGCTTTGGTAAATCATTCTGTAAAACAAACGATATTAATCATATAACTACCCTCCATGATTTCAGAAACTAACAAGCAAAACAACATTAAACCACGAACTATACCACCACAAAGAAATTTCAATATTGTAATTAAGCCTATTAACTAAATTGCAATACTGTAACAAAAAAATATCACTATAATTATACTATTGTAAAAAAAATTAAACCAAATATCTATATACTCGTCACTATAACAAAAAAACACCACTAAAAAATACAATATAATACAAGACATCAGATTAACACAATATAATACAAGAACATACATATAAATGATGTTGTTTTGGCCTACTAGATTGAACCTAACATACAATCTTAGATAGTTGTGAACCCAGATCTGGACCATAGTATGAACCCTTATCTGAACCCATATCTAAAAGGAAGGGTGGTGTTTGAACATAATATTTTTAATGTTGCAATCAACACCCATTTGTTTACCGAAGCTTGTGCTCATGGATCTACAACCATCGTCCATCACATGAATAGGGAGGTGTGTTGTGTTCGGGTGAAAAAGGTGGTCTAGTGTTGTTTGATGTGTGAAAGGGAGGTGTTGAGCGATTCCATTTGTTGATTTTCCATTCACCATCTTTGATTTTTGGTTTGATTTTGATTCATGGGGAATTTAAACATTGAAGAGAGAGAGATGAGATGTTATTCAGATTTTTGTATGGGTTTGAGAAAGATAGAATGAATAATAAAATCTTGATGTAACTATAAGATAGAGAAAATGATTTAAAAAATAATAAAAATACACTGACTTTGTTGTATCTAAGAAATAGGGTGTAAGAGGGAAAATGACAAGATGCCTTCTACTTTAGAAAAAGAATAGGGACGTGGCAGATTAGTATTGGTTGAAAAGGTTAATGGTTCTCACAATTAGTAAGGGTTAACATATGAACCCATTCCTATATATATATATAAGGTTAGGTTATTTACAGAACTAACTTTATTTTCAGAACCAACAGAACCAATAATAACCATTGATTAAGTTGATCAATGGTTATCATTTAATAGAGTATAAAATGTAAATAAGGATCTAATTAAATGTAAATAAGGATCTAATAAATAAGTAAAATTTATGGAAAATGGCATATTAGTAAATGATAAGGTTTCTCTCTCCAATTAAAATTAAATTAATTCATGTTCTCTTTCCTCTCTCGTCTCTTTAACTTTTATAATTTTATACCTGCGTAAATTTCATACTATTTACATATACGAAAAAATTATTATTTCTTAGAGCATTCACACTAGGTTTCTTATCTTTATCCATATAATTACAACTAAAATCATTATATTTACTCTCTCCTTTTAAATCAAATAATACTTT
Source organism: Flaveria linearis (assembly GCA_024085815.1). Taxonomy (NCBI): domain Eukaryota; kingdom Viridiplantae; phylum Streptophyta; class Magnoliopsida; order Asterales; family Asteraceae; genus Flaveria; species Flaveria linearis. The sequence continues at coordinate 15,680,460 of CM044014.1, read as the reverse complement.
TTTATACCCTTATCATGACTTTTTTCTCTCTCCTTCACTCATAACCACTTTAAAAATATTTAAAAATTATAAGGATTGTAGAGTGATTCTTCAAATATACCAATCCACAGTAACATTTTCTTTCTCCTTCACTCACAACCACTCAAAATCATTCCATATAATATACCAAACACTACACATATTTTTAAAAACTCCACTGTGAATGCTCTTACATACTATTTACATATGGTAAAATTTTCCTTTTTTGTTTCATAATTTACATATTGTAAATTTCATAAAAATCATTTATGTCTTTCCATATTATTTACGATCATGTAATTTTCATATTATTTACATACGCAAATGTTCATATTCATTATACATATTTTAAACTAATAGTTATTTGCATATGTGTAAAATATTTTTTCTTTCTTTTTCAAACCCATAGTTATACGCTATTTGCACATACGTATATTTTCAAACGAACCAACTATTTACATATATGTAAAAATGTAAATGTTCTATATATGTGTACATCGACTATATATTTTAACACATGTAAAAGTACTACAATAAATGTCTATAGATGTGCAGATACTAAAATAATTTGATACTGGGTCCAATTTGATTGAGATGTGGTTTGAACGAAGCAAGTACAATTAGGGTTCGATCGAACCAAGATAAGAAATTAGTCACTCCTTCCGTTTTTTTTTGTATCATGATGACCTAATGGGGTAACCTAAAAGCTAAAAATCATCGTTAATCAACTTTTTAATAAATGTTAAATCAAGAACGTTTGAATATATATATATATATATATATAAAGGGAAAATGGTTTCAAATATATATATATAGGATCAGGATCATTACAGAATCATTTTTTATTTTCAGAACCAAAGAACCATTGATTTACATAAATGTAAATTATAAACCATTGATTTACATAGATATAAGTTAAACCTGGTAATATTAGTTGTTTTTTATAGTTTATTATTCATTTATGATATACACTATGTAAAACAGGTTAAATATTACTAGACTAATATACATTTATGTAAATAATGGTTCTGTAGTTCTGAAAATAAAAGTGATTCTGTAATGATCCTAACCCTATATATATATATACATATATTATATATATATATATATATATATATATATATATATATATATATATATATTATATATATATATATATATATATATAGACACACACACACACACACACACACACACACACATATATATATATATAGATATATATATATATACACACATGTATTGACTTTCTCGAATCAACTTTTTAATAATTGTTAAATCAAGAAACGTTTGCATTTTAAAGTTGTTTGCAAACTGAATTTACATCATCTATAAGTAAAAGTATCGTTAGAACTAACTATGTAGTATATTAAAATGAAATATCTTTAAATGGGTTGGTTGGGTGTGTAAGACATGTGAAATTGGTCCTTTCATTCTTTTTATTTTAGATTCAATTAAAATTTTTAAGGAAAAAAAACAAACTGTTCACAAATACGATACATATACATAGTTATAAAAATAAATATAAAAGATAATAAAAGTAAACAATCAGTGCAATTTTCACAACTCATTCCAATTTTCAAATCGTAAGCTATACCATTCAACCTGGGTTTTTAAAACATAAACCATGAATCAAACCGTAAAAATCTTAAAGGGAATCAATTTGGCTTCAATTTAAATGGTTTTAGTTTTTTTATTGAACAACAACACCAAATTATGTAGCATAAATTAATGACTAACACGTATATAATCTCAAATAAATTCTTTATTATTTTAAATCTCTAACAGTTTAAAACCCTGACGCAATAAATGAACTAATTATATAAAATCAGTAGTGGTTTTGTTTGTGATTATCATTATTAAGTTGGATAATATGGTGACTTGTCACTGATGTGGTGTGCAAATTTTCTTTTAATTTGAGGGATGAATTTACTTTTTAATATATTAAGTATGATTAACAATTGCTCCACGTCTTAATTTATACATCATATGTAACAAACAAGTTGAATACACTCTCTTGGAAATTGACAAGAAACCTTCAAAGACGAATATATATAGAACAAGAGTTTTGATTGTACACATTTTAACTTTTAAATGTCTTAAACGTTTTAATAGTTCATATCGATATTTAAATTTATTTATAGTTTAACATTTTAAAAGAAATAATGCAGTACGATTCTGCTATAAATTATTCATATATAAATAAACATTTTTGTTTTATTGTTAGTTAGAAAAGAAAAAAAAAGTAAAGCGGTTTAACGAACGTAAAGCTACAGCAAAAGTTATGATTGTTTTAAAATGTATTCCTATATTTAAATGGGTTATAATCATTCAAGATTTCAAGATACAAATGTAGATGGTTAATATAAATATACTATAAATTGCTTAAAAACTAGGGGAGGTTACTATATAAAGTGTAATTTTGATCACGAAGTCAACAGGGCGTGACAAGTGTTTTTTCGCGAATAGGTAGTTTCGTCCGCCCCATAATCACGCATAAAATGTACATAATTACGCACTATTACAAAAGTTATAGCTATAATACGCAAAGTGAAATTACATGCGTTATAAAAAATAATTAAAAAAGTTATATGTATAACCATGCAAGTTATATGATAATTACGCAAATTATGCTCATAATTACGTAGTTATTAATCACGCAAGTTATATGATCATTACGCAAGTTATGTTTATAACTACGCATTAATAATCACGCAAGTTATACGTACAACACATAAACATTATGAAAAAAGTGTTGATTTTTTTATAAAAAGAGGATTAAATGCTCGATTTATGGTACAATTTTCTTAAAAAAATAATTTTGTACAAAAAAGTTATTTGCGTTTAAAAAAAACATGAGGAAATTGATAAAAGTCAATAATTGTAGTATATTCTAATTATACCAGCTTAAATCTGAACAATTCATCTTTTAAATCAATGGTTTTTATCATTTCGTACAATTTGCAGAAATTATCGCTTTGTATGGTAAGCGTTTCTTGAAAAACTAACTACTACTAAATAACTAACTGTATAATTAAAAGGGGATAACTTGCAATCGGTCTCCTCAACATATGCATTACGAGCATGGATGGATACTATGGATATGTGGGTTACATACACATCAATATAATAAAGAACTAGTTAAGCGTTGATATTAACTAATAGGATTGAATTGGCTTGTGTTTAATAGAAAAAAGGAAAAAGAAACAAACGTTTTAAAAAGTACATTGGCGTCGTCCAAATATTAATTAATTAATTTAACCTTCTTAAAATTAAACACCGAAATAAACTTTGTATTATTATGAAAGTTTTCAATGATGAAACCATAGTCGAAAGAGTTACAATCAATCAATTAGAACATTCACGTTTCATTCATTATACATATCCATATAATTACATTAAAACCTGTTATTTTTTATCTATTTTTTAATTAAATAATATTTTATACCCATATCATGATCTTTTATCTCTCATCCACTCACAACCACTTTTAAAATATTAAAAAATTATAAAAAGTTAAACAATTTTTTTAAATTTACAAATAAATATTAACATTTTTTATGCTCCACTCATAATTTTTATATCATATAAGAACTACACTCACATAAATTTCGAAATCATATTATTAACCATGAATAATAAAAGGCAGGCGTGGCCAAATTGAATTTGAAGAGTAAAGCAATGATGGCCAATTAGAATATTAGAAAGTACAATGTAGCAATGGGGTTACATTTTAATTTTAATTTTAACTAGAAGGTTGGCCCCCCGCGTTACCGCGGGAGACCCATATACATATACAAGTATATTCTATGTCTAATAATATTCTATATTTTCTTCAGACGTAACACCGCCACATGTAATACATATTGCCATAATATCAATCAACATGTTTGAGAGCGAATGTCATTTAGTCACTTAATATGTACCTAGTTAGGTATTGTTGTCACTCCTATACCATAAAGTATATTTTTTTGTTGATGGAAATATTTCTAATATAATTTATCTTTTAACCGTAGACATCAAATAAAGTCTGTTGCTGCTGTCTTTAGCAAATACATACTCTTAATGATATAACACCTGAAATGACTTATTCGAGGAGCCTTATTACGTTTTAGGTATATAGCATGATTATGCATATTGAAAGCATGTTAGTATTCTTTGAAAAAAAAGGGGAAACTAAAAGGAAAGTTTGTTTTAATATCAGTAAAGACTGAATAGTATATTGCATTTCGTTGTAGTTTGCCAAAAAAAGTACGATGAAAAAAATAATATTAGTTTACCTTTCTGCACCACCCATAGCCTCCACCATTTCTTTGCAAAGCTTCATAGGTGGAGGGAAATCAACATAGAAAAGGTGACCATCATCCTAAGTAGAAGATTATCCAAGTGCCTGCACATGCAAAATGATGAGTTGAAGCGTTGATTTTCAAAGTATGAATCAAAAACTGAAAGTAGGATTAAAAGTATTTGCAATTTGCCCTTTTAAGTAACCAATGATACCCACTGCTGTAAGGTTTTTGTAATCAATACTAAAACATTAATTAATAAAAAGTTAGATTTAGCAGACATAAAAGAATGTGTGTGTGGGTCAACCCAACCAGTTTAGACTCAGAACCTAGTTTAACTGTTTACTCAACCCAGTAATCCACACATCTTGCCTCCTCTTGGACCATATAAAAGAGTCACCTGTCTCTAATGCCGAGTATGTATGTGATGACCGAGTAGCCTACACAACTTTTAATAAATGTTTCAAGACAAGTGGCTATAATCCCAAACGGTCCCTGTTCATCTGGATGAAACTTCTCCAATGCCGAGTATGTATGTGATCACCTGTCTCCCTGTTCACCCATAGGCCATAACCAATGCCACCCATATTCATCCATATCAAATTTTAATAGTTTTGAGCCATAACCAATATCACTGATATCACCCAAGCTGACCCATACCAAATATCAACCATTTCGACCCCTAACCAATATTACTTATTTTAACCTACAACCAATACCACAAAGTTGACCCATAACCTATATCACTCATTTTGACCATATCAATTTCATATTTTTGAACCATAACCAATACCACCAGTTTTGACCCAAACCAAATATCAATCGTTTTGACCATAATTAATCCCACCCGTTATGACCCATAACTTATGCGCCTGCTATGAGCCATAACCAATGCCACCTGTTTTGACCCATTTGCTGAAAGCACGTGAAGTTCAAGTTCAAACCAATTAACCACTACTGAAAACCAATTACTTAAATGCAGCCGATAAATGCATCTGATGGAAAAAATATGAACTCCGTTTTTCCTAACTAATTAAACCGTCGATCAAACTTTTCAAGATCCCAAAGTACCCAGCACCTGTGGTCGATTAACTCACATAACTAACTGAGCAATAAGCACATCCAATACTGAAAATCGATTACCTATAACTCCCATTTTACTCACTTCTCTAGAAACCAATTGTACTTTTCCAGGTCTAAATATCATCCCTTATGTGACAACTCGAAAATTTCATGATTTAATAAAATTTTTATGTGAATTTATAGTTTATTTTTATATTTTTATTATTATTTAATGATAATGTTAATAATAATAAAAATAATAACAATAATAATAATATTATTATTATTAAAAATAATAATGTTAATAATGATAACATTAATAATAATGAAAATATTGTTATTAATAATATTTATAAAATTATTAAATGATTTAATAAAGTCCAGGGTTAGTTTTGTAATTTCTAAAACTTGTTCTAAAAGGTTATACCAAGAAATAAAAACATTCTAAAGTCAGGGGGCCATTGTGTAAATTATTAAAAACCCCCCCCCGCGCGTATCCCCGTCGATCCCCCACCTCCGGCCGGTTTCCGGCGACTCTCCGGCGGGAGCCAAAATCGTCCAACAAACACGGTTTTTACCTAATTAAAGTTTCCAACACATTTTAGTGGGTGAATCGATCGTGGGGAAACTTTCAAATTAAGAATTTGTAGTGCAATTACCACTAAACCCGATTATCTATTATCTCGGCCGACCACCCACCAATAACACGCACTATGCTGTAAATTAATCAGAATAATCATGTATATAAGACCATATATCAGTTCCTAATCGAATGCACCATTCTAAACCATCTGAAACACAACCAAACTTCTCAAATTAAACACCTCTATCGCGAACTGCAACTCAATTGAAACCTTACTTAAACGCATTATAAACCTAAATTAACAGAGGGTTATCTACTCTTAACACCTATAGAAGCTGCCTATGCGAGCAATTCGATTATAATCATCATTTGAACATCGATTCAAACCCATCTTGGTCGCGACCTGTTCATCGAGCATTGATCATCGATTCGAACACAAAACAGGTAATTGAGGGTGTTCACAGACTCGAAATCACATGGGGATTAAAAGCCCTATGTTTAATTTCATTATTAAGATTATATCGGGGTTCAATTTTGAATCAAACGAACTAGGGTTCTTGGTTGATTTGGGGGGTTTTTGGAAAACAAATGTTAAAAGAAAATGGAACCGGCTTTTAAACGCGGGTGAGCCCTTGGCTCAGTGGTTTGGTGCGTGTAGGATGGAACCGGGGGTCACGGGTTCGAACCCGGCCCCCAACATTTTTTTTAATAGCTTTTTAATACTTTTAAAAATACAGAAAAATTCTGAAAAATTATAAAAATAATTTTTATAAACTTTATTTATTTTAGAAATTAAATAATTATTTTTGGAAATTTACTTCTTTAAAACCTTATTTATTTATTTATTTAAATAAATAAAACATATGTAATAAATTGTAATCTTTATAAAAATGGATTTTTAATAATAATTTAAACCATTGAATCATTAACGAACATTATACTATTTATGGATTAATCCCGATAATATAAATACAAATTAGATTTATAAATTTAAATATTTATAAAATCTTACAAAATCAAATATAAACCTACATGTTTAAATAACGTTTACAATTTATTTAGAATATAATGATATGTTAAAATCATTATTTAAATTTTATATAAATCTTTAATTATTAAAGAATTAACAACAATAATTAAATGATTTAACGTTTATAACAAATCCTCGAAAAACCAAACCCTAGATCAATTGAACACCAGATTATGAATTTGTATTTAAATTACTTATGTGAATTATAATTCCTTAGGAGGAATTTACTAGCTTATCAACATCACACGAGAACCAAGGTGAGTTCATGCCCCACTTTTTTTTTATTAAAACTCTTTTGGGGGAGATAGCATACTGGTAATGTTACAAACGTTTTTTTTATATATCTAAGATGTGTATGGATATTAATATAGTGCTGTTTATTATGATAAAAGTCCTCACACTTTCGAATTGTTAATATTGGATAGCGGGGAAAGTTGGGTAGTACTACTGGGTGTGACGAGCCCCACCTGTGTGACTCGAGGTCAGTCGGGTGCAATTTGTCCTATGAACATTTGTCACGATATGACATCGTGGCTGAAGGCAAACATAACACAGTCAGCTTCAATGTCGAAATCACTATTTAATATCATTTGTGAATGGACTAGCTAGCCATTACAATGCACATGCTTAAATATACGTTATTGTTAAACAGTGACGTTTAACTGTAAACTCTTGAACTGATCAACCGTGGGTTGATACACGCTATTGTTAAACTGGGATGTTTAACTGCAAACTCTTGAACTAATCAACCATTGGGTTGATTACACTTTTGTTAAACTGTTATGATTAAACGCAAACTCTTGAACTTACCAACCATTGGGTTGATATACACTTTTGTTAAACTGTTATGTTTAAACGCAAACTCTTGAACTCACCAACCGTGTGTTGACTTTTAGTATGCTATTCTCAGGTCATTAAATCTGGACTGCTGTTAGGAGCACTATACGGGTCAAGCATGCATCCTAACGCTTAAACAATGATATATATATGTTTATCTTTATATTTTGGGTTTGTTTTATTTGTTCAAACGCTTCCGCATGAATTATAAAGTTTAAACTTTGGTTTGTTATGTTAAACGTTGCATATAGAGTCGTTCCAAGTAACTATTGATTGTGATCCTGGTTTGTTCACACGCCTCGCGGTAGAATTCCGCACGTGGATTTTGAGGGTGTGACACCTTACATATTTCTTCTACTGTGCACTCCAGTGGGCGATTAACTTAAACGACATAAAATCATTAAACACATCTTAATTTGAAAAAGCACCAGTAATATACTATTAAAAACCATACAACTTAAGTCCACATATAGATCTATCAATAAACTCATCAGTATACAGTTTTTCAGCTTTTAACTAATCAACCAAATCCTCCTGAGCTATATCAGAAACAGCAAAACTTAGAACACCATAACCTAATTTCTAATTTTAAGTCCCCATACATAACATAAGTCCCCATACATAACACCGTATCTGATAGATAATCAACAAACTATTCGTCAATCGTAAACCGCATCAAATAGTTTCAATAGTGTCGAGCCATAATCGATATCACCTATTTTGACCCATAAATAATATCACCTAAGATGGGCAATACCAAATATCAACTGTTTAACCCATAACCAATATCACCCAAGCTAACTCATATCTAATATCAACTGTTTCAACCCAGAACCAATATCACCCATTTTGACCCACATCCAATATCACCAAGTTGACCCATAACTTAATCACCCATTTTAACCTATACACCCACAATAAATATCACCAATTGACCCATAACCTATCACCCGTTTTGACCCATACCAATACCATATGTTTTGACCCATAACCAATATCAGTCGTTTTGACGCATACCAAATATAAATTGTTTTGACTCATAACCAATACCAACCGTTTTCACACATAACCAATACCACCATGTTAGCGCATACAAAATTTCAATCGTTTGAGTTATAACCAATAACACCCATATTGACTCATAACTAATATCACCCAAGTTGACCCATACCAAATATCAACTGTTTTGACCCACAACCAATATCACCCATTTTTACTCATAACCTATATCGCCCGTTTTGACCCATTACCAAAACCATCCATTTTGACCCATACCAAATATCACCCGTTTTGACCCATACCAAACACCATTCATACTGACCCATAACCAATACCACCCATTTTGACCTATAACCAATACAACCCGTTTTCACCCATAGGCCATAACCAATGCCACCCATGTTGACCATACCAAATTTCAATAGTTTGAGCCATAACCAATATCACTGATATCACCCAAGTGACCCATACCAAATATCAACCATTTTGACCCCTAACCAATATTACTTATTTTAACTCACAACCAATACCACAAAGTTGACCCATAACCTATATCACTCATTTTGACCATATCAATTCCATATTTTTTGACCCATAACCAATACCACCAGTTTTGACCTAAACCAAATATCAATCGTTTTGACCATAATTAATCCCACCCGTTATGACACATAACTTATGCACCTGTTATGAGCCATAACCAATGCCACCTGTTTTGACCTATTTGATGAGAGCATGTCAAGTTCAAGTTCAAACCAATTAACCACTACTAAAAACCAATTACTTAAATGCAGCCGATAAATGCATCTGATGAAAAAAATATGAACTCCGTTTTTCCTAACTACTCAAACAGTCGATCAAACTTTTCAAGATCCCAAAGTACCCTGCGCCTGTGGTCGATTAACTCACATGACTAACTGAGCACTAAGCACATCCACTACTGAAAATCGATTACCTATAACTCCTATTTTACTCACTTCTCTAGAAACCAATTGTACTTTTCCAGGTCTAAATATCATCCCTTACATATTTCTTTTACGGTGCACTCCAGTGGGCGATTAACTTAAACGACTTAAGATCATTAAACACATCTAATTTCAAAAAGCACCAGTAATATACTATTAAAAACCATACAACTTAAGTCCACATATAGATCTATCAATAAACTCATCAGTATACAGTTTTTCAGCTTTTAAATAATCAACCAAATCCTCCTGAGCTATATCACAAACAGCAAAACTTAGAACACCATAACCTAATTTCTAATTCTAAGTCCCCATACATAACATAAGTCCCCATACATACCACCGTATCTGATAGATAATCAACAAACTATTCGTCAATCGTAAACCGCATCAAATCGTTCACAACACAGCATCAAACACCGAATCAACACCAACGAACAAAAACTAACACGATTACCTACATAAAGACGCAGAATACATCAAATATGACACAGAAAACAACTAAATCCATCAGAAATACAACAATACACACATATCCAGCGATTAACACAGCTATTGACGGAAATTGTACGGACATAAAGGATCAAAACGATAGAAAAGTAGAGGTTACGAAGAAGAAGATGAAGATGAAGATGAATCGGTACCTATCCATCAGCTTATGAGCCGAAATCTTCGCTTGGAGAAATCGAAGTTGAAGCCGATTGAATTCGATTCTGCTCGACCTCCTCTCTAACATTTGAAAATCTAAACATAGTGACACAGGTAAAAAAATCTGGATCCAACACTGCATGTGAGCAAGTGCTAATCCATCCATAACGGGTCACAATTTGAACATTTTTACATGATAATAAAGATGCAAAAGCAATAATTTTTACCCTGAACCTATTGTATTCCTCTTTCACCTCAATTGAATATCCTTTCTGTTAGCACGAACATTTATGGGACCAAGAAACATCCTCAAGAAACGTCCTGTAACCCAACAAAAGTCAATCAACAAACAGAAACGAATACTACACTCTACACTTTGAACAAAGAGATACTAACATTTTATATGCCTACTATCAGTTACGATGAATAATATGATTCCTGAAATTATATCAGGATGTCACAGAATTGAATAAATATCATTCATAAAACTAAAGACATGTCTTCTTGACTTTTGCAGGAAAAACTTTAATAGACATAAGATTCACAGCTGAGATTCAATGTCCTGATTTCCCCTCTTATTACTTACTATAACAGGAGTAACAAAAACAACTATAAATTGGTAATGCAAAAGGCCTGATTTCAGAAGCAAAACATCAAAGAATAACAACACACCATGTGATTTGCAGGGAAGAAATGTAGCTGCATCTCCTTCACTCAATGTATAACTTGCTCTACTCAGCTCTTCAGACAGCTGCAAACATGCAAATGAAAACCAGATCAACAACACAAGAATCATGCCCTAAATCCACACAACAATTGAATCCGAGTGAACAAATTACCAATCCCCTTACTTTTTCCGCACGTTTGGGATCCAAATTCCCTTTCTTAACACAAGAATCATGCCCTAAATCAACACAAGAATCAATGAACGATCGAAGCATCTTGATATTCGAATCGAGCGCTAGGGCTCGTTGTCGCAACGACGCATCCTCCTGCGAGTTTCTCGAAATCAAAGTCTCGCAATCGGAAGATCCGATCCATCAGCTTGTGACCCGAAAGCTTCGCTTGGAGAAATCGAAGTTGAAGCCGATTGAATTCGATTATGCTCGAGCTCCTCTTTCTCGAGCTCCTCTTTCTCGAGCTCCTGTATTGGTGGTGGTTTGGGATTAGGGTTTTGTTCCTTTGGTGCGGTGGCACTGTAGCCACCGACTAAAGGGATTAATATGTATATATAATACGTATACATTTATGATAATTATTTTTTTACCCACCGTGTATTGCTACATCAATGTACACGGCATGATAAAACCTAAAACGAACCGACTTATTTTCGAACTAAATTTATGACGAAACGTAACTCGAACTTATATCGTTGAAAAACATATTATATTTGACCGTACTATTTTCAAAAATAATATTATGTCGAAACATTGGACTCGTTCCCGAACTAAATTTACAGCGAAACGTATAACAAATGAAAAAATATAATTTTGACCCAACGCTTTTCAAACAAAACCTACGTCAAAATGTAGAACATCTCAAAACGTCAATAAAAATAAGCAAATAAATATTTTTATTTGACCTAACTTATTTCTGAACAAATTAACGTCAAAACATCAACAAACATGATTTTATATCAACACGTACATAAAAATACAATCGTAAGAAATTAGTTTTTTTAATAAAGTTGTAAATGAGTAAATCCAAAACATTGGAAACTTCAGGGGATAAAGTGATATTTATAAAATTTATAAAAATAATAGGGTATAAAGTGTAAAACTTTAAAAGTCGGAGGGTGAGAAACCCCGCCAACCCTCTTTTTTAAGTTACAGTAATAACCTAATAGAAAGTAGAAAATAAATTTTGAAATTCATTATTCTTAACTGGGATAAAGTATTGTAATAATAACCAACTTTTAATAGAATTCGAATAAAATCACTTCCATTTTTTCACCCTAATTAAAAGAAACTCAACTCAAGTTTTATTATTGTTTCATGTTTGTGAATTCTTTTAATAAATGTTAAAGCTTCTTAAAATAAAGTGATTTAGGAATGTTGCTTTTCAAGCCGACTCAGAGCATTCACATCTCATTCCTTATCTTTATCTATATAATTATACTAAAAATCACTACTTCTTCTCTCTTCTTTCAATTAAATAATATATCTTTTACCTTTTTCATTACTTTTTCTCTCTCCTTCACTCACAATCACTTTCAAAAATATTAAAAAATTTAGACAAAATTACAAAAAACGTCCTTTAAGTTTATATAAAATTACAGTTATCGTCCTTTATCTTTACAAAGTACTCTAAACGTCCTTTATGTTAACATTTTATAACAGATATCATCCTTTACACTAACTGCCGTTAAGTTTTTCCGTTAAGTCAAGGGCAATTTGGTCTTTTGACTCTAAAGGACTATTAATGTATTTTTTCCAAACATAAAGGATGTTTTCTGTCACTTTTTTTATCTTTTATTTAATTTATGTATTTTTATAAGAATACATATACATATGATTTTTATATAACAAAAATATATATACATATAATTTAATTATTTTTATTCACATATTATATATAAATATAAATTATATAAATAATAAAATAATAAAACAGTGTTTAGAGTTAGATAAAATATATAATTTTATTTATATACGATAAATATATATTATTGTTTTGATCCATGTATTATATATACATATAAATTCATACATAATTAAATACATTAAATATTTTCATGCACGTATAGCTAATTAATTATATTCACTCACGTCTTATATATATTATATATATATATATACACATTATTTTTTCATCCACGTATTTATAATATAAATAAATAAATAATATAAATTATACAATAGATATTTACAGATAATACGTGGATGAAAATAATTAAATAATATATATTATGTTATTTAAAAATAATATGTAGATGTATTATTGTAAAAATACATAAATTATGTAAAATAAAAGAGTTGCAGAAAACGTCCTTTACGTTTGGAAAAGTCTACATTAATAGTCCTTTAAAAGTAAAAAGACCAAATTACCCTTGACTTAACTGAAAAAGTTAACGATAGTTAGTCTAAAGGACGAATTCTGTTACAAACTGTTAACATAAAGGATGTTTAGTGTACATTTTAAAGATAAAGGACGATACCTGTAACTTTATATAAACTTAAAGGACGTTTTCTGTAATTTTGTCAAAATTTATAAGGGTTGAACAGTAAAACCTTAAATTTACAGATGAACAGTAATATTTTCTCTCTCCTTCACTCACAACCACTCAAACTATCTCATATAATTTAAGGACTCACACTCACATAATTATAAGGCATGGGTTGTGAATGCTCTCAAATGAGGCAATTATTGGACCTAGTCATTATTTAATAATTCTTTTCTAAACTACCTCGAATATTATGTTAAACTTAAAAACTAATCATTAAATAATAAACAAAGTTACAAGTATGTTCCATTTATATCGCTTAATTTCAAAAATCTATAACATTTATTAAAGAAATTTCACAAGACTGAAAAAATAACAAAACTTGAATGGTTTTTGTTGTTTGAAAGATTAATTTAAAAAAAATCCGTCCCTGTTTCGGGAGAACATAGGTACGGTTGCTGGTGCTTTCGCTTGAACACTTGCTGGCGATTTCGCTGGAAGATCTTAGGCCATCCCCGTTTTCACCTAAAGAACTCATATTGCGGCATGTCCTTAAGTTGTCCATGTGATCGGCGAATTCACACTCGGGGTTGTATGCTCCGACAAAAATGTCATGTTTACTTTTTAAGAATTAGAAAACCGTTTAGTTTAGAAACTTGTGTGAGGCCCATGACAAAAGTTGTGTGTCCTAAAGTCTCCAAAGTAGGGCTGTATACTTGCAAGATTACGTTTTTTATTTACTGAATGAATTATGAAAAAAGAGAATGGTGGAAGTGTGATTGTGAAATGGAACATCATTTCTCCATCTTTTTGTGGATTATGGAAAGAAAAACCTCCATATAACTTTGGGATGTGGCTTGTGGGTGTCTTGCATTTTAATACTCGGAAAAGAATAAAAAAAAAACGCATTTGTGTAAGGAGAGGTTGTATTGTTAACGATCTAATGTGTATAGTCTTACTTTATGTTTTGTGTAGGAGACAGGTTCCTCCATCTTGATCTTATAACCTCAAGATTACAAAATAATAACCTTATATATTAATGTCAGCCCTCTTGATACCAATTATATGATATGAGTAAACATATTTGTCCTCGAAGACTGATTCGAATTCGACTCATTTTGATTTATTTTTTTAACTAGGGACTCAAAAGGTAACTTTATCATTCACTACACTTTATATACACTTGAAGTTAAAAGTACAAGAAGCCAAATAAACTTGCAACATGCCTAACACACTATTGTGAGATGAACCTTTAAAATTATAATTAAACTCTAGATATAGCCAAAACTCCGGTTAACATCATCCAGAATCTGTTTTAAAATGAAGATGATGATTGTTGTTAAATAGAATACTCCAAAATCGTTAGTTGTCTAATAACTCTATTGAATTGTAACATACTAGACTTAGGGGTTGTTTGATAGCATCAGAATCAGACTCTTAATAGTTCAGATGTTTGAATGGTTCAGCTCTTAATGGATCAGACTGTTTATTTCACGAGCAAATATCTGAATGGTTCAGACATTTGCCTCTGAATGGTTAAGCGTTATATTAATGCTGAATGGTTAAGATATCTAATGTTGAATGGTTAAGATGTCTAATGTTGAATGGTTAAGACCACTTATCTGAATTGATCAGACATTTGTCTTTGAATAGTTAAGCGATATACTAGCTTTTATTGGTTTAAACCTCTTAGTGGTTCAGCATTAATGGTTCTGAGCTCTTATTGATTTAGCACTTAATCATTCAGAAACTGGCAAACAACCCTTAGCATGTGCTATAAATATACAAGTTATTCAAGATTTTAAACATTGAAAAAGAATAACGAGGTCTGCTAGTCACATTGTATAAGATTAGTAGAGTTTGAGTATAAATGGGTTTTAGATTCAAGCTTTAACAATTCGATATTTCAATCCTAAATTTTCAACCGGAAAAACACAGAATCGATAAAAACAAGTAACTGTACTTTACATGAATGACTATGGGAGCTGTCATTAAGTAGTTATCATTTTTGGAATTCAAAATGCACAAATTGAAACCTTTTTTTTTTTTCATTTGATTTTCACATATGAATATTTGAAAAATAAATTTTCAAATGTGTTTTTAATTGTCACACCTAACCTTGACGGCGGAAACGTCGAGGTGTGAGGGTTAAGATTGTTCACAGCCACATAACGCTATGTTAAAGCATAAAATGCCATTAATCAATTGTTTCAAACACTACATACATCAAAGTCTCAAAATAAATCAACGAAAACAAGAATCCAATTGTCTTTATTAAGCCTAAGTCCATGTTCTAGGTTTGAGCATTTCTTCAATCATCATTAAGTTTGCACATTACCTGAAACATGTTGAAAATAAAGTCAACTAACTAGTTGGTGAGTTCTCATGGTTTTAAATACAATAAGTGTACAAAAATATGGCAATTCTAGTCAATGGTCACAAGATAGTAAGTATATAGAACATGCATAGTTACAATCAAGCCTCGACTGAATAATATGAATAAGCATGATTAGCTAAGTGTATTTGGTTCCCTAGTGCACAAGCATACGGCTCCTAGGAGTCGGCAATACATCGACTTTATCACCAAATAGGCTTGTCAGGCCCAAAGATCTAAGACTTCGCTAGGCTAGCAATAGTTAATGATTGTCCACGTATGTCACATCTCATATAATACTTAACATATTCAAACAACCACGACTATGTAAAGAATTGCACGTGTGTAATAAGTATCAAAGCGTGTATGTGTAAGTTTGTATAAGCAACATGTTTCACCCCGAAAGATGTGAAATAATCGTAAAGCGGGGCATAAGAACTCGCGCGTTTAATAAAGGAGACTTGTAGATGTAATAAGAATAACCACGAATAAGATTTCCAACACAAACGTCACAACGCACCTAAACGAAATAAAGTAGCGCGTTATAATTTGTTTGATGATTAATTGTAGGTCTAATAGGATTTAATAATTATTCGTATTTATTACATGTAATGACGTGATCGGTTAAATGGAACGAATGGATTTTTATACTTGGTATAATCAATTGTTTGCGCGTAAAAGAAAGAATAAATAAAACTTGATTTAATTGTACGTTAAACCGATTTATAAGGATTGTATATAATAATTATAATAAGTGATTTAGCTATTATAAGGAACTATACATAAATATATATATATATATATATTTATAGGTATAAGTAATTAAACAATTTAATTGTTTGAATATATATATAAATATATATACTAAACAATTATAATATTGTGTATAATAATCATAATAAGTTATTTAACTATTAAAAAACAATATATAAATATATATATATATATAGGTATAAATAACTAAACAATTTAATTGTTTGAATATATATATAAATATACATACTAAACAATTATAATATCATATTAAGTGATTTAGTTATTAAAAGAACTATATATAAATATATATATATATAGGTATAAGTAACTAAACAATTTAATTGTTTAAAAATATATATATACATATACAAGTATTATGTTTACTCATTTCTTTTGTATTTTTAAAACTAAAATTATGTATTTATAAATACAAAAGTATTTTATAAAAATTAATTTGGTCACAAATTAATTAAACAAAAGTAAGAAAATAAATCTGCATTTTATAAAATAAATTTTAGAATTTTCAGAATTTAAAAATATTAAATGAATAAAAAGAAAATGAAGAAAATAAAACATTTCAGAAAAAGAAAAATCTAGGGGAGGGGCTGCCGGGGTCGAACCCGGGGCTCCCTTGTATTATGGAGCGCAGGAACAAGTGAGGCCAAGGCCTTGGTTTCACTTTGGGTTCTTTTGATTTCAAGCTCTGTCCCCGGTTTCCCCAATTCGAATTGAGATGAACCCTAGTTTCACAGATACTCAATTGACCCTCGATTCGGTGTTAGACACCAAATCATCATAGGGCTTTTGATCCTTGGACCAAAACGAGTAGTTAACAGGTTTTGATTACCTGTTTGGATGAGATTAAAGGTGATTTCGAGTGCGGTTTAGGTTTCGGGTGTTCTTGGTTTGGGGTTTTCTGATCGAGTGGTTTTCTTGTGAAATTGGAGGTTCAGGGAGTTTAGGAACTCCACAATGAACCGAAAGACCACAATATATAGCTTTGATTTCATGGATTCGAGCTTAACACGTTTGATTTTGGAACCGCGTTCGGGTTTACCAAATTAGGAGATTCCATCTGTTAATTTTGCGTAATTAAATGGATTGATTGATTGATTCGACCGCGTTTTAACTTTAGGCATGACTGATTTGATTCAATTTGTATTTTTGGTCAAGATTGATTCGAAGGTTAACAGTGGGTAGTCGCGGTTCGAGCGGGAATTTCGAATTGGGTCGTTTATTCGAGTTCGAACCGGGGGTCGAGAGAGTTGGGGCGGTTATTTCGATCAAATGGCAAAAAACGGGTTCGGGCCTAGCCGGAGCTCGCCGGAGCTCGGCAGCCGGAGAAACGGGATGATGAGGGTGGTGTTTGGGAAATTTACACATATGGCCCCTGTTCTTACAAAGTTTGCTATTTTATGTAATAGTCTTTTATTAAAGTTTTCAAAATGGCAAAACAACCCCCTGCACTTTAATTCTAGGTTTTTTTATTATTATTATTATTATTATTATTATTATTATATTATTATTATTATTATTATATTATTAATATTATTATTATTAATATGGATATTTATTATTATTATTATTATTATTATTATTATTATGATTATTATCACTTTCATTTTATTATTATTATTATTATTATTATTATTATTATCTATTATTATTATTGTTAGTATTATTATATATATTTTTAAAAAAAAATTGCTAAGGATGCTATAAAATGACATAAATAAAATGAAAAATACAGGATGTTACAGTCTCCCTAACTTAAAAGAATTTCGTCCCGAAATTAAGAATCAAAAAGGGGTTACAAGAATAAGAAAGGGTACGTCTTCTTCATATGTTCTTCACGCTCCCAAGTAAATTCCGCTCCTCGTTTGTTCTCCCATCGAACCTTTACAATTGGGGTCGTAGATGTCCTAGTCTTCTTTATAATGCGATCCATGATTTCGACGGGTTTCTCAATGAAGTGTAGTGACTCGTCGATCTGAATGTCTTCCAATGGCACCTGCAAATTATCGTCGGCCAGACACTTCCTCAGATTCGAGACGTGGAAGACCGGGTGAATTCCGCTAAGGTCAGAGGGTAGTTCTAGTTTGTAGGCCACTTTCCCAATTCTTTTCAGAACCTTGAAAGGCCCTACAAACCTCGGAGCTAACTTGCCTTGCCTTCCAAAGCGAACCACACCCTTCCACGGTGAGACCTTGAGAAGGACCATCTCCCTAACTTGGAATTCCAGTGGCTTGCGACGTTTACCAGCGTAGCTCTTCTGTCGACTCCTGGCCACTTCCAGGTTCTTGCGGATGATAGCGACTTTATCGGTCGTCTCTTGTATGAGCTCGGGACCGGTGATAAGACTCTCGCCAATGTCGGTCCAGCAGATTGGTGAACGACACTTACGACCGTAAAGTGCTTCAAACGGTGCCATTTGGATGCTTGAGTGGTAACTGTTGTTGTAGGAGAATTCTGCGAGCGGCAGGTGTGTATCCCAGTCGCCACCAAAATCAAGGACACAGAGACGCAACAGGTCTTCCAGAGTTTGGATCGTCCGCTCGGTTTGGCCATTGGTTTGGGGATGGTAAGCCGTGCTTAAATCCAATTGCGTACCCAGAAGTTCTTGCATAGTAGACCAGAAGTGAGAAGTGAATCGAGCGTCTCGGTCGGATATAATGTGAAGAGGCACACCATGACGGCTTACGATCTCGTCGATGTAAATCCGGGCTAACCTTGATGTCTTATACGTGTCGCGTATGGGTATGAAATGTGCCGACTTGGTCAATCGGTCGACCATTACCCATATGCTATCGTGCCCGCGAGATGTACGAGGTAGCTTGGTTATGAAATCCATGGATATATGTTCCCACTTCCACATGGGAATTTCGGGTTGTTCGAGTAATCCACTTGGGCGTTGATGCTCCGCTTTAACCTTCGTACACGTAAGGCACTTAGCAACATAGGTTGCTATGTCTCGTTTCATTCCGGGCCACCAATATTGACTCCGTAAGTCCATGTACATCTTATCGGAGCCCGGGTGGATAGAATAACGAGTCCGATGTGCTTCGTTCATGATAGAAGCCCGAAGGTTATTGCGTTTGGGAATCCATATTCGGTTTGCGAAATACATTAACCCATTGGCTCTTGTTTCCAATTGGGCTAAGAGATTTGGCTCGAGCTCTTCCTTCATACTCCCTTCGGTTTGCACCGCTTGCTGTGCTTCTCGAATACTCGCCTCGATGTCACAATCGATCTTTAAGTTCTGCAATAACACCGTAGCATTGTTGACATCGATTCGGACTTCAGTGTCAAACTCTCCCAATGTATCGAACCATTGGCGTCGGTCGCGAATCTCTTGAACGGAAACCATCTTTTGATGCGTCTTTCGACTCAATGCATCGGCTACGACATTTGCCTTGCCGGGATGGTATCGGATATCACAATCGTAGTCGCTAATTAGTTCCACCCAACGACGTTGCCTCATATTGAGGTCCTTCTGATTGAAAACGTGTTGGAGGCTCTTGTGGTCCGTGTAGACTATGCATTGCGTGCCGTATAGATAGTGTCTCTAGATTTTCAAAGCAAAGACCACCGCTCCGAGCTCTAGATCATGCGTCGTGTAATTTACTTCGTGAACCTTTAATTGTCTCGAGGCATATGCTATGACCTTTCCTCATTGCATGAGAACAACCAAGGCCTTGTTTCGACGCATCGCAGTATACCGTGAAGTCGTCATTCCCATCCGGTAGCGTCAGAATAGGAGCATTGCACAACTTATGCTTCAATGTCTCAAATGCTTCTTCTTGCGCGGCTTCCCACTCGAAAGGCTTGTTCTTCTGAGTCAAGGACGTGAGTGGCTTCGCGATTTTCGAGAAGTTGGCAATAAATCGCCGGTAATACCGGCTAGACCAAGAAACGATCGAACTTCCGTCGGATTTGTGGGAGCATTCCAATTCTTCACGGCTTCAACCTTCACAAGGTCGACGTGAATTCCTTGACTATTCACTACGTGCCCTAAGAATTGTACTTCTTCAAGCCAAAACTCACATTTCGAGAATTTTGCGTACAGTTGTTCCTTCTTCAACAGATCGAGGATTTGGCGGAGATGAAGTTCATGATCGGAGCGAGACTTGGAATAAATAAGAATGTCATCAATGAAAACGATGACAAACTTGCCTAGGTATGGCTTGCACACCCGATTCATAAGATCCATGAAGACCGCAGGAGCATTGGTTAAACCGAAAGGCATAACCATGAACTCGTAATGCCCATACCTAGTGCGGAATGCAGTCTTTGGATATCGTCGTCGTGGACTCACAGTTGGTGATAACCCGAACGCAAGTCGATTTTTGAAAAGATTGCAGCTCCTTGAAGTTGGTCGAAGAGATCGTCGATACGAGGAAGAGGATACCGGTTCTTGATGGTCAGCTTGTTGAGCTCACGGTAATCGATACACATGCGGAAAGACCCATCTTTCTTCTTCACAAATAAGACAGGTGCACCCCAAGGAGAAGAACTAGGGCGGATAAACCCCTTCTCGGATAATTCCTGGAGTTGGCTAGAGAGTTCTTGCATTTTCGATGGTGCGAGTTGGTAAGGTGATTTAGCCGCGGGATTTTAAATTCTACTTCGCGTACGGGAGGTAACCCGCTAAGATCATCAGGAAAGACCTCAGGGAATTCTCGTACAACTGGAACATCTTTGAGTTCCTTCTCTTTGGCTTTGGTGTTGACTACATAGGCCAAGAATACCGGATAACTCTTGCTTAGGCATTTCTGAGCCTTAGTACATGACATAAGCTTGAGTCCTTTGGAGGACCGTTCACCGAACACCTTCATCGTGTCACCGGAGGGTAAGGGCATGCGAATACTCTTCTCGAAGCAGATGATCTCGGCATGGTTCTTGGATAACCAATCCATGCCAATAATAACGTCGAAGCTTCCAAGCTTCATTGGAATGAGGTCGATAAGAAAGTTATGGTTGTCGAGGCACAATAGACAATCGCGGATAACCACGTCGACGGTGATGGGTTCTCCATCAGCAACTTCGACGGTGAGAGGTCTCTCTAGATTTGAGCGAGGTTTAGAAAGTGTCGGCTCGAATTCTAAGGAAACGAAACTTCTATCGGCGCCCGAATCAAATAATACGTATGCATAGGTGTCATTAATAAGAAACATACCTGTATGGGTTTTAAAGGCACTTAAGAACATAAGTAAGGAATTTTAAGAGAAATTCTATGGAGATAGGGTTGCAATTTTTTTTACGTACCGTTCACCACCTCGTTGTTCGCCTGAGCTTGGTTCGCGTTGATGTTGAAGGCACGTCCACGAGCTTGTGGAACATTGCCCACAAGACGAGGGCATTGAGGACAGTAGTGACCTGGTTCTCCACAATTGTAGCAGACCCGATTTGGTTCCGTCACTACGTTTCCCATTGCTCGGCGGCATGTTGCCACGAGGTGCCCGTACTTGCCACATAGTGTGCAGATGCGACACGGAAGGTTGCCCGGGTGATGATACCTACACGTGTTACACATAGGTAGAGGGCCCGCATAAGCCCTTGCCACGGGCACTTGTGCTGCCGGTGTAGCCCCGGTAGTACACTGTCTTTGGGGCGGTTTAGGAGCAGCCACGGCATAGTTCCGTGCCGGTACAAACTTCCGTTTCTTGTTATCAGGCTTGACCTCCTTGACCTCCTCGGGGGTCGTCTTCTTAGTCTTCTTGGCACCCTTTGCAGACATAGTGCCCGCTCGGATGTGGTTCTCCGTTAGCTGTGCAGTGATAGTGATGGCTTCTTCCAGAGTTGCGGGTCGGCTACCCACAACAGCATCCTGAATTTGAGGCGGTACTCCCTTAATAAATTTTTCCATATTACGGGAAACAGTATCCACCATGTGTGGCAGCAGTATACTCAATTCATGATGACGGGTAGAATAAGCCAGATGGTTCCCGCCATCCTGTTTCAAGTTCCAGAATTCCTCCTCTAGTTCTGGATTTCACTTCTCGGGCAAAACTTGGCGATGGCTATGTTTTTGAATTCCTCCCAAGTTAAAGCCAAGATTGCGTCGGGGGCTCGGTTCCTCTTTTCACTGTTCCACCACGTTAAGGCCTGTTGCTGCAGCATACTGGTGGCATACCTTACTTTGAGTGCTTCGGGGCACTCACAGTTGACGAAGGTGTTCTCCATCCCTTCAAACCATTCCAAGAGACCGGTGGCACCTTCCTTGCCACTATAACTGGGAGGCTTGCATGAACTAAAGTGCTTGAAGGTGCAAGACTGGTTGTTACGCCGTTGGTTCGCACTATTTTCCCCTTGGCCGTTGCTATTGTTCGTGACGTTTGCGATCATAGTGCTGCTGAGTTCAGCCACCATGGTCGGGATGACCGCAGCCATTTGCCGGGCAATCATGGCGGCAAGCTTACGGCCGGATCTTCCTCGGTTTCCGTGGTAACGAGACATGCTGGAAAAATACAAATTGGGTTAGGATCGGTTAAAAGGATAATAAGGATGGGCAATTAAGGTAAGAATCATGAATTATACGGAATGATTCCATTTGATGACGCATCACCATTTGGAAACGTTGACACGTCAAGATGAATTGACCCATTCGCCTCAGAAACTTGTGTAGGTTGGTCATAGTTTATCACTCATCCCGGAAATCCCCAGGTAAGCATGACTGGTCCCGTAGGATTTATGCGAAATGCTTACCTTGGCCCGAGGGCCTCTTGAAACCAATTATATGATATGAGTAAACATATTTGTCCTCGAAGACTGATTCGAATTCGACTCATTTTGATTTATTTTTTTAACTAGGGACTCAAAAGGTAACTTTATCATTCACTACACTTTATATACACTTGAAGTTAAAAGTACAAGAAGCCAAATAAACTTGCAACATACCTAACACACTATTGTGAGATGAACCTTTAAAATTATAATTAAACTCAAGATATAGCCAAAACTCCGGTTAACATCATCCAGCATCTGTTTTAAAATGAAGATGATGATTGTTGTTAAATAGAATACTCCAAAATCGTTAGTTGTCTAATAACTCTATTGAATTGTAACATACTAGACTTAGGGGTTGTTTGATAGCATCAGAATCAGACTCTTAATAGTTCAGATTTTGAATGGTTCAGCTCTTAATGGATCAGACTGTTTATTTCACGAGCAAATATCTGAATGGTTCAGACATTTGCCTCTGAATGGTTAAGCGTTATATTAATGCTGAATGGTTAAGATATCTAATGTTGAATGGTTAAGATGTCTAATGTTGAATGGTTAAGACCACTTATCTGAATTGATCAGACATTTGTCTTTGAATAGTTAAGCGATATACTAGCTTTTATTGGTTTAAACCTCTTAGTGGTTCAGCATTAATGGTTCTGAGCTCTTATTGATTTAGCACTTAATCATTCAGAAACTGGCAAACAACCCTTAGCATGTGCTATAAATATACAAGTTATTCAAGATTTTAAACATTGAAAAAGAATAACGAGGTCTGCTAGTCACATTGTATAAGATTAGTAGAGTTTGAGTATAAATGGGTTTTAGATTCAAGCTTTAACAATTCGATATTTCAATCCTAAATTTTCAACCGGAAAAACACAGAATCGATAAAAACAAGTAACTGTACTTTACATGAATGACTATGGGAGCTGTCATTAAGTAGTTATCATTTTTGGAATTCAAAATGCACAAATTGAAACCTTTTTTTTTTCATTTGATTTTCACATATGAATATTTGAAAAATAAATTTTCAAATGTGTTTTTAATTGTCACACCCTAACCTTGACGGCGGAAACGTCGAGGTGTGAGGGTTAAGATTGTTCACAGCCACATAACGCTATGTTAAAGCATAAAATGCCATTAATCAATTGTTTCAAACACTACATACATCAAAGTCTCAAAATAAATCAACGAAAACAAGAATCCAATTGTCTTTATTAAGCCTAAGTCCATGTTCTAGGTTTGAGCATTTCTTGAATCATCATTAAGCTTGCACATTACCTGAAACATGTTGAAAATAAAGTCAACTAACTAGTTGGTGAGTTCTCATGGTTTTAAATACAATAAGTGTACAAAAATGTGGCAATTCTAGTCAATGGTCACAAGATAGTAAGTATATAGAACATGCATAGTTACAATCAAGCCTCGACTGAATAATATGAATAAGCATGATTAGCTAAGTGTATTTGGTTCCCTAGTGCACAAGCATACGGCTCCTAGGAGTCGGCAATACATCGACTTTAGCACCAAATAGGCTTGTCAGGCCCAAAGATCTAAGACTTCGCTAGGCTAGCAATAGTTAATGATTGTCCACGTATGTCACATCTCATATAATACTTAACATATTCAAACAACCACGACTATGTAAAGAATTGCACGTGTGTAATAAGTATCAAAGCGTGTATGTGTAAGTTTGTATAAGCAACATGTTTCACCCCGAAAGATGTGAAATAATCGTAAAGCGGGGCATAAGAACTCACGCGTTTAATAAAGGAGACTTGTAGATGTAATAAGAATAACCACGAATAAGATTTCCAACACAAACGTCACAACGCACCTAAACGAAATAAAGTAGCGCGTTATAATTTGTTTGATGATTAATTGTAGGTCTAATAGGATTTAATAATTATTCGTATTTATTACATGTTAATGACGTGATCGGTTAAATGGAACGAATGGATTTTTATACTTGGTATAATCAATTGTTTGCGCGTAAAAGAAAGAATAAATAAAACTTGATTTAATTGTACGTTAAACCGATTTATAAGGATTGTATATAATAATTATAATAAGTGATTTAGCTATTATAAGGAACTATACATAAATATATATATATATTTATAGGTATAAGTAATTAAACAATTTAATTGTTTGAATATATATAAATATATATACTAAACAATTATAATATTGTGTATAATAATCATAATAAGTTATTTAACTATTAAAAAACAATATATAAATATATATATATAGGTATAAATAACTAAACAATTTAATTGTTTGAATATATATATAAATATACATACTAAACAATTATAATATCATATTAAGTGATTTAGTTATTAAAAGAACTATATATAAATATATATATATAGGTATAAGTAACTAATAATTTAATTGTTTAAAATATATATATACATATACAAGTATTATGTTTACTCATTTCTTTGTATTTTTAAAACTAAAATTATGTGTTTATAAATACAAAAGTATTTTATAAAAATTAATTTGGTCACAAATTAATTAAACAAAAGTAAGAAAATAAATCTGCATTTTATAAAATAAATTTTAGAAATTTTCAGAATTTAAAAAGGTTAAATGAATAAAAAGAAAATGAAGAAAAGAAAACAATTCAGAAAAAGAAGAAACCAGGGGAGGGCTGCCCGGGGTCGAACCCGGGGCTCCCTTGTATTATGGAGCGCAGGAACCAGTGAACCAGGGCCAAGGCCTTGGTTTCACTTTGGTTTCTTTGATTTCAAGCTCTGTCTCCCCGGTTTCCCCAATTCGAATTGAGATGAACCCTAGTTTCACAGATCCTCAATTGACCCTCGATTCGGTGTTAGACACCCAAATCATCATAGGGCTTTTGATCCTTGGACCAAAACGAGTAGTTAATAGGTTTTGATTACCTGTTTGGATGAGATTAAAGGTGATTTCGAGTGCGGTTTAGGTTTCGGGTGTTCTTGGTTTGGGGTTTTCTGATCGAGTGGTTTTCTTGTGAAATTGGAGGTTCAGGGAGTTTAGGAACTCCACAATGAACCGAAAGACCACAATATATAGCTTTGATTTCATGGATTCGAGCTTAACACGTTTGATTTTGGAACCGCGTTCGGGTTTACCAAATTAGGAGATTCCATCTGTTAATTTTGCGTAATTAAATGGATTGATTGATTGATTCGACTGCGTTTTAACTTTAGGCATGACTGATTTGATTCAATTTGTATTTTTGGTCAAGATTGATTCGAAGGTTAACAGTGGGTAGTCGCGGTTCGAGCGGGAATTTCGAATTGGGTCGTTTATTCGAGTTCGAAACCGGGGGTCGAGAGAGTTGGGGCCGGTTATTTCGATCAAATGGCAAAAAAAACGGGTTCGGGCCTAGCCGGAGCTCGCCGGAGCTCGGCAGCCGGAGAAACGGGATGATGAGGGTGGTGTTTGGGAAATTTACACATATGGCCCCTGTTCTTTCAAAGTTTGCTATTTTATGTAATAGTCTTTTATTAAAGTTTTCAAAATGGCAAAACAACCCCCTGCACTTTAATTCTAGGTTATTATTATTATTATTATTATTATTATTATTATTATTATTATTATTATATTATTAATATTATTATTATTATTATGGATATTATTATTATTATTATTATTATTTATTATTATTATGATTATTATCACTTTCATTTTTATTATTATTATTATTATTATTATTATTATCTATTATTATTATTGTTAGTATTATTATATATATTTTAAAAAAAAATTTTGCTAAGGATGCTATAAAATGGCATAAATAAAATGAAAAATACAGGATGTTACATTAATGAATCAATTTCTATCAAAATTATAGAAAAGTTCTAACTAACTTGGCAGTTGTACAGCAGCTAGAGACTCTGCCCCTTGGATCGCATAGGGGTTGCAACCCCTTACACCCCGCATTGCCGCCAGACCCCACAACAAAAAAACTCCATTGCTTAGGGGTTTCATATTTAAGAACCAACAAGGCTCAAAATACAGAACATAATAATAAGTCAAACAAGCATGTAATCAGTACTTTCTAAATTATTTTATGCATATCATGATTTACATTAGTCAAGAAGTTAACCCAATTAAACTAAAATATCTAATATTCATCTTCCATCTTAGTGTAATCCTTGATTAACTTAAAAGGAAGTCACAACAGACAACAAACGTTTGCATAAATGAAAAAATCATGATGATTGAATTTTCATATTTGTATATTACAATCCAAAATATTTGAATATCAAGGTGTCTCCACTAGACTTAATTTGTATTTATGTAAATTATTGATTCTTTTGATTCTCGAGATAAAGAGTGGTTTTATAATGATTCTGATGTTACTTGACACTAGGTCTAACTAGTTCTTCATAAGAATATCAAAGCCAAGGATAGACCTCCATAGAGAGTTGAGAACGAGACGTGCAAACCAAAATTGGTATTCTTTAATGGAACGATTTACTTTTTTATTTATCAGACAAGAAAGGTGCGGGTTTATGAATTTGATTTTAGATTTATGTTTTTATATGCATTGAATTAACTTTATGTTTTAATTATGATTGTGATTTTTAGTTTATGATTTGATTATAAATTATGATTTTAAAAATAATGCACTTACAACTTGTTTTTGTGGCTGATGTTGGTAAGGGCATATGAGACTGATCTTTATTTATATATAAGAGTAAAGTGTATTTTCATCCTTCGTGATTTCATAAAGATTACTATTTGAATCCAAAAGTTTAAATTTTGATATTTGCATCCAAAGGTTTTGCAAAATTTGAAAATTGAATTCGTTTAACTACAACCAACTAACATTGTTAATAATTTTGGTTAACTTTCCTGCATTATGTCCATTTTAGTCAAAAACAATTACAAAAATAAAAAATGAGTCCCACATGAGAGGTTTTATACTTTCAATATCTTTAGGTAATTCCAATTATGATCTGATTCCATAATAGTCTTTTATTGTTTTATTTTGTTAATGTCTTTTGGTTTAATAGTAATGTCACTTTTGTCCGTTTTGTTAAAGCATAAAACTCTTTGGTTTAAAGTTCAATTGTGGTTACAATAATTGGTGTTTTACAATTATTATTCATGGACTGTTAATCTCATATTATTTATTGTTCTTTTACTTTAATGATGATTTGTGTTTATGGTTATATTTTTGTAACGCCCGCCTCCCAGGGCTCACCGTAGGGAGCGTTACGTATCGGATATACAGAACACGTAGTAATCAGAGAATACACAGCGGAAGTCTAACTTTAATTATACATCAAAAGCGTATAATACATCTGTTATAATAGATAATATCATTACATCAGTTTAACTAAACTAAAGATTCAAATCTTCAACAACATTCTAGAACTTTATTTTTCTCATAAACTAGCTTGTAATCTTCAATCCCTGCAATCACTTGGCACCTAAGATGTGTGTCCATAAAATAAAAACATTTGGGACTCAGCATAAAGCTTGTGAGTTCATAAACATGGCATTCATCAAAATTCAAAACATGTTATCATTGACTATTGCATCAAGCAGATACAGCCATGGCAAACAGATAGGAACAGAGTAAGCACAGTATAAATTCACATAACCAGGCTATGTATACAAAATCCACTGGCTAAAGCAGAATCATACAAGCAGCCCTCAAGCATCCTATCAAGCATTGTCACATATCACAGATGCTATTGATAGTCAATTCTACAATTATTACCAGTTATCAGAACATTACATCCCGTTTTATAAAATAGTTTAGAGGAACTCACCTCAATCAATGAAGTCAGTGATATCGTCTGCTCAGGTTCACTGCTATCAGGTATTATCCTATAAGCAAAATAACATTACTTAAGCTATATTCTAGCTAGTAACAACTTTAGGGATGATTCGTTATCTTTTCCTATTTGTTGGTTTTATTTGGGCACTTTCATTTATCCTATGCCAACCCTTTGGTACAATCCTTACTAGTTGGCATAACTCGGGCGTTTCCATCATACCCGAGCCAACCCTCGGGGTTACCCAATGCCTTCCCTAATGATAACCTTAAAGTCTAATAATAATAAATATAACAACTACAACGCTAAAAATAACAAATAATAATAATACTAACTATAACAATAAAATAACAACTATAATAATAATAATTATAAAGATGATAATAATAATATTAATAATAACTATATTAATACTAATACCTATATAATGATAATAATAATAATAATAATAATAATAATAATAATAATAACGACTATAATAATAATTAAACATAAACTTAAACAAGGGCGTACCTGAAAACTATCTACGGCAATTTGATGTAGAGTCTTCCCTACTCGCGCTCCTAGTCGCGCTCCTACTCGAGTACCAAAATGACTACTAGCAACACCTAACGGGGTATTGAGAACTCGGGATTCTCTTTATATTAGAGCGTTCCCAAAAAAACTTATGTTCTAAATTCAACCTTAAGGCTTATATTTATAAGAGAGTTGAAAGGAATTGAAAGGGTTGAGAGGCGATGTGGGATGGAAATTGTACTGCTTCTTCGATGTGGGATTCTGCAATTCATACAATTGAATTGTAATTATATTATTATTTTATTATATATTATTATATTATTATAATTAATTCAGCTGCTTAACTCGTTTTTCTCTTATAACTTTTAATATATAGTATATTATAAAATTTTAAATATGTCGTTGTGACGAGCTTATTTTTCTCTACGAGTCAACCTAAGTTTCGTAAAAAACGGAGCAGGTTCGAATATAATATATTATTATTATATTTAAACGGTCTCTTGTAACATAAAAATTTCATCTAAAAACTTTAAACTTTAAATAGAAAATTTACTCATTACTTACTTGTTTGACAATATATGAAATGCGGAGTTCATATGACCCAAACGCTCGGGTTGTTACATTCTCCTCCCCTTAAAAGAATTTCGTCCTCGAAATTCGAAGGTTACTCGAACAGTTGAGGATATTTGACTTTCATTTCTTCTGCTAATTCCCAAGTCTTCTCGGGTCCTTTCTGACCTTGCCACTGAACCAATACTAGTGGAATTATTTTCTTTCTTAATTTTCGTTCTTGAGAATCAAGAATCTTTATTGGTTTTTCAGTAAAGTTTAATTTCTTGTCTATTTGCACGTCCTCCAATGGCATCACTTGAGTCAGATCTGCCAAACACTTCCTTAGGTTTGATATATGAAAAGTATCGTGAATACCTTTCAAAGTTTCAGGTAATTCTAGATTGTATGCTACTGGACCAATTCTTGCGATGATTTTGAACGGTCCAATGTACCTGGGACTTAACTTCCCGCGTTTACCGAATCGCATTACTCCTTTCCATGGTGAGACTTTCAACATCACATAGTCTCCTTCTTGAAACTCTAAAGGTCTCCTTCTGTTATCTGCATAACTCTTCTGTCTATCCTGAGAAGCCTTTAGTCGTTGTCTGATTTGTTGGATTTTCTCAGTTGTTTCGAGAATAATTTCGGTTTTGGTCAACTGATCATCCCCTACTTCTGTCCAACAGATGGGAGTTCTGCATTTCCTACCATATAAGGCCTCAAATGGTGCAACCTTAATGCTGGAATGGTAGCTGTTGTTATAAGAAAATTCAATCAAAGGCAAATGATCATCCCAGCTACCTCCAAAATCAATCACGCAAGCACGTAACATGTCTTCTAGAGTTTGAATTGTTCGTTCACTCTGACCGTCCGTCTGAGGATGATATGCAGTGCTTAAACTGATTTTGGTTCCAAGTTCCTTTTGGAAACTTGTCCAGAATCTGGAAGTGAATCGGCTATCTCTATCGGAGATAATGGATAAAGGCACTCCGTGCTTACTTACTATTTCATCAATATATATCTTGGCTAGTTTTCCTATTGGATAGCTCTCACTTATGGGTAGAAAATGTGCTGATTTGGTTAGCCTGTCAACCACGACCCATATAGCATTATATCCTTTTCGTGCTCTTGGAAGTTTTGTGACAAAATCCATGGTCACTCTATCCCATTTCCATACTGGTAACTCCAACTGTTGTAACTGACCAGCTGGCTTTTGGTGTTCAATCTTAACTTGCAGACATGTTAAGCATTTCTCAACGTACTGGGCTATGGATCTTTTCATATTAGGCCACCAGTAGTGATTTCGAATATCATTATACATTTTGTTTGCTCCAGGATGCATTGTGTATTTAGATTTGTGGGCTTCATCTAATACTTTACCCTGAATACCTCCAAATTTTGGGATCCAAATTCTTTGACCAAATCGTAGGACTCCATCCATTCCTTGAGTCAATAATTTCTGGTTACCCATCATTCTTTCAGCCTGAATATTCTCATCTTTTAACGCTTCAGTTTGAGCATTCTTGATTTGGTCTTTCCAATCAAGCTTGACATCTATCTTTACTGCTTTTACCCTAATCGGTTTAACTCTTTCTTTCCGACTGAGAGCATCAGCGACTACGTTAGCCTTTCCTGGATGGTATTTGATTTCACAATCATAGTCATTGAGAAGTTCCATCCACCTTCTTTGCCTCATGTTTAACATCTTTTGATTAAAGATGTGTTGTAAGCTCTTATGGTCTGAGTAGATTACACACTTAGTACCATACAAGTAGTGTCGCCAAATCTTTAAGGCAAACACTATGGCACCCAATTCAAGGTCATGCGTAGTATAGTTCTTTTCATGAACTTTTAGTTGTCGTGATGCATAGGCTATAACCTTGTCACGTTGCATCAACACACAACCTAAACCATTATATGAGGCATCACAGTATATTGCAAAGTCTTCATTACCATCTGGTAATGAAAGTATAGGAGCACTACTAAGCTTTTGTTTTAGAAGGTTGAAAGCTTCTTCTTGCTTTGGTCCCCAGTCAAACTTTTCATTCTTTCGAGTCAAAGATGTTAAAGGGGTAGCAATCTTGGAGAAGTCTTGAATAAACCTTCTATAGTATCCTGCTAATCCCAAAAAGCTCCTAATCTCACTGGGATTCTTCGGTGATTCCCATTTCATCACAGCTTCTATCTTAGCTGGATCTACTTGTATTCCCTTCTCATTTATTACGTGACCAAGGAATTGAACTTCTCTTTTCCAGAAGTCACATTTAGAGAATTTTGCATAAAGCTTTTCTTGTCGAAGGGTTTCTAGAACCATTTTCAGATGCCTAGCGTGATCATCTTGGTCCTTAGAATAAATAAGTATGTCGTCTATAAAGACAATGACAAACTTATCCAAGTATGGCTTGCAAACTCTATTCATCAGATCCATGAATGCTGCAGGAGCATTGGTTAGTCCAAAAGACATAACCAAAAATTCATAATGCCCATAACGCGTCCTAAATGCGGTCTTAGGAACGTCTTCCTCGCGCACTTTCAACTGATGATAACCTGATCGGAGATCAATTTTTGAAAAGTAGTTGGCTCCTTGAAGTTGATCAAATAAATCATCTATTCTTGGTAAAGGATATTTGTTCTTAACAGTTAACTTGTTTAATTCTCGATAATCAATGCACATACGCATTGAACCATCTTTCTTTTTGACGAACAATACTGACGCTCCCCAAGGTGAAGAACTTGGTCTAATAAACCTTTTATCTACGAGTTCGTCAATTTGCTTCATAAGTTTTTTCATCTCTGAAGGGGCTAGACGATAAGGAGCCTTCGCGATTGGTTTAGCACCAGGTACTAAATCAATACGAAATTCTATCTGACGATCAGGTGGAAGTCCTGGTAAATCTTCCGGAAACACGTCTGGGAATTCACACACTACAGGTATTTCATTTATCTGTATTTCCTTTTTAGCATCTACCATGCATAAGAGAAAGGCTATGCATCCTTTCTGAATACACTTCACTGCCTTCATTGCTGATATGATACTGGTCTTAGGGTTTCCATCACTACCATGAATTAGTAGCTTTTCCCCATCTGGCTTACGTAGAGTCATCGTCTTATGTTCACAGTCGAGCCGAGCACAATTCTTATTCAACCAGTCCATCCCAAGAATAACATCATATTCACTTAAAATGGTCGGCATTAAGTTTACAGAGAATTCAGTGTTAACTAAGGTGATAACACAATCCTTAAAGATTTGACTTATCTTATCTCGCTCACCGCTGGCAGTTTCTACAATATATGCACATTCTAGAGTTTGTGGTACTAAGTTCAAATAAGGTACTAAGGCAGTTGAAATGAAACTTCTATTTGCACCAGTGTCAAATAAAACTCTAGCATATATGTTGTTAATGAGAAACGTACCAGCTATTGTTTCATCTCCAGCTTCTTTTAACACATACACTCGACCCTTGGACCTGTTCTGATTCTCCGTAGGTTGTGCTTGTGGAGGGTTCTTGCAATCACTTCGGAAATACCCATACTCCCAACAGTTAAAGCATCTAATTTTCGGGCAGTTCTTTCGTGAATGATCACCTGTTGGACATTTAAGACATTTGGAATCTTGATACTTTCTCCAAGATTCATTTTTATCGTTCCTCTATGGTTTGTTGACACGGTTCCCTTCGTTTCGTGTGATCTTTCTGTCCTTTCTTGGCATCTGGTTTCCATCGTCATTTTTCTTTCTTTTGTTGTTATCAGTCATTATGCTTTCTTCTTCATATGCAATGGCACTTAATGCAATTGCAGACTCATAAGTTTTGGTGGCAGACATCTTACTAACTGTCGAATATGAGGGGGTAACCCCTGCACGTATCTTTTTATGCGCTTTGCTTCAGGTGTTACATGCTCAGGAAGCAGTCGAGCCATCTCATCAAACTTGGTCGTGTACTGACGATGTGTCATGGCTCCGGCTTGTAGTTGTAAGAATTCTCTTTCAATTTTGTCCCTTTCAACTTCAGGACAAAATTTTTCCATCACCAGCTCCTTCAGTTCATTCCAGGTTAAAGCAGCAACAACTCCAGGTCCTTTAGCCTGCTTAACATTGTCCCACCAAAACAATGCCTCAGACCTGAATGAGTGAGTGGCATACATGACAGCTTGCGTGGCTGTGCATCCACTGATTTCAATAACAGCTTCCATCTCATGGATCCACTGAAAAGTGGCCATGGCATCTCTTTTACCATCAAATATTGGAGGTTCACATCCCTTGAATGCTTTGTAGGAACAACCTTGCTTAGGTTCAGTTTCCATAGCAGCATCACCATTACCATTGGTGTTATTTATATGATCATCCTGCCCATTACCACCATTGCTCACGTACCCTCCAGAGGCGTTCATAACCTCGGCTATAATAGTTGGCAAAGCATCTCTAATTATGCCAGCTACAGCTGCTTGGAATTGTGGTCCAGCAAATTGCTGTGACTCATGTTCAGCATGATGAAGATTTTCATGATCATCGTTCGTAGATGACATGATTTGCCTTCTACTACCAGGAGGCCTACCACGACCCTTACCATGAGTATTTCCTCCTCTTGGCATAGTCAAAGCCTACATGAGGGAGCAGGGATTTAGTATTCACACGATGGATTATGATCCAGAACATGATAGTATTAATAGACAAGAAATAACAGTGGCCAGGTGTCATTGCTTATCTATTGCAATTATAATGTTCTAGCCATTATCCTCCATGGTTCACCAAAACCCATTACCCAATACCTATGCAATTAATCAATTTATCTTAAAGCATCTTTCCTAGTTTAAGTCTAGATACTATCTTTGTACCTAGTTCACTTAAACTATGGCTCTGATACCAACTTGTAACGCCCGCCTCCCAGGGCTCACCGTAGGGAACGTTACGCATCGGATATACAGAACACATAGTAATCAGAGAATACACAGCGGAAGTCTAACTTTAATTATACATCAAAAGCGTATAATACATCTGTTATAATAGATAATATCATTACATCAGTTTAACTAAACTAAAGATTCAAATCTTCAACAACATTCTAGAACTTTATTTTTCTCATAAACTAGCTTGTAATCTTCAATCCCTGCAATCACTTGGCACCTAGGATGTGTGTCCATAAAAATAAAAATATTTGGGACTCAGCATAAAGCTTGTGAGTTCATAAACATGGCATTCATCAAAATTCAAAACATGTTATCATTGACTATTGCATCAAGCAGATACAGCCATGGCAAACAGATAGGAACAGAGTAAGCACAGTATAAATTCACATAACCAGGCTATGTATACAAAATCCACTGGCTAAAGCAGAATCATACAAGCAGCCCTCAAGCATCCTATCAAGCATTGCCACATATCACAGATGCTATTGATAGTCAATTCTACAATTATTACCAGTTATCAGAACATCACATCCCGTTTTATAAAATAGTTTAGAGGAACTCACCTCAATCAATGAAGTCAGTGATATCGTCTGCTCAGGTTCACTGCTATCAGGTATTATCCTATAAGCAAAATAACATTACTTAAGCTATATTCTAGCTAGTAACAACTTTAGGGATGATTCGTTATCTTTTCCTATTTGTTGGTTTTATTTGGGCACTTTCTTTTATCCTATGCCAACCCTTTGGTACAACCCTTACTAGTTGGCATAACTCG
Source organism: Flaveria linearis (assembly GCA_024085815.1). NCBI lineage: Eukaryota > Viridiplantae > Streptophyta > Magnoliopsida > Asterales > Asteraceae > Flaveria > Flaveria linearis. Next base: position 15,644,479 of record CM044014.1, on the reverse strand, counting down.
GGCGTTTCCATCATACCCGAGCCAACCCTCGGGGTTACCCAATGCCTTCCCTAATGATAACCTTAAAGTCTAATAATAATAAATATAACAACTACAACGCTAAAAATAACAAATAATAATAATACTAACTATAACAATAAAAATAACAACTATAATAATAATAATAATTATAAAGATGATAATAATAATATTAATAATAACTATATTAATACTAATACCTATAATGATAATAATAATAATAATAATAATAACGACTATAATAATAATTAAACATAAACTTAAACAAGGGCGTACCTGAAAACTATCTACGGCAATTTGATGTAGAGTCTTCCCTACTCGCGCTCCTAGTCGCGCTCCTACTCGAGTACCAAAACGACTACTAGCAACACCCAACGGGGTATTGAAAACTCGGGATTCTTTTTATATTAGAACGTTCCCAAAAAATTTATGTTATAAATTCAACGTTAAGGCTTCTATTTATAAGAGAGTTGAAAGGAATTGAAAGGGTTGAGAGGGATGTGGGATGGAAATTGTGCAATTCATACAATTGCAATTTCAATTGAATTGTAATTATATTATTATTTTATTATACATTATATATTATTATAATTAATTTAGCTGCTAAACTCGTTTTTCTCTTATAACTTTTAATATATAGTATATTATAAAATTTTAAATATGTCGTTGTGACGAGCTTATTTTTCTCTACGAGTCAACCTAAGTTTCGTCAAAAACGGAGCAGGTTCGAATATAATATATTATTATTATATTTAAACGGTCTCTTGTAACATAAAAATTTCATCTAAAAACTTTAAACTTTAAATAGAAAATTTACTCATTACTTACTTGTTTGACAATATTTGAAATGCGGAGTTCATATGACCCAAACGCTCGGGTTGTTATAATTTTAGACAGTTAGACTTGATTTTAATTTATATTGTTTTGTTGTGTGTGCTATATAAAGTTAAAAGTGATTCGTTTATATGTGGTTAATTTTAATTTATATTGTTTTGTTGTATGTGCTATGTAAAGTTAAAAGTGATTCGTTTATATGTGGTTATACTTATATTTTGTTTTCTGTAACAAGTGGATTCAAATCGTAATGATGATTAATAAAAGAGAGTAAACGCATGAAACCTTCAAGTAAGGTTGTTTTTTTTATTTTGTACCTGTTTTGATTAAAATATCACTAATATAGAAAAGTTAACATGAAAATTTATTGGTGTTAATTAGATGTAGTTAAATGGCTTCAAATGATAATTTTAGTGTAACATTTGGATGCAAATGATAAAATTTAAACTTTTGAATTCAAATAGTAATTTTTATTAAACCACGGGGATGAAAAAAGCAATTAGCTCGTTATATAAGTTTACTTTTTGAATGTCGATTTTATGTTACTTCCAAGAATACAGGAGAGTCTCAAGATTCGTATAATTATGTAAAGTTATTCATTTTAATATTGTAATTTTTTTTTGTTTTTATTGCTATGATAATAACGGTAAGGTTATAGTAAAAAATGTATTTAATCTAAAAAGTCTAATAAAGATTGTGGGTTTGATACATGGTATTCTATTGTTTCAAAGAGGAGTGTATTTTAGTAATTGTGTCAAATACGTCAGCTTATTGTCTTTTATACTTTTATTGTGTCATATATTTTACATCATTTGTTATATGTATTTATCATTATGTTTTATATTTTAGATTATTTTATGTTATTTTTTATTATTTCTATAGATTTGTTATCTATCAATATGTTTACATTAGTAGTACACAATTATATGTTTCACCAAGGTATTTGTCAAAACTTATAGTGTTGAGAATAACACAATGTGTTATTGTATCATTGTTTTTTATAGATTATAGAGATAATATTAACTTGTTGTTAGCTGTCATTGTCATTGTTTAAATGTATTAAATTAATTAGTTGTTAATTTATTATTATGCTTTACATATTAAAGATAAACAACAATATTATTCCACCATTATATCAAATTTATTATTTTAAAAAAACACAATAGTATTACAAAAAACATAATAAACTCCACTAAATACACAATGACGATATATGAGCTTGAAATTTTAAAAAAATGTATATAATCTTTTTATGTAACAATACTATACTCTTCTAAAGATAAAAAACGCTTGTTTTTATAGTATTGTTTTTTTATAAAAAATAATGTCATATATAAAAAGTTATGAACGTTTGCAAAAATTAAAATACTTGCAAAAAATAATAAAAATGACTATTTCTAAAATACAAATCTAACAAATTTTTTCCTATAATTTGATCTCGACTATTATTGTCTTATTGCTGTTATTATTGCTTTTGTTAATGAGTCAAGGGTCTCTTTGGAAGCGGACTCTCTATCTCTCAAGATAGAGGAAACACTCGTCACCACCTACCCCACCCAGACCCTGCTCTTGGGTGGGACATATAGGTTTGTTTGTTTGTTTATTATTGTCTTATTGATGGTTGAGATTATTTTTTATAATTTTTAGATTTAAGAGCATTTTTATTTGAATATTTTACTAATAATGATCGTCATACTAATTAATTTTTTTAATTGATATAAGTTTATTGTTTAAAATCCTATATTTACTATTTGTACGGGACACACATAATTTTAGAAAAAGTGAAAGCATTGCGTGGATCGAATTTTATTTAAATTATACTTTTTCTTTTTGTTGCGTGGTTTCATGAAATGAGTTGCTTGAGTCAAAAGAAGGTGATTAAAATCATATATTTTTTTCATAGATGGACCTTTTGTTTTCACTGTTTCAACTGGATTTGCGATTTTAGTGAATTTATTCTTTTTTTAAGGACGGATTAATGGTTAAAAACACCATATTAGTAATTATTTCTTGTTAATTTCAATTTAAGGTGATCAAATTTAACTATTTAAGTCTTCGAAACCCAGCTTGGTGTAAACTCTCTCTGATATAGATTAGGTTGAGTACGATAAATATAGTAACATTCAACTGTTAAAAAAAATTATAATGATTTCATTTAAAATGGAAAAGGAGTACTACTCGTGATGTCATTAAAAAAAGAGTTTTATTAACTTTATCTAGGAGTGGATTATTATTTCAAGAGAATGTTTCTAATAACATTCTATCATTATAAGAAAACAATACAAATGTCATGTTTAATTTTTAAAAAAAGAAAATATACACGCGTAAAAATAACTAGTAAAGTTAAATAAAGAAGAAAAAAAAAGAGAGAAGTTAAGTTCATCTCAATGTTAGCTTGTGAGACTAGCACAAGTGCACAACTTAAGCCGTCAAATGATTCTTGATATGGATTCATATAGAAGAAAGCACCTAGTTTATGTCATTCACTTCAGCAACTCACCCAAAGCAAGTATCAAAGTTTATAGCAGTTAAACACCTTATGTTTGTTGTTTTAGTTTCTTAAATTCTTTATACATAGATCCTTGATAAAAAAAATTAAGTTTTAAAAGTTGTATGCTTTTATCGATTCCGTTGCCAAAAATGTTTTTAAAAAAAGCAAGCATTAAAGTTTGTAGCATTTTAACAACTTATGTTTGCTGTTTTAGTTTCTTAAATTCTTTATACATGGATACTTGATAAAACTTTTAAACGTTTAAGAAGTTGTATGCTTTTATTGCTTCCGTTGCCCAAAATGTTAAGAACTTTGAGCTCTATATTCATTGATCTTGTAATAATATCATTTACATGTCAAGGTAATCGAATTCGATTCTTTCAAGCGGGCAACTCCATTGAAAATGATGGAACTTTTAGATTCAATACTTGCACTCTGGATCATGGAGAAGATGAAAAAATCAAAGCAGAATGCAGGCAAAGGGGTAAAGTGGACAAAAGTGTTGTTTTTACCGAAAAGATAATGTAACATACTCGGTTTGTAATGAAGACGGTTAGATAAATAGGCAAGGTTGGTTTTAACCATATTCAAACTGCAATCAAACGACCCCGGACTCCAGTAATCTGGAAAAAAGCCTCAGGACCTCGAGGTGGTGCTCATGTATATTGGGGTCAAATTTGGTCCATATAAGGGTCTGCAGAAGACTGATATGTAAAAACAACCAAAACAATGAAGAGATTATATGTGGTTTACTTGACTAAATGTCTGTTTCGGAAAGAGATGAGGGAGATGAAGCTTTTGGTTGCATATAGAGCAACATCTCGCATACATGATGCTCGAGCCTCTCACCTACAGCTTTCAGATAATGCTTGATCAGCTCAAGAACCCCACCAGACAGCTAAAATTATATCTCATTTCAGCTTGTTCCCTTTTTATCCTCAAATCTATACCATTGAAATGAGCTAGAGGACTATCTGGTAGTCACCGAAATTCAAATATAAAAAAAGCAAACGATTGGTTCGACTTAAAGGTTTGATTTCTTCTCAAATGGTAGTTTGTTCCCTTTCAGCTTGTTCCCTTTCAGCTTGTTCCCTTTCAGCTTGTTCCCTTTTCTATCCTCAACCTATACCGTTGAAGAGCTAGAGGACTATCTTGTAATCACCAAAATTCAACTATAAAAAAAAGCAAACTCTTGGTTTGACTCAAAGGTTTGATTTCTTCTCAAATGGTGAGTTTGTTCCCTTAAAGTTTGAGTGACATAACTGCCACACAGACATATAAGTAATGCACTTGGTCTGCAAGTTCATATGTGCTAGTGAAATTAGCCCGTGTGATTTACTCACCACTGAGGTGGATGTGGTTTTCTTGAGTCTTAAACTACAAATTACTTAAATCAAAGAAAACTCTATAAGTGGCAAAGCAAATCAAACAGCTAACGTATGTAGAAACATAAAGAGACCCGAGACATCATCATTACTTCAAAGGTAATAGATCAGTCCATCCACTAGTGATAATTCAGAATTTCAGATGTCCATAAAGAAGCTAATCATAGCATATTTAAGGTGTATGTGAGTATCACGATTACCGGCTATTTTCACGGCGCCTGACATATCGAGTCCTGTCATTGTATCTGGGTCTGTCTTGTGCTCTTTGTGGAACTGGTTCCACCCTCCTCTGCCTTTCCGGTGACCTCTGAACTATCTCTCCATTCACATACAGCTCAGCTGAGACATCAAAGCAAGAATATAATGATGACAATAAATGAAAAAGACATGTCTATTCAAAAAAACAAACATAAAATGTGTTCAAAAGGCTCTCCAACTAAACTATAACCACACCTCCATAATCTTTGTTTTCGGCATCCACATATGAATCTGGGAGCACAAACAGCACACCAGGCAGCCCTGTGAAGAATGCAAGTTGTGACTACTGATTTCATAAGAAACAAACAATCAAACTCATAAGAAGATGTAAAATCAGACACACCTTCTAGCTTATTTGATGTCTCTTCATCAATTTCACAGCCAAAACCAAAGTACCTCTCACAAGAAACATTATAAATCTTTTTCTTTGCTTCTTCCTCACTAGCACAATTGATCAAATTTAATAAGCAGAAAATTAACTTTAAAATTATGCGTTCGACTTAGAACGTAACCACCATAAACTCAGAACACACCCAATTATTAAAATCAATATTTGCACAAGGACTCTAGAAACAAATAACCTTCATGTTAACCACGGCATCAAAAGCTCACAAGGTGCGCGCTAGGCCCCCAGGCCCAATCCAACACAACCTTATCACCTTCAATTTCAAGCACTTAGGCGCATTTCAGGTAAAGTTCCAGCCAAAACTAGTCTGAACAGCCTATTGCACAATCCTAAACGAGCCGGAAATTAACCTAAACGGCCTAAACTAGCACGTTAAACAAGCTTAAAATCAGCCTAAAACAGCCTAAACTAGTCCTATACAAGCTTGAAATCAACCAAAAACAGCCTAAACAAGCTTGAAATCAACCAAAAACAGCCTAAACAAGCTTGAAATCAACCTAAAACAGCCTGAACTAGCCCTAAACAAGCTTGAAATCAACCTAAAACAGCCAGAACTAGCCCTAAACAAGCTTGAAATTAACCTAAAACAGCCTAAACAAGCTTGAAATCAACCTAAAACAGCCTGAACTAGCCCTAAACAAGCTTGAAATCAACCTAAAACAGCCTGAACTAGCCCTAAACAAGCTTGAAATTAACCTAAAACAGCCTAAACTAGCCCTAAACAAGATTCAAATCAACCTAAAACAGCCTAAACTAGCCCTAAACAAGCTTGAAATCAACCTAGAACAGCCTAAACTAGCCCTAAACAAGCTTAAAATCAACCTAAATACGGCTAAACTAGCCCTAAACAAGCTTGAAATCAACCTAAATCAGCTCAAACAAGCTTGATATTTAACCTAAAACAGCCTAAACAAGCTTAAAATCAGCCTAAACCAGCCCTAAACAAACTTGAAATCAACCTAAACTAGCTCAAACCAAGGGTAAAACCCTAACAATTGTAGGCGACTGACTAAACACCACACAAGACAACAACAAGTCAACCTGAAAGCAACAACCAAAAACAAAAGGTTTTCCATCATACCTCCCTACAACTTTCGCCAGGGTTTGCACATAACAATCAATCATCTGCTGCTTAGTGGCGCCTTCTCCCCCAGGCTTATCCATCACAATCAGCCAATGCTCATAATCACACCCAGGGAACAGCGGCGCCATCTCCGTCGGCGGCCGGTCGCTGAAGTTCGAACCGGAGTTGAGCGGCGAGTAGGCGCCTCCGGAGCGGTTCACCCGGCACCGGATGAGGTTGAGGCGAACCGAGAGCGGTCGGAGGGAGTGTGAAATGGATGGTGTGGATCGAGAGAATATGAGTAGAGATGGAGGTTTGGACATAGAAGATGATGAGGAGAACAGACGAGCGGAGTGCAGAAGGTGTGAAGATGATGATCGGAAGGTTAGGAGTGATCGGGTGATGGATGTTGCGGTGGTCGCCGCCATGGTTGTGGATGTGAAATCGAAAGTGATGATGCTACTGGTGAAAGGGTTTATGGATAGACTCCAGTGTCTCATGGAGAAGGGTGTTATTGGGATAAAATGAAGAAAAAAGATACACAGTAATTACACTACTCTTTATTTTTTTCCTTATAATCACATTAAATATCATTATTTTTTCTCTCTTATTTTAATTAAATAATATATTTTATACATTTTTATTATATTTTCTTTCTCATCCATTCACAACCACTTTTAAAAATATTAAAATTTATAAGGATTGAACAGTTAATCTTTAAATTTAAAGATGAACAATAATTTTTTTCTCCTTCACCCACAACCACTTAAACCATTTCATATAATTTAATAACTTCCACTCACACAATTTTAAGAAATGGGTTGTGAATACTCTAAACCCAACATAAAATATAAGGTGTTGTTTGTTTTTTTTAATAAAATATCTACAGTATGCGGATCACATCTACAGGAGAATGAGTGGATAAAATGTCTGCAGTCTGTAAGAAAAAGATTGTTTGTTTTTTAATATATGCACTCATCAGCGAAAAGGGTTTCAACCAAACTCATCAAACCATCAAAATTCAAAGGAAATTTGAGGTTCTAACATCGTAAAACCATCAAACAACACAACAACTAGAGCAATCAGCAACAAAATTCAAAACTTACACAACAAGTGAAAAGGCTAACATCAAAAAAAAACAAATTCTACAACATCAAACCACTAAACCAGTTACAAATGATACCCATACATATATTTTCATAACAATCAGAAGGGAGATGAATGTATGGTTATCAAATCAAAAGCGAAACTATCATGAATCTTTAGAACAAAGAAAACAAAACTGGAGGTCGGCGGTGGCTGTAGCGGGGCGGCGACGAGCTATAAGGGGGCGGCAACGGGTTGGTGTGGTCTACGCGGCTGGAGGTCGGTGACGGGAGGGCTTGAGGTCGGCTATGGCTGCTTGGGCCGCGGTGGCCAGCGCTGGCTGCTGCCAGTAGCGGGTGGGCCGACGGTCGTGAGGGGAAGAAGATAGGGAGGTCGATAGTTTTGGGGGGGAACAAATGGGGGAGGTCGGTGGTTTTGCGGAAGGAGGATAAAAGTTTTGTTTTGTATGAATTAAAGGTTAGAAGATGTTAGAAGTGGATGTGCAATCTCTTCTTTACGTAGACCTTAGGAAGACCATTTTTTAATGAAATGTCTTCCAAAAACAAATAATATGCAGATATCAACGTCCGCGCGTGGTCTGCGCGACGCAGACAAAAGAACTCAGGAAGTGCTTCTCGGAAAAAACAAACAATCCCTAAATCTCGTCAAAAATAAGATTTTTAAGGGCTTCGTTATTAAGACGCCTTGTCACTTCAGATTAACATATTTACCACTTTATATTTTTCGTATAGTATCATACGAGACCTATAGGAGTAAAAAGTATTTCTTGACATTCACTGATGTATAAGGTGTCACATCACGTAGCGGTTATACCTATACGTGACGTATGGTACTATACGCCACGTATGATATTATTTTTTATACAAGACAACCTGCATTTTGGGTCAACTTGAAACACTATCTGAATGCGAAATGAATCTGAATATCCAAAAATCCTCAAAAACTTTATCCAAATGTGAGAAATTAAGCCCCATTCCACCATCATGTGTTGATTGTGTTGGGGGTGGGTTGAGGGTGTTGCGGAGATGGTGGTGGTGGGTTGAGGGTGTTGTGGAGATGGTGGTGGTAGGGCGAGGATGCTGTGGTTGCGGGATCGACACGGCGACGATGATGGTGGGTTAAGGGTGTGCAGGCGGTAATGATGGTGGTGGGTTGAGGGTGCAGGCGGTAACGATGGTGGTGGGTTGAGGGTGCAGGCGGTAACGATGGTGGTGGGTTGAGGGTGGAGGCGGTAACGATGGTGGTGGGTTGAGGGTGCAGGCGGTAACGATGGTGGTGGGTTGAGGGTAAAGGCAGTTGTAGTTAGAGGTGCACAACAAAACCGGTTTGCCAACCCGACCCGACGACCCGACCCGACCCGAAACCGGTTTCAACCCGGAAAACCCCCAAACCGGTTCCAACCCGGAAAAAACCACCGGTTCGGGACCGGTTCTGAGATTTTTGACCCAAACCGGTTCCAAACCGGTTTTGATCCAACCCGGTTTGGAAACCGGTTCAAAAAACCGGTTTCGAACCGGTTTTGACCGTTTTTTTTTTTGGAACGTTTTAAAACGGCTATATAGCCGTTATAGCCTCGATTTTGACCGTTTTTCAACATATTTTGGACCATTTTTCCCTTATATGATAGTATAAATAGGTAGTGGGTGTAATGGTTTAGTCACAACACTCAAAACTTCAAAAACGCTCGAAAACGTGCTTAAAAACGCAAAAACGCTCCTCACTCTCAACTTTCTACTCTCTCAATATCTTGAATTATGGCTTCTGAATCTTCGGTTCCAACCGGTGGATCCTCAAGTGCCGCTACCGTTGTTAGAATTCTTTCAACAACGAGAAACCAAGAGATTTGGTGTAATTTCGACTTATGCGAAATGTCGAATGGTCAACATAAAGCTCGATGCAAGGCTTGCGGTTCGTTTTTCAAGTCGGATTCAAACTCGACTTTGAGAAATCATATGACCAAATGGTGCAAGTCTTTGAAAAGTACACCGAGTCAAGGGCAAACATCAATCGGAAACGATGGTGGTTTATGGAACTTCAACGTCGATATGGTTCGAGATAGAATGGCAAAGTTTGTAATTCAAGAAGGATTGCCGTTCGATCACTTCGACAACCCTTGGTTAACAAAATTGATTCAAGAAACTCTTCAACCACGCTACACTCACGTAAGTCGCACCACTCTTAGACGTGATTGTTTAAATCTTTGGAAACAAGCAAAAAATGATTTAAAGGTTTTATTTGAAAATTTACAAACCGGTGTGAACTTAACTACCGACGTTTGGTCCGCCCCACACGGTTTACCGGAATCGTACCTTTGCGTCACGGCCCATTGGATAGATCCAAGTTCGTGGCAAATGATGAAACGTACGATTGCGTTTGAATTATTTGGATATCCGCATACCGGTGAAAATCTTTTTCAAATTTTAGACTATGTAATCAAAACGTATAAATTAGAAAACAAAATTTTTTCAATGTCATTTGATAACGCCTCGAACAACACATCCGCCGTTGAAAAATTGAAAATAAAATATAAACCGGTTTGTGACGGCGTATTTTTTCATTCACGATGTGTTGCACATATTATTAATTTAGTTGTGCAAGATGGTCTTGGCGTTCCTGAAGTGGAAGATTTTAAAATGTCTTTCAAAAACATGTTACGTGACGTTTTTAAAACTAGTAGAAAAAGGTATGTTAATTATAGAAAAATGTGTCACGATACGAATTCCATTTGTTTAGGACCAAATTGGGATGTCCCGACTAGATGGAATTCGACTTGGAAAATGTTTAATAGTGCTTTACGTCAAAAAGAAACGCTTCATGTTTTCCACGATGGTCTTGCGATGCGGGGTCGGGTTGTTCCGTTTCCGTTAGAGGGTTGGGAATATATTCAAGAAATAACTCAATTTTTAGAGCTTTTTAAAAACGCAACTACAAAATTGTCGGGGGTTTATTATCCGACAAGTTGTCTAACGCTTCATCAAATTTATTTAATGACCCATAAATTAAGTGAATATGAAGAAAGAAACGAAATGTTTTCGGCAATGGTAGCGCCGATGAAAGAAAAATTTAAAAAATATTTCATTGAACTACCCCGGTTTTTACGTGTTCCGCCGCACTCGACCCGTGTTTAAATGTTTCGGGGGTAGAAACTTTAATAGATGAGATAGCTTATGATTTAGATTTACATGATTATGATCCATTTTTTAATGTTAATACAAAACAAATATTTAATGAAACTTTTAAAAAATTGTTTAATGTTTATGTTGAAAAATATGGTGCAACATCAAACATCCACCGACAATCGAACGTGGAATCGAGTTCGTCGAGCTCAAGTAGAGACCCGATGATTAGTTTATACAACACTTTGAGAAATGAAAACAGTAAACGTCAAAGGGGTAACACCCCAAGTAGCGAACTCGGGAGATATATGGGAACCGATTTTTTAGCCACTATGTCTCCCGATGAATTTTTGAAATTTGATATTCTGACATGGTGGAAAGGAAAGGAATCACAATTTCCCATCCTATCCGCCATGGCACGTGATTTACTAACCGTCCAAGCTTCCACGGTAGCTTCGGAGTCTGCATTTTCTGTTAGTGGCAGGGTTTTATCGATTAGAAGAACAAGGTTAACTCCAACATCGCTAGAGATGTGTATTTGTTTAAAGGACCACTTAGATGCGGCCGAACGAAGACAACACATATCAAACCTTGAAGAAGAAACACCGATTGAAGAAGAAATACACGAGCACGAGGTACAAACCGGACGATACTCACCGCTATCCGACGAAGAACTCGCTTATGATTTGTCTCAACGCATTGGCACACAAACCGACGAAGACGATTAGATTAGACAAACTTGTATTCGTAATATGTATATTTTGTTTTCTTTGCTTTAATTTTAATGTAATTTTTATTGTTTATTTTTCGTAATGAATTAATTATTTACTTTTATAAATTAATGTAATTTTTATTGTTTTCTTTAGAAAAACTCGAGTATGATTTTTAATTGTTTACTTATTAAAATGAAAATAAAAACTTTGAGACAATCGTATATAATTAATCTACTCTAATAAAATAAAAACGAAAATAAAACGCGTACAATCAATCGTATATAATTGTTTGTATAAAACTCGTATTAATTGTTTACAAAATGAAAATAAAAACGCGTCCAATCGTATATAATTAATCTACTCTAATAATTTTTAATTAATCAAAATTTGTAATTAATTTGTATATAATTTAATTAGAAGGTAAAAAAAAAAAAAAAAAAAAAAACCGGGTTTTCCAAACCGGGTCTTAGACCCGACCCGGTTCGGTTCCAACCCGAACCGGTTCCAACCGGGTTGGGTTTGATGGGTTTGAAAACCGGTTCCGACCCGAACCGGTTCTTGGTCAAAAACCGGGCTCCAAAACGTTGACCGAACCCGAATCGGGTCCGACCCGACCCGGGTTCAAAAAAAAAACCGGTTTGTGCACCTCTAGTTGTAGTGATGAGTTAAGGGTTCAAGCAGCAACAATAGTGATGGGTTGAGGGTGTTGCAGCGACGGTGGTGGTGGGCTGAGGGTGCAAGTAGTGGCGGCGATGGTAGGTTGAGGGTAGAGGCGATTATGGTGGTGGGTTGAGGGTGCAGACGACAACAGTAATGGTGGGTTGAGGCCTGATGGTAGAGGCGGAAGCGGTGGGTGTTGAATGTAAGACCCTACAATGTGGAGAAGAAGATGAAAAAAAGAAAGAAACATATTTTTTAACTAACAATGAAACTTAATATTTGTTAGTATCAGGGACTGTCTGAGTGCACTATTTGCATATTTTAGACCTACATCTGTAATTTTTAAAACATAAAAACTGAACTTGCAGTAAGTGCAAACCTCAAAAACTGTCCATGTAATAAACTTTTAAAAACCATAACAAATATATATGTACAACTCGATATATACTAAATAGAATAATTATAGCAAATAAATAGATATGTAAATAGAATATATATATATATATAGATTACAAAACTTCAATTAAAATAAATTGAATCTTTGACCCGTAACCGACTAGCATCGTATGTCACAACATTGCAAAGTGTCTGCAAATCTAAATCATTACATGACATTGCTGGATGGTGGAAAGAAATTAGTGTTGGTTTAGCTCTTTCTCCTAAATATATATAATTTAGTAGGTAAGTTAATTCATTTTATTGTTATTTCACCTCCTATATACATAAATGCAATGGTTACCAAATAATCCTTTTAACTATATACATAAATGCAATGGTTACCAAATAATCCTTTTAACTAACACAAGTTCCACCAATGATAGTCGGTTACGAACCATCCACATAATATTTAATGTCTTGCATTAAGACAACAACTGTAAAGCTAAAGTTATACTAAGCTTCCGCAATAGTTTATGTTCCGGTGGTTTTTCATGCACACATACATACATACATAAATACATACATACATATACACATACATGCATAAACACGCACATGGAATATAAACGATTTTTTGTAGCTTAGTAAAAATTAAAACTTTATAGTTGTTATCCCCATACAAGATCTTGAATCTCATGTGGATGGCTCGTAACCGATTAGTGTCGGTGGAATCCGAGTCAATTGAAAAGATTCTTGAGGACCCATTGCATGTATGAATATATGTAGGTGAAGTAAGAATTAAATGAATTTGTCTATGATATGTTAATAATTACACATACAAATAATGTGTATTCATTCCTATTTTGTGCATTTTTTGTTGTGAATCATTCAATTAGACACTTATTTATGTTTATATTAATGTTTTAGATTCCCAAAGGGAGGTTGATAATTTTTATAAAAAAACTCAAGATTTGACGAACCCTTAAGGAGAAAAAGATTCTGACATGCCCTCAGACCAACATGCCCACGTTGAAAACTTGAAATTTATTTTTTGTTGACCTGATGCAGAACATACCCATGTTACTTATGAACATGTCCATATTCAAGCTGAAAGAGAGTACTCATTCCTCTCCCTCTGGTCGAGTGACTTCGCTCCGCAGCTTCCCTACATCCCCCTTGTAACATCCTGTATTTCTACGTTAATTAAAAAGTTAACGTCATTTAAACTCGTAAGGACCATTGTGGTCATATACGAAACTTATGGGTTGCTTATACATATTACTTTAATTTGTTTTTTATCCTTTAAAGATTATAGTGAGTATTATATAATAATAATAATAATAATAAAAATAATAATAATAATAATAATAACAATAATAATAATAATAATAATAATAGTAATAATAATAATAATAATAATAATAATAATAATAATAACAATAACAATAGTAATGTATAAAGATTAAATAACTAATAAGTTATAAAAAGGTTAAAACTTAAAGTCTAATTAAGTTCAGGGGGTGTTTTGTCATTTTGAAAACTTTAAATAAAAGTTTATTACATAGAATAATAAAACATGAAACCACAGGGACTATTCATGTAAATTCCAAAACAACACCCACCTTCTTCTCCACTCACACCGACCCATGTGTCTCGGCCGCTTTACAGGCCAAACGATCGCACTATACACTATTATAATCCAATTAAAGGAATCTAAACAATCATCTAACTATATCTAATCGTTCACAACTCTCAATTTCATCCGAGAATCACGCAAACACCTCCATCGATCACCATCTTCATCTTCGACCTGCAACGTAGTCGATTATCATCTTCTAAGTGTTATTACTCAAAATTAATAGAGGGCTTTTGCTTATCATCGACATTACAATCTATCTGTAAAGTTAATTTGATTAATAACAACGTTTGCACCATGAATCAACATCCGTGTTGTCGCGACGGTTCTTGCCATCGTCTTCAACAAATCCGAACTTAATCACGTAAGTTACACACACCTATATACTCGGTTTTACGTGGGCAATCAAATCCCTATGTTTGATTTCATTAACAGCTTCAATTTTTGGTTCAATTTGGAACATTTGATTCTAGGGTTTATGCTATTTTGGGGGTTGTTGGAAGTTGCATATTAAAAACATTTAGAACCCAAAAGAACCGCGGCTGAGAGCCTTGGTTCATTGGTTAGCACGTTGCATTCCATCCATGAGGTCCCGGGTTCGAACCCGGGCACCCTCATATATTTTTTTAAAGGGTTTTAGCCCTTAAATAAATTATGGAAAATTCTTAATAAATATAAAAAAATGATTTTGTAAACTTTAAATATTTTTAAAGACATCAAATTATTTTCTAGAATTTATTTCTTTTAAACAAATGATACTAATTTTAAATATTGTTTAACTTATTTGCTAATTTGCTATAAAATATATAATTAGTTCATTTTCTTATAAAATAGATTTTAAATATTGTTTAACTTATTAAATCATTATTTGTTCAAATAATATATTTAGATTATTACCTATAAGATAAACTTAAAATATTATTTTAATTTACTAAATAGTTATTTGAACAAAATAATATACTTAAATTATTTTTCTTATACAATAGACATTGAATATCGTTATAACTCACCAAACCATTATTTGTTCAAATAACAAGTATAAATTATTGTTAAAACGTGCTTATTTTATTTAGCTATGAGACTTTATTATTATAAATGTTATTTTTATTTCACATCTTTATATAAAATACAAATATATTGTTACCAAAAAATATAATTGATATCCATTTGTTAAATATAATTTACAAAACCCCAAAATCCTAAAACCCTAGTTCACGCTAAAACGTTAATTTTATTATTAAACTTAAACCTTGTAAAAATATATATTTTAGGTGCATTGTGAATGGTTACGTTGAAAGGACGCTTATTATTATTTCTTATTAATCCTTCAATACATACGTATTTGATCAAGTGAGTATTTCCATACCCCTTTTTCTTATTTTCACACTTTGGGGTGAAACAAATTAACTTATATCATTGCACTTGTAAAACGTTTGATTCTTGTAAACTTATGGCATTTCACCTGCATGTTGTGGTTAGTTGAACTTTTGTGGTTACCATGTTATGGCGTCATATGTACAATCATTAACTATTACTAGCCTAGCGACGTCATAGATCTATGGGCCTGACAAGCCTGCTTGGTTGATCCAAGTACACTTAGCTAATCGTGTATACTTTTAACATTTGACACTTGTAAAACTTTGTCAAGGTTTGATTGTTGCATTGTTCATAACATCCCTAATCACTTTATTCACTAATTTACAACTTGAATTGCCATCTTTTATATATGCTATGTATTGAAAACTATGAAATGTTCACCAACATTTTTATGTTGACCCTTTTATTTTTAACATGTTTCAGGAATAACCCAAGTATGCGTTCTACTCTTTGAAGCTTATCACACTTAGGATTGGACTTAGAGAAATAAACGAATGATCTTGTTACTTTTATTCTGGATGTATCTTTGTTTGGACTTTTACTTGTATTGTTACAGTTTAATCTTGATTAATATATTTGGAACTAATAATAGCGTTATGTGGCTGTGAACAATCGTTAACTCTCACACCTCGACGATTCCGCCGTCAAGGTTGGGGTGTGACAGATTGGTATCAGAGCCCGTAACTATAGGGATTTAGGTTATTAAAAATGGTGACCTAGACTATAGGTTATGCATGAACCTTATAGAATAATGTTTATATTCTTGTAAATATATACATTGTTCGCATGCTACATAATGCTATGCCTTTTGTGCAACTTGATGCCTTAGCATAGGATTGCCTTATGTATGCTTAAAACTTAGTTACTTGTCCCCCCTAAACTTATCTTTAACTCTTTGACTCTCCCCGACAAATAATGGCTAATCTATGAAAATCTCATCAAGGTTTTGATTTCATAAACCAAAGAAATTTGTGTGAAACATAGACACCTGTATTCTGGATTTCCTGACAAAAGGCCTTCGGGCTAAGGCAAGCATATCGTATAAATCTCATTGTGAGACCAGTTATGCTTACCTGGGGATTTCTGGGATGAGTGATGAACTATGGTCAATACACAAGTCTCTAAGGCAAATGAGTCAAATTACCTTGACGTGTCAACGATTCCAAATGGTAATGCGTTACCAAATGGAACCATCCTTTTTGTATCTTAAAAATCATTGAATTCTTGAACTGGTTTATCACCAAAGTTTTAATATCTTCTCATTCTTAACCTAAATAATGTTCCTGTTAATATTGAACTCATCCTACATTTCAACTCTTACTTTTAAACGCTCAACGTGTAACGTGTAACGGTATTGAACTCAGCGTTTCATGTATCTATTTCTATACCTTAATCAACATGTACATGACACTTAATATACCTAAAGATATTGGGAATCTAAACCGTATGGTCTTTAAAACTTTAAATCGTTACTTATGGTTCTCAAATCTTCTTAAGGATGTGTCCCATAACTAAGAACATGCAATGCTGTAGGTGGAATTCCTACATCTCGGGATACTTTGCTAATTGAATGTTAACTTTAAGTGGTCACTCACCTCAATGATCGAATAAACTAATTATAACTTTGTCACCACTTATAAGTACGCGTGTCTTCAATAAGGCTATGGCTGACCTCATATCTTGAGAAGTCCATGTATTCCCTTCGATTGTGAATCGAATATTCACATCTCATTGTGATGTCGAATCATTTTGTCCTTGATTTCGTCTTTCCAATTTAAACCATCCAAGATTTGAACACCATCATAACAAATCCTGTTACCTCGAACATTGACCTTAAATTTTGTAAGCATGATTTTCCTTTTGGTTATATTGATGTAACTTGAAACTTTCTGAATTTCCAAGTGATATTCTCTTCCTTTCGTTGTTAAGCCGAACTTTGAACCGGCTGCACCATGGGAGATGCAAGAGTTTGTAGGTCAATCTATGACTAAGAACACTCGTACGTCCTAAACAAATTCTAACTCATCAAAATAGGGTTGATTCCCTTACTTTGATGGTTCTCTATTCGTTTCGATAAATGGTTTCCAATTGTTTGTTTTATGAAATTTCATCCTCTGGATTAGGGTAAATTCCTCATCCTGAGGATTGACTTCAATTATTCTCATTGGAACTTGCATTCCACAAATGACATGATCTCACCAAAATAGGATTGAAACCCGTAATTTGGTGACAAATGTTAATCTTTGATTGTTTTCTTGTTATTATGAAACTCAATCATCAAGATAGGCGTGAATTCCATACCTTGATGATAATATCATTTTTATGGATTGTATTTTCTCAAATGAAACGACCTCATCAAAGTAGGAGTAAATTCTGGATTTTGATGAAGAAGTTCATCTTGTTGTATTTTGTTTTCTTGTAAAACTTCACCGTTAAGATAGGAGTGATTTCTCTTACCTTAATGGTAAGTTACCTCGTCTTATTTCTGTGGATCCTTAACAATGAGTTGGAATCGAACTTTTTGATTGGGAAGTTAGTGGTCAAATCTTGGGAATACACCATCAAGTTAGGAGTGGAAACCACACCTTGATGACTATTCTCATTTCTTGATATTCAACTTACCATGGTTGTAATCAAGTGACGAGAAACATGTAGTAACTTGAAGGGTGAAACAATGTTGGTGATTCGACCTATCAAGCCAAAGCATGATATCTGAAATTGAAAGGAGACCCGATCGCTCTAGGTTAATTTTGATTTTGAGCTTGGAGCATGTAAATTCTTAAATCGATTTCTTTCCCTTTATCTTCATGTTTTGACTCGATCTAGCTACATCGAACCATTTATTCCTTACTTATCAACTTTTATTTTGAGATATCATCAACACCTGATTACGTGATGGTAGTCTTCCTAAGCAATCTTTTGTCAAATAAAGATATTATCAACTTGTGATTTCTAGTCATACGAATGTTCTCGACTATACTTATGGGTTGATGAATTATGTATGCAATCTACCTTTGGAAATTTATTATCTTGCAAAACATGTTTACAAATACCTATCTTATTGTTTGCGTCATTTCTTGAATCGTTTTTGAATCTTTAACCTTGAAAATCATTGAAATTCTAACTTGGTTTTGAACAAGAAGACTTGTTATTATCCTCATTGCGATGTGGATATAAAAGTTCATAAAATTTCGTAATTTGTAGTCATGGGTCTGGCATAAAAGAAAAAAACATAACTTGGCATGTGTCCAAGTGTCTTACCTTCACATATGACAAAACCTAACCTCCGTGTTCCCGTGAATTTCCTGTTTAACTTTCCTTTCAACTAAAATATTTCTTATCTTAGAAGTCATGATGACAATTGGTGCATTATAGACCGATGGACTAAAATCTCATATTGACTCATGTGAGTTAATGGGTCGAGAAATTGACCTGTATCTGTTTCAATATTCGTATACCGTGGTATGACGTTAAAACATCGATCGTTATTTTGGATAACCGATTATTTTCTGCTTTTAATAATGTTCCTAATCATCGTCGTGAACTCATTCCAAAATCTTCGCATATTGTATTATTCTTAGACCGATGGTTGGTCAAAGGAGAAACACATATTTACAAGATATGCGTTAAGATCGTGACGTTTGGGATTCTTAAATTCCGACGGTTAACCTTTCTTGTCATTGTTGTTTTTTTAATTGATTTCTAGACATCACCTTACCATAAAATTATATTCTGGAAGTTATGATTATAAGTCTAACATACCATGGTAACTCGTCATCATTTCCAATGTTTCCTCTCAAAACGTCTCGTATTTCACTCGAAGAGTTCAAGTTGGCATATATCATGTCAAGAGACTTGAAGGATTCCCTAAAGTGAAACATCTTATCTGTAATCAAACGGCTATCACTGGCCGTTGTACACTTGCCTTTCATTATAACTCCTTTTGTTTATTTAAGTTTCAATTCTAATTTCGGGACGAAATTCTTAAAAGTTGGGGAGACTGTAACATCCTGTATTTCTACGTTAATTAAAAAGTTAACATCGTTTAAACTTGTAAGAACCATTGTGGTCATATACGAAACTTATGGGTTGCTTATACATATTACTTTAATTTGTTTTTTTATCCTTTAAAGATTATAGTGAGTATTATTATTATATAATAATAATAATAATAATTATTATATTATTATTATTATTATAATAATAATAACAATAATAAAAATAATAATACTAATAATAGTAATAATAATAATAATAATAATAATAACAATAGTAATGTATAAAGATTAAATAACTAATAAGTTATAAAAAGGTTAAAACTTAAAGTCTAATTAAGTTCAGGGGGTGTTTTGTCATTTTAAAAACTTTAAATAAAAGTTTATTACATAGAATAACAAAACATGAAACCACAGGGACTATTCGTGTAAATTCCAAAACAACACCCACCTTCTTCTCCACTCACACCGACCCATGTTTCTCGACCGCTTTACAGGCAAACGATCGCACTATACACTATTATAATCCAATTAAAGGAATCTAAACAATCATCTAACTATATCTAATCGTTCACAACTCTCAATTTCATCCGAGAATCACGTAAACACCTCCATCGATCACCATCTTCATCTTCGACCTGCAACGTAGTCGATTATCATCTTCTGAGTGTTATTACTCAAAATTAATAGAGGGCTTTTGCTTATCATCGACTTTACAATCTATCTGCAAAGTTAATTTGATTAATAACGACGTTTGCACCTTGAATCAACATCCGCGTTGTCGCGACGGTTCTTGCCATCGTCTTCAACAAATCCGAACTTAATCACGTAAGTTACACACACCTATATACTCGGTTTTACGTGGGCAATCAAAGCCCTATGTTTGATTTCATTAACAGCTTCAATTTGTGGTTCAATTTGGAACATTTGATTCTAGGGTTTATGCGATTTTGGTGGTTGTTGGAAGTTGCATATTAAAAACATTTAGAACCCAAAAGAACCGCGGCTGAGAGCCTTGGTTCATTGGTTAGCACGTTGCATTCCATCCATGAGGTCCCGGGTTCGAACCCGGGCACCCTCATGTATTTTTTTAAAGGGTTTTAGCCCTTAAATAAATTATAGAAAATTCTTAATAAATATAAAAAATGATTTTGTAAACTTTAAATATTTTTAAAGACATCAAATTATTTTCTGGAATTTATTTCTTTTAAACAAATGATACTAATTTTAAATATTGTTTAACTTATTTGCTAATTTGCTATAAAAATATATAATTAGTTCATTTTCTTATAAAATAGATTTTAAATATTGTTTAACTTATTAAATCATTATTTGTTCAAATAATATATTTAGATTATTACCTATAAGATAAACTTAAAATATTGTTTTAATTTACTAAATATTTATTTAAACAAAATAATATACTTAAATTATTTTTCTTATACAATAGATATTGAATATCGTTATAACTCACCAAATCATTATTTGTTCATATAACAAGTATAAATTATTGTTAAAACGTGCTTATTTTATTTAGCTATGAGACTTTATTATTATAAATGTTATTTTTATTTCGCATCTTTATATAAAATACAAATATATTGTTACCAAGAAAATATAATTGATATCCATTTGTTAAATATAATTTACAAAACCCCAAAATCCTAAAACCCTAGTTCACGCTAAAACGTTAATTTTATTATTAAACTTAAACCTTGTAAAAATATATATTTTAAGTGCATTGTGAATGGCTACGTTAAAAGGACGCTTATTATTATTTCTTATTAATCCTCCAATACATACGTATTTGATCAAGTGAGTATTTCCATACCCCTTTTTCTTATTTTCACACTTTGGTGTGAAACATGTTAACTTATATCATTGCACTTGTAAAACGTTTGATTCTTGTAAACTAATGGCATTTCACCTGTATGTTGTGGTTAGTTGAACTTTTGTGGTTACCATATTATGGCGTCATATGTACAATCATTAACTATTGCTAGCCTGGCGACGTCATAGATCTGTGGGTCTGACAAGCCTGCTTGGTTGATCTAAGTACACTTAGCTAATCGTATATACTTTTAACGTTTGACACTTGTAAAACTTTGTCAAGGTTTGATTGTTGCATTGTTCATAACATCCCTAATCACTTTATTCACTAATTTACAACTTGAATTGTCATCTTTTATATATGCTATGTATTGAAAACTATGAAATGCTCACCAACATTTTTATGTTGACCCTTTTATTTTTAACATGTTTCAGAAATAACCCAAGTATGCGTTCTACTCTTTGAAGCTTATCACACTTAGGATTGGACTTAGAGAAATAAACGAACGATCTTGTTACTTTTATTCTGGATGTATCTTTGTTTGTACTTTTACTTGTATTGTTACAATTGAATCTTGATTAATATATTTGGAACTAATAATAGCGTTATGTGGCTGTGAACAATTGTTAACTCTCACACCTCGACGATTCCGCCGTCAAGGTTGGGGTGTGACACCCCTTTCTACTTCATCCTGTTTCCTAGAGCCAACCACGGAATGCTTTCGCGGGTTCTAAGCCCTTACCTAATTTTCCCCCATTTGAGACATATTCAACTTTTTACATAAAACCCTAGTTCTCTCAAGCCTCTTAGGTGATTTTGAGTAAATCTTTAAAGATTCAAGGCAAAGATTGAAGATTGAGCACCTTTAAGAAGGGACTAACATCATCGAATCCATTTCCACGTGATTTGATTTGAATTACTCAAGATCTACTATGAATTCTTTCATTTTCTTAAGTTTAGGTGTTGTTTTATAAGGCTCATGGGCTAAACTCTTATTATCACTTGAATTAGATAAAACTTAGCATGATTTAACAACTTATACATGATTCCTGGTGTTGTTTATGTTAATGGCATGATGAAACTTGATTATTCTTCAATGATTATGTGTATTTGTTCTATGTTCAACTTTGTGGGTATTGTAAGCATGTTATGTTGAAAAACCTCATGTTCTTACAAGACTTATGCATATAATTGCATCTTTATATGTAATCTTATGACATTTGACTATGAATGGTAAATGAAGATTGAAATTTTAGTAAAATTTGTCAAATGTGCATCCTTATGCTTATGTTGAGAAAACCATGTTGTATGTCAAATATCTCTTATCATCGGTTATGAATTGTTTATAATCATGGTATGATGTTTATGAGTTGAAGAGTAATCGTAGTTTTGTATATTTTACGCAAGTTGAGGTGGTTATGATGTGTTTATCATGTTAACTTTCTAAAGATTTGTGGAGTTAGATAACCCTGACGGGAGTTTAATTCACCTTTCACATTAACATAATATTATCATTCGTTTTTCATCGCATGACTTTAGGGCTATTGTTTGTTTATCGTTCTAGCTTTGCGAAGAGTTATATGTTTAAATACCCTTGACGGGGTTTTAAGCTACTTGCATGTATTATATGTAAGAAATGATCTCAGCTCGAGTTTGTGCTATTTGTTATTTCTATGCTAAGTGGAGGCAAAAGATAAGTGGTATATTTTATTGATTGTGTATCATCATCTTTATTTTCTTGTTTTGTTAGTTTAATTTGCTAATTACATTACTTAATATTAATATTCACAAACCCAAACTCAATTGATCAGTTAAATGGTGATAATAATTTAGTATTGTGAGACATTGTGTTCATGGACCGATACTCGGTTCTTGCCCAAAACTATACTATTATGCGGTAGGTGCACTTGTCTATTGTGTGTAGTTGGTTTAAGAGTGATAATCTTTCTTAAATTAAAACTCAATTGTGTGAAAAATCCTTACTAAAATATATATTCTTTACACACATCAGTCTACCGATCAAAGTATATATTCGAGGGAAAATATGAACCACATAACATCAATTTCTGACAGTAGTGTCTCGTGAGAAGATTGAACGTACGAATCCTCTTGATTGTTATCCGCTACGAACAAGTACGTATGAAATTGAGAGAATAGAAAAAACCGGAAGTGATCGTTAAGAGAAATTTTTGAGATTTTTAGAAAAATGTATGAAATTTGAGAAGACGAATTCGTTTATATAATTTGAAAGGAATCTTGCGTCACATCAAGTAATTTAAAAACAAATGCTCGAGTTTATATAATATTATACACCAAGTATAGGTGTCAATCGTACCATCCTTGACAGTTATACGTGTCAAGCCTATAAGTGACGTATGTGGCTATACGTCACGTATAGCTCTTCCGAATAATTGATTTGACAAACCCCAATTTTGTCATCTAAAGGGGTCATACATTATGTATGTCACCATACACAAGTATAGGCCTTTGAAATCAATTGATTTCCTATACACCTTGTTGGCTTACAGAGGGTGTCGATTTATACGGTGAAATGTTTTACCTTTAGGAACCATTTTTAAACAACAAAATCACACGCGTTTTAATAATTTAATTCTACTATCTAATATACATCACAATTATTTATACCATGTTAGGAACTAGTTCGAACCCTTAATTAATAAGAGAGTACTAATGATTTTTAGCTCAACTGATTAAAATAAGATACTCATGACATGTAAATATTGAGAGGTCGTGGTTCAAGTCTTACTCCGAACAAAATGCTTAGAGTTAAGCCAGAAGATTTTCTCAACAATGGGTTTCCTTCTGAATGGGTTGGGGTACAGTTCCCGCTAGAAAACAAATAGATGAGTCCGATTAAGATAACAAGTATCCTCCAAAGTGGGGTCAACATCAATAGTTTTAGCATTATACTCAAAAAAAATTAATACAAAATTACTTGTTGGACTTGCACGGCTCATTTATGTAAGTGAAAATTGTATTAGTTATTATTATATATATTAAAGAGATAAAGTCTTAGCTACAGTAACTTTTATATTATATTATAATATATATTAGATACAGTGATTTACCCAACCTTATCCTTCATCACCACCTCTTCCAACTTTTCTCTCTAATTAACACAAAAAAATCCAAACTTCATCATCTCTGGCGAACAATTAAGGGAAACAAAGTCTCTGGCTAACAATCTGCTTCACCGTAGTAGATTCCGGCCACCGGATGAACCACGCGGCGGTTGTCATCTGTTAAAGGTTTGATTTCTTCTTTTCTTTTTTACGGTGGGGGAGGGGGCCGATGAGGTTGAGGTTGCCGATGATCGGCCACGGTTTCGGGCCCGGGGGGTGGTGGCGGTGGCGGTGGCGGCGGAGATGGCGGGAGAGGAGGAGGAGGACCAC
Organism: Flaveria linearis; assembly: GCA_024085815.1. NCBI lineage: Eukaryota > Viridiplantae > Streptophyta > Magnoliopsida > Asterales > Asteraceae > Flaveria > Flaveria linearis. The sequence goes on along the minus strand of CM044014.1, from coordinate 15,619,798 downwards.
CGTGGCCACCCATGCTCCGGCCAGTTGAGTGGAAGAAAGTGAAAGTGAAAGTGAAAGTGAGTTCATGAGGTTTTGTGTTTATGTTTGTTTTGGCGTGATCGAGTATTATTTTGGTGTTTGATGATGTATGTTTGGGGGTGAGTAACGGAGGACCACCGTGGCCACCCATGCTCCGGCCAGTTGAGTGGAAGAAAGTGAAAGTGAAAGTGAAAGTGAGTTCATGAGGTTTTGTGTTTATGTTTGTTTTGGCGTGATCGAGTATTATTTGGTGTTTGATGATGTATGTTTGGGGGTGAGTAACGGATTATTTATAGGGGGTTTTTTTTAGTGGTGAGTGTGTTGTTTTTTCCTTTTATTTATTTACTGTTTTGAGATCAGTGGGATACTGGAAATTGTGGGTGTGAACATGACGAGTCAACTGTGTAACTAACAAACCTGACCAATAGAAGTGATTATATGTTTGTTTTAAGTAATTAAGATCTTAAATAATACAAATGGGGAAGAAGTGTTTGTAGATAGAAGTGTGTGGTTATGTCAGATTAAGATTATAAAACTTATAGGAAAATGTGTATGTTTGTATTTAAGCTTTGGATTGATTTTATACTTTTGTTTGTTTTAGCTTAACTTTGTATAAATGAACGGAATACGATAACTGTAACTAGAGATATGTTGATTATTCTACTCATATATATGTATGTTGCATCATAACATTAAAGTGGTTAATTTTACAAAATCAAAATATGAAGTTGCGGTAACTCTATTTCGAGGATTAAAACATACAGAATTTATAAAAATATTATATATAACTAATCTTCAGTAACCCAGCTAGTGGGCTTCACTGAAACATCATACTTCAGCCCACTTAAGCTTTAGCCCACAACAGCACAAGCCCATATACTTCAACTTATAACTACAGCATCAAACAAACCAAATAAGTAAACTAAAATACAATCCAGTTGAATAAGACTAGAAAGCATATATATTGTTAACAGGTTGACATCTAGAATTACAGAGGAACAAGAATTGGTTTATGGAAAACAGGATTTGTAGGTAAGTTGGAGAACGAAGGTAGGTTGGGCTTGTATTGGGTACATGTTGGGCTATGCCATGGACTAAAATATTAAGTATAGATAAAATATCAAAATTAAATAACAACAAAATTAAATTATAACATACATTATAATACTAAGGAATTTGTTTGTTCCATTGACTACTTATGTCTTTCTATAGGATATATATATATATATATATATATATATATATATATATATTTAAATTATATATATATATATATATATGTATATGTATATGTATGTATGTATGTTGTTGCATGGTTTATGAGCTTAGGGCAGATTTAGGCTGGGTGTGTGTGAACTTTGCAGATAGCGTTATGTGTGATAGACACAGTTATGTGGTATGCTGTTTAGCCTATGAAAAGGTTTAGTTTTTGGGTTTGTTTTTGTTATTCTATATGTACATTTGTGGTGGTATTATTTGTTGACGTATATATGTATGCTGCTGTGGGCTTTGTATGAGGTATATTTGTTGGAGTTGTTTTGTTGTTTGTGTAACTTTTTTATTAAAGTTATTTATGCGTATACCCAATTACGTTTTGGTCAAAGACTTAGTGTCCTACTCTTTTGAGTCTTCTCTTTGTTGCAGTTTGTTAACTTCATTTGTTATTCATGCCTATAGCCAAGTTATTCATTTCTTAATTGTTCTTTGTTGTAATATCTTAGTGCCACCCGCTTTTGAGTCTGTAGACCTTTTTAGGAATGATGTGCTATTTATTTAACTTTTATTCCTTGCTCTGCAGGTGTCTTTAGATTTATTAGCTTGTGCGTTGTTAGGATATCTACGTCGTCAGCTGCTTCTTTGTATTACCAGTAAACAAAAGGTATGCTTTCAATATTACTTTTTTGTATGTTTTGCTGCTTTTCATATGATGCACCTTTTTCGTTTAATTTTATTGCTCATCTTTATTATTTTGGCCTCGACTTTTTACACTTGAAGTTGTACAAACATGCAAACATATCATACTTATGGTGATCCGTTGCATTTGGTTAACACTTTTCTCGACTATATGTTCTTTTTGCTCCTGTTCATTAATTAAATTTTTTACATTCGACTTTTAAAATCAAACTTGATTGAACTGCATTTTTTTCCCCTTTTCGGACCTTGAAATTGTTAAAGATTTCATGGCAACTTTCATAAGCATGCTCATAATATATGGACATCCCAACAAATCATTTGCTTTCTAAAAATAAAAAAAACCGTTTTTGTATTTTAAAAGACCTTCTGCTACGGATTCCAACTTAGTCGCACGGTTGTAATTCTCTCTTCAATGTTGTAGGGATCACGGATATTGTCGGACGTTAACAACCTTGGTGCCTCACAGGTTTGATTTCTTCTTTTCTTTTTTAAGGCTTCTATTTGTTTCTGCCTCCATATAATATTATTATATGTAGTATGTTCTCCCGTTTGCTGCATCTTGTGTACTTCTTTACCTTTATAATTAATAATTACTGGTAGTTTTCAATTTTTGGGCTTTACACGTCTTTTAGTTATCGATTCTGCTTCTAAATAATATTATGATGTGTTATAATTTATTCCTTCGTTTCTTTCTACTTAATATGTAGACTTATTTACAGCTGCTCTCTACGTGTGTGGTACAACAGTTATAAAATGTGTTCGTATATGTTCTTCAGTTTAGGTGATAGATGTCCTCTTTTGATCATTGTTCTCTTCTTAGTGATGGGTTCTCCCTTCGTTAGCAACCGTTTGTGATCTTTAACTATATTTTTATGGTAGTCTAAAACCAGTCAAATTTATGCCACGTCTTCGTAGATCGAAAAACATACAGGATTTACCTTCTTCTTCTGGATCATGTCCAGGCGTTCCAACCGACGCTCTTACAGTCGGTACTATATCTGTTAGGCGAACCCGACGTAGGGTTCATAGATTCCCATTGCATGATAATGAAATTCATAGTCGTGCGAGTTCTGTATTCACTCCTGCACCTGCATATGATGATTGTGGAGATTCTGATTATGAATGTCAGTTCTGTGGTGCAACCTTTTGGTCTGCAGAGCGTGCGACCAATGTCTCGCGCAAACAAAGACCCAGGTATAACCAGTGTTGCAAGGAGGGTCGTGTACGTTTACGCCTCTTTCAAGATCCTCCTCTTGCTATTCAACAACTTTATCTACAACCTGATTTCCTTGATAATATTCGAGTCTATAATTCTATTTTCTCCATGACTTCGTTTGGCGCAAATGTGGATTCTTCCATTAATGACGGGTCATCTCCTTATGTTTTCAGAGTCGAAGGGCAGGTTTGCCACTGGATTGGCACGCTATGCCCTCTACCAAATGAGAGACCACGCTTTCTTCAAATGTAGTGTATGACACCAAGAATGAACTTTCAAACAGGCTTAGTTTGTTCGCTTCTAACACCCATTCTGACCTTCGTCGTGATATCATTGAGCTCCTAATGTCTTTCTTAGCAGAGAACAACGTTGTTGTAAAGCTGTTCCGCTCTGCAAAAGAATTATGTTGCCAGACAGAAATTCCAGACTTCTCGATCAGGTTATACCATTCTGTGAATAGCCATTCATATGACCTTCCTTCTTCTGGCACCATTGGGACCATTGTCTATGATTGTTCGCCGCCTTCTACAGACTTCGATATCGTTATCCATTCAAAGGATGGCCACCCTCAACGTATAAGCAAACTTCATCCTTTGTATATGACACTACAATATCCGTTGTTATTCTATACGGTGAGGCCGGATGGTCCCCAGATCTTCAGCTTACTTGCGACGATCCAGATGATAGTAAGAAACTCACAATGAACATGTACTACAGCTTCTTAATTCATGACCGTCAACCTTCATTCCTTGTGCTATTGCGCGCTGGCCGTTTGTTCCAGCAATTCTTAGTTGATGCGTACATATGTATTGAACAGAGTCGCCTAGATTTTGTAAAAGCAAATCGGAATAAATTCAGGACTGAGATTTTACAAGGAATCCATGACGCCGTCCTTAGGGGTGATCATGTAGGTAGTTCAATAGGGAAACGTGTCATCCTGCCTTCATCTTTTACTGGTGGACCACGATATATGTACAAACACTATCAAGATGCATTGGCAATATGTCGTGTTCACGGAAACCCACAGTATTTTATAACCTTCACATGTAATGTCAACTGGCCCGAGATAAAGAGGTTTTCTCTTCACGTTCACCTCTTAAATCTGAAGATAGGCCTGATATAATTGCTCGAATTTTCCGCCTAAAAGTAAAGGCTTTTGTTGACTACTTGAAAAATGATTGCCCATTCGGAACCGTCGTTGGAGAATTATACACCATCGAATTCCAAAAGAGAGGCCTCCCACATTGTCATCTACTTTTATGGGTTGCCGAAACCTTTCGCATTAAGTCACCGGAGCAGCTTGATCAGTACATATCTGCTGAAATACCTGACCCAACTGACTCACCTGAACTGTACAGGATTGTGTCCGACTCCATGATGCATGGACCATGTGGCCTCGCCAGGTTGAGCTCCCCGTGTATGGTTGACGGCAGCTGCTCTAAGCTGTTCCCAAAACCATATCAACAAAATACAATATTTGACAAAAATGGGTATGCACATTACAAAAGACGACCCACATCCATCTCTGTTAAGAAAGGTGACATCCAGTTAGACAATTCTTTTGTTGTTCCTTATAACCGTAATCTTTGCCTCCGATTCCAAGCACACATTAATGTTGAATATTGTGGGTGGAACATGGTAATCAAATACCTGTTCAAATACATTTCAAAAGGTACAGACAAGATCAATTCAGTATTACCAAGTCATCTACATTTCAACATGATTGTGCGACAACTTCTGAACCTTACATCGATGAGGTTAGTAATTATGTCGACGGCCGTTTTATTTGTCCTCATGAGGCGTCATGGAGAATCTTGGATTTTCCGATTCACCACAGGAATCCAGCTGTCCAAGTGTTGGCAGTCCACTTGGAAAATATGCAAAATGTCCAATTCAGAGACACTCAGCATTTGCATGAAATTATAGACAACCAAGATAGACAAAGGACAACACTTACACAATGGTTGTCAACAAATCAATCAGATGAGAGTGGCCGACACTTACGTTACGTTGACTTCCTCAACGAGTATAGATGGGATCAACAAAAAAAAACTTGGTTTCGTCGCCTTCGTAAAGGCGTTCAAACTGTAGGCAGGCTCATATACATCCACCCCACATGTGGAGAAGCTTTCTACTTGCGTATGCTGTTAGGCCACCAAACCGGTTGTACAAGTTTTCCTGACATAAGAACAGTTAACGGTGTACTTTTCCTACTTTCCGTTCGCGTGTGAGAAACTGGGGTTGTTAGAAGACGATGATGAATGGTCTTGTGCATTCGAAGAGGCTGCATGTTGGGCAACTGCTTCTGAACTTAGGTCTCTGTTTGCACACATGTTACTTTACTGTGAGATCACCAACCCAGTTACCCTATGGCATCAGCAATGGAAACGCATGTCAGATGACATAGCCCGCAACCTACGTGTGTTTCGTAACAGTAGGGATGCTCATATTGATGACGCTGATGCTCAACAATATGTCCTATATGAGCTTGAATTGTTGTTGAACTCCAACTCATCTCTGTCCTCCCTAAACGACTTTGGCTTACCCACTCCACGACCAGAATTGTTGCAACAGCTTAAAAACAGCTCTTGATGGAAGAAAAAAACTTTGACCGACACCAGCTTGCTGTTGAACATGAAAAACAAAAAGGCAGCCTCAAGGGGACCCAACTTTCGATATATGAGTCAGTGATTACGTCTGTAAAAGCTGACAAACAGATTCTAATGTTTGTTTATGGCCATGGTGGTACAGGCAAGACTTACCTCTGGTCAACTATCATTAACGCGTTACGATCTGAAGGAAAATATAGTCCTTGCAGTTGCTGCATCCGGTATAGCCTCCCTGCTTCTACCTGCTGGTAGAACAGCACATTCACGCTTCAAATTACCTCTCGATATAAACCAACGAAAGCTTGTGTTATATAAGAAGAACACACACCTGGCCAGTCTGTTGATACAGACATCATTAGTGATCTGGGATGAAGCCCCAATGAGCGATCGAAAGTGTTTTGAGGCATTGGACCGGACTTTGAAAGATATACTAGATAACAATCACAGCCCTTTCGGTGGCAAGTCCGTCTGCTTGGAGGCGACTTCAGGCAAACACTTCCGATAAAACGCAAGGCAGGTAAACAAAAATCCTTGAAGCCTCCTTGCCAAGGTCTCCCATATGGGATCACTTTAAGGTGTCAAATTAACTGAAAACATGCGTCTAAAAAATGCGGCTTGCGCTACATCTGAATAGCTGAAACAGTCTCCTTTGCATCATGGTTAGTTGAAGTGGGCGACGGTGCAATTGGCATTCCAGGCAAAGACAATCCTCTTGACACTAAATTCATCAATCCAACAAATCACATGATTCCCCACTCTGAAACTCTCTACGTGATCTTGTCAATTTCATATATGACAAAGATAGCCTCGATAACCCACTGCCAGCAACATGTCTGAGAAAGCAATTGTGTGTCCAAAAAATGCTACAGCCGACGAAGTCAACTCAATGATTCTTAGTGTCACGCCTGGTCAGTGCGCCATACGTTTAAGCACGGATTCCATCATTCCTCACTCGACTTCTGGTGTGGATATGATCTCCTCTATCGGCTGAGTATCTGAACCAATTGAACTTTAGTGGTTTGCCCCACATAAGCTCAGCCTTAAAGTCGGAGCGCCAATTCTTTTACTAAGAAACATTAACCAAAGTGCTGGTCTTTGTAATGGTACCCGTTTAATCTAACCCAGCTTCTTCCACGGCTGTTAGAGGCACAAGTCATTACTGGGACTGTGTTGGGCACAAAGTTTACATTCCAAGGATCATCTTGACCCATAATGACCCACAACTGCCATTTGTCTTTAAAGAAAACAATTTCTGTTAAACTATGTTATGCAATGACAATTAACAAAAGCCAAGGTCAATCTTTAAACAAAATAGGAGTTTACCTTCCAGAACCAGTCTTTGGCCATGGCCAACTATATGTAGCATTGTCAAGAGCAACTTCACCACAAGCTTTAAAAGTTTATATTAAACCTAATGATGACACCTTACCTAATGTAACAAAAAACATTGTGTACTCAGATTTCTTGGCAGAGATTAACTCAAAACTGGAAAATTAACATGACAAGCCAAACCATTTCATCACTAAAACCCAAATGCCAAACACATACACTTGAAGCCAGGGTGATCAGAAAATGGAAAACATACAAACGGCCAGAAGTTCATTTGCAAAACGTCTTCTTGACGAACATGTAAGTTAGTCGTACTCATAAACATGGAACATGAAGAATCTCAATTTTCATCCTTACTTAGTGTTTTACATTTTAAACATTTCTTTTACTTATAAAACAAATTGCAGTTACAAATATGTTTGTGATATTTTATAAATTTGTTGATTTTTATACCTTAAAAATACAGTGTCTTAGTGTTTACATTTTAAACATTTCTTTTACTTATAAAATAAATTGCAGTTACAAATTTGTGTGATATTTTATAAATTTGTCGATTTTTATACCTTAAAAATACAGTGTCTGAATAAAGCTGTCTTGAAGTCTATATGAACTTTGTGGTTTTTCGTATTAATCTGTAGAAAAGGTGAGTGGTGAGATGGGATTTAGGGTATTATTTAATATTTAGTACTCTGCTCACCCAAGATTTGAATCAACTTTATACATTAACATCCAAGCCTCTACCCATTATATCTTCTTCTGTTATTTTTTATATTTATCAGTATGTGAGTGTGAATGCTATGTACGGAAACAGATTAATAATTTCTTTTGGAGTATTTAGGTAAAATGTAATAATTTGTCACTATGTTGCTTCATTTTACATATTCATAACAGAAACTATAAAATATGCACTGGCATAAACTGTCAAACAGGGTGGAAAAAAAACAAACACTGACAGGTTTGTCCAACTTACAAACATGTTTAAAACAACCATTTTCCATTATCTAAGTGTCACTTTGTCTACCATAGATTTCATAGGCCGTTTCATCAGTGCGAACCTTAAACCAAACAAGACAGGGAAAAAGCTCTTATGTGTGAAGTTACAACATGAAAGGTATGCTTTCAATAACTAAACTATCGGATACTAACAATTAAACTAATGTAACACTACATACGTATACGCAGTGGGAAAATCATTGAGGTTGCACTATGGGAAGAAATTGCAACAGCATTCAACCAAAGAGCATGCGAACAAGACACGAACCTGTGGTGGTCGCGATGACATCATTGAAAGTCTCATACTATAATGGGTTGCAGCTAGGTTCGACGTCCGCAACAGAGACTTTTGTTAACCCTTGCATAATGAGCTTTTTGCCCTGATTGAAAGGTACGCTATGTAAGTTAACTATTAATTTAGGTTTTATATTATGGTTTAATATATTGTACATCTTTGTAATAGCAAGACTAACATTTACATTTTCTAAAAACAATTTGTTAACTCCACAACAGATTCAAACATCTTCCACCACCGATGCGCCATCAGCTCCAGATACATATGAAGCCGATATGTCAGATCTTATACCACTCTCAGGTGTCTTGAATGAGCTACCAAATAACAAAAGGTAATACACATGGTTGACATATACTTAATATGATACGTCAATTGTTATTACATTTTGTAAAGTTTTAATTATTTAACTGAAGCGAATCCATCAAACATACGAATATTGTTAAAATTAAGTTGTTGCTGCTGATTTTTTAAACAGATTTTATAGGTAGTCGTTGCAGGTTTCCACTTTTGAACCCCTATATGAATGCAAGCAATTTCTTTGCTTTGATTGTTAGGATTAAGTTATTGCTACTGAATTTTTAAGTTATTACTGCTGAATTTTTTTTAACAGATTTTTTATTGATTTTGAATTTAGAGCATGTACTGAACTGATGATTTGGTTATAGGATAGATAGTCGTTGCAAGTTTCCTCTTTTGAACCCCTGTATTAATGGTTTCAACTTTAGTTAAAAGAAAAAACTGATGGCCAACGATTCTTTGATAATATTACTTTTAACTTACATGATTGTTATAATAAAAAGTTAACATCCGCTTTTATAGATCATTACCTTTTGTCGCTAAATATTTACGTTTGCCAATCGATAGAAATAATACAACCTAAAAAAATTATTCACATCCATCTCTATGACATTGATAACGAATCTGTTTACAGGAAGCCACTTACAAATGCTTAGCAGGATAACACACATCGAATGCGGAAATGACAAGTCTTGGTGCTAGAAACATGTCTAAAATGTGGTAGTAAACTCTTCAAGTGTGGAGAAGGATTCTCATGCATCAAATGTGTAGACGCACATGGAAATGTTGATGACTTTTCATACAAGTAAGCCAGTACCTAAGAAAAACCAAACTCAGCATTATTCCATGCATAGCATCAACTAATCAACTTCCCTTCCTGCTTACAGATACCGGTTCGTTGCCACCATCACCGATCATACAGCCAGCGTAACAGCAGTGTTCTTCGACAACATAGCAACTTCCTTGATAGGCACCAATTGCTACAACCTTAAAACTGCACACCAGACAATAACCCACTGATACTTCCCAACGAAATCGAGTCTCTCAAAGGAAAGCCTTACATCTTTGAACTACAAGCTAAGAACGATGGGTATGGGCAAACGCTAGATGTCAACAAAGTTTATGAACCCCAAAAGAAGTTGCAGCAGCTACCAAGTTCACCAACAAAAACAAACACATGCACATCATCAGCCGCAATCCCATTAACACCATCAGCAAAAACACCCAAAAGGAAATACCAAGAAGGTACTACTTAAAAACAACAACACGTTATTTAATAAAAAAAGGTTCTAAACAAATATTCGCATTGCAGCTGCAGATCCAAGGCAGAAAACTCAGGCCAAAGAACAGTAACCATGCAACCGGAAGAAACTTTGCTAACAACAATGCCCAACGCTACCTTTTGTAAATGCCACTAGCGTTAGTAGTAACTTTGTTTAGGCGGGTCTATGTCTTTGTAATCTGCAAATGTAATAGGTACTAAACTGCTCTTTGAGTCTCCTTTGTAAATGCCAGCAGCGATAGGTGCCAAACTACTTTACCCGCTAATGCTAACTTTTTGTACATGAATGTAATCGGCAGGTACCTTTATTAGTCATAGACCAGCTTTACCTACGTCAAGTGAAATCTTCAGAGTAAAAAACAACAGAAACACAACACACGCCGCGGCAACGCGCGGCTTACATATCTAGTTTCTATTATAATTAAAAGTTATATTTGATTAACTTTTCTTTTCTATCATCCTACTGTTATAAACTTTTTCTAAATAAATATACAACGTTTTCTTAGGCTTCTAGTCTTCTTTTTCCTTATATTATATATATATATATATATATATACAATATATAATACAACATATATATATACATATATATATATATACATATATACATATATATACACACACACACAAACAACACATATATATATAATATAGGATTAAGATCATTACAGAACCACTTTTATTTTCAGAACCAAAGAACCATTGATTTACATAAATGTAAATTAAGTCTGGTGAAACTTGAACTGTTTTACATATGTGTATATCAGACGTAAACAGTAACCAATGTAAAACAACTAAATATTACCAAGCTTAACTTACATTTATGTAAATCAATGGTTCGTAATTTACATTAATGTAAATCAATGGTTCTTTTGTTTTGAAAATAAAATTGGTTCTGTAATAATGCTGATCCTATAATATATTATATATATAGATATATATAGATATTATATATAATATATAGATATTATATATAATATATATATATTATATATATATATATATATATATTATATATATTATTATATATATTATATATATATATATTATTGATATAACCCTGCCACTAATAGAAAAAAGCAGATTCCGAAGCTACCGTGGAAGCTTGGACGGTTAGTAAATCTCGGGTCATGGTGGATAGGATGGGAAATTGATCTTCCTTACCTTTCCACAAGCCAACAAGTCAAAATTTTAAAATCTTGAGTCATGGTCGATAAAAAGTTTGTAAGACCATACCTCCCGAGTTCACTACTCGGAGTGTTACCACGTTGACGTTTATTACATTCATCCCTTAAAGTATTATATAAATCAAACATTGGATCATTCGAAGTTTCGGCATTTGCCGCATGCCTTAAAGCGTCATGGATTTGTGATGTTTCCCCGTATTTTAATAAATAAACATCATACATTTGTTCTAATGTTTGTTAAAAGTAGCTTTTAAAGTTTGACTATACATTGGGTTACGAACTTCTAAATCCAAATTAAAAGTAATTTTATCAAGTAAAGTTTCAACCCCCGATATATTTAAACAAGGGTTTAAAGCATCGGCACATGTAATAACGGGAGGCATTTCTTTAAAATACTTTATAAGTTTTTCTTTTATTGGGGGTATCATATCGGTATAAGGTCTACCCTACACGACATTTCATTTAATTTTGAAGTCATTAAATAAATTTGGTGAAGTACTAACGGACTCGTTGGGTAGTAAACTCCAGAAAGACACGTAGTTGCGTTTTTAAAAATTTGAAGCATTTTTGTTACTTCTTCGATAATAGCCCAACCCGATGGATGGTAAGAATTTGCCTTTCCCCGACTTACCAAACTATTATGAAAGGCTATTAAACTTTCTTTTGTTCAATAGTCTTTTCAAACATGTTACAAGTGGAATTCCATCGTGTTGGTACGTCCCAATTCGGGCCTAAACATTTAGTATTTGCGTCTTTACAAAACTTGCGATATTTAGTATATCTTTGATTATTGCTAAAATATCACGTAACATTCTTTTGAAACAATCTTTAACAGTTTCAATCGTTTTTAAACCGTCTTGAACGGCTAAGTTATGATGTGCGCAACACATCGACTATGAAAAAAACACACCCTCACACATTGGTTTATATTTTAATTTCAAATGATCTATCGCAAGAGTGTTATTTGACGCATTATCAAAAGATATAGAAATTATTTTATTTTCTAATTTATACGTTTGAATAACTTTATCAATAAGATAAAAAATGTTTTGGCCGGTGTGAGGATAATCAAACAATTCAAACGCAATCGTATGTATCATCATTTGCCACGAATCGGGTTCAACCCAATGGGGGTGACACAAATGTACGAGTCCGGTGAACCGTGAGGTGTCGACCAAACATCACTAGTTAAGTTAACACCGGTTTGTAAATTTCAAAATAAGATATTAATTCATTTTTAGCTTTTTTCCACATTTTTAAACAATCTATTCGAAGAGTAGCATGACTTACATTGGTGTAACGTGGTTGGAGAGTTCGTGAATAAGTCATGTCAAACGTTCGTTGTCGAAATGTTTGAATGACAAGCTTTCTTGAATTACAAAATACGCCATTTGCTCCCGAACCGCATCAACGTTATAAGCCCAAATATTTCCTTCGTTTGTCATCGAAGCTTGACCTTGAGAAGTTTCACCTTTTAACGCTTTACAATATTTATTTGAAATATGGTTTTCCAACGTTGTGTTCGCATCTTTTTTGAAAAACTTATGACAAAACTTGCAACGAGACTTGTTTGGACCGCTAGCCATTTGAAATAAATCATAATGCACCATATTTTGGGGTTCCTATTCGTAGGAAGGATTGCTACCACCACGTTGCTTGAAGACGCTTCACAACCAACGGATGATTGAGCACTTGATGAAGCCATTTGAGAGATTTTTATGAGAGCGTTTAAAACGAAAGTATTTGTGAGAGCGTTTTTGAGATTTTAAGAGTAGAAAGTGTTATAAGTTGTTGTGATTCAACCAAAACATCAAATACATATATATACTAACTTAGTGGGGGTATAATGGTAAAAAAAACATCAAAAAAGGGTCAAAAAATGAAAAAAAACGGCTATATAGCCGTTAGCCAACGGTAACCGGTTTGGAAAACCGGGTTTAAAACCGGTTTGAAAACCGGGTTGAGAAAACCGGTTTGAAAAACCGGTTTGGGACCGGTTTGAAAATCGGTTTTGAACCGGTTCGGGTTGGAAACCAGTTGTAAATTCGAAATGGAAAAACGGGGGAGGAACCGGTGGTTCGGGCCGGTTTCGGACCGGTTTGGGCCCCAAACGGTTTCGGTTTTTCCGGCCGAACCGGTTTCCGAACCGGTTTTTTTTGGCCACCTCTACTGGCTTAGATCATTCGCTTGTGTGATGCTTTACTTCTCCTCTCGTATTATTTATTTTCTCCCACTCCAATCATATTGACACATGATATTGCATCTGTGTAGATCATGTGTATTTTATTTCAGAATTTAGATAACCTTAGGAGTGATTCAAGGTTTTAAAGTCGATCATATTTTAAGTATTTAACCATCTGTTACGATTGCAAACTTTTGAATGTAAATCACAACGTTTTCCGTATTGAACTGAGTAATGGACATCTCAAACATTAATTTTAACCAGATAAAACCATAAACAGACTGCAAACCTGATAGGTCTTGACTAACAATTACCCGATGAATAAGATATACAAGTTTATAATCAACTATGGGAATGGGACTACGAGAGCAGGCCATCAAGTATCTGCTAATGTTTCTGCCTAATGACCTTGAGATAATAGGATCAACACACAAGAAACAATCTCATGTGCTTAGGCTAAGTCTACATACATCAAAACACGAAACGATCCAGCTCCTCCCCGAACCTTACGCAAAGCAAGAGCTAAATCAAGCACCGGGTTCGACTTTATGATAATGGGATTACCAGTATCTGTGCCCTTAACACCTACACAGGCATCTAGCACCACAGGCGCTTGCATTTGCATAACATCTCAGGAGTCAGGACCATCGTTTCTTGTTTATCTTTGTACAATATGCATATCAAACGATAGATTTTACTACTAAGTGAGTAACATGACACATTACACCATCTAGAATCCAACATTTGCATCCATTTTCTTGGATGGGGAAAGAAACGCACCTAAAAGATGCCCAACCTCAAGCCAACTAGCCAAGTAGTAATCACAAGCCATTTTGTGTTTCAATCATATAAGCTTTTTACTTAAACCACAGAAATACTAATAAAATCTTTGCATCCATTTTCTTGGATGGGGAAAGAAACGCACCTAAAAGATGCCCAACCTCAAGCCAACTAGCCAAGTAGTAATCACAAGCCATTTTGTGGTTTCAATCATATAAGCTTTTAACTTAAACCACAGAAATACTAATAAAATCAATTAAGGACCAGCTATCAACCCTCCCTAGCATTCCACCTTTTCTAAACTTCAGGTAATCCATTAGGACATGAGTTTTCATTTGTACGCTTAAGAGTACAATTAGTCTAAAAGATACAAACACAGAAAGCTAGTAGAATCTAGATCCACAACTAGAAGATCAACTCAGCAACTCATGTTTTATCACGTAAAAAGAAGATTAAGAAGTGACGATAACAAGAAAAAAAAATCTCTGATTCAGCAGCTCGAAAAACAGCTAGAAGATCCACCTTCTAATCACTAATCAGCATCAAGTTTCTTATGACATTCCAGTGTTGATTCTTGAATCAGTTCTAGAGTTGTTTACACTTTAGTTTTTTCAAACAGGGTGCTCTTTAGCAACAACACAATACATAGCAGCTGCTATCAAAAGGGCTTCTAATGTGGTATGGAATTACTAGTTTCTTGTTTAGAACTTAGTTTGCAATTGTAAACTAATCAACAGTTTGTTCTTAAATACAGCGGGTCAAAACATGTCAGATCAAAACACTAGTTTTGTATGAAACAGCTGGTCACTTGTCACGGCCGGGTCTAATAAGTAGTTCCCTTTTGACATATTTAACCTATGCTAAGCAGTTAAATCGTGTGAAATATCGGATATCAGTCACCAACCGATATTTGATATATCGGTTCTCGCGGTGATATATCGGTAAGATATCGGTAATTGCAAAACATATATACATATATACATATATTTATATGCTGGTTTTAAAAAGCGAGAAGCGCACCAAAGCGAGAAGGTCTAAAACAAGCGCAAAGCTCGAAGCGCAAATGCGAAGGGCTTTTCGTACGCTAAGCGCACACAGTTTAAAAAATGTAAATTATAACTTATAAGTTATAACACATTAACACATAACACATTATATAACAAATAAACACCATCATATATCTCCATCGGTGTCCATTTAACTAGAATTGAAAAAAAACTCAATACATTTAATATCAAAATTGACAACACAGAAACAGACATCAGTGGCCGCGCAGGCCCTTAACAGCCGAGGGGGGAAGCTGGGGAGAGAGGGGGGTTCGCACCTGTAATCAAGCCCGGACACTAGTTAAGTTAACACCGGTTTGTAAATTTTCAAAATAAGTATTAATTCATTTTAGCTTTTTTCCACATTTTTTAAACAATCTATTCGAAGAGTAGCATGACTTACATAGTGTAACGTGGTTGGAGAGTTCGTTGAATAAGTCAAGTCAAACGTCGTTGTCGAAATGTTTGAATGCAAGCTTTCTTGAATTACCAAAATACGCCATTTTTGCTCCCGAACCGCATCAACGTTATAAGCCCAAATATTTCATTCGTTTGTCAGCGAAGCTTGACCTTGAGAAGTTTCACCTTTTAACGCTTTACAATATTTATTTGAAATATGGTTTCCAACGTTGTGTTCGCATCTTTTTGAAAAACTTATGACAAAACTTGCAACGAGACTTGTTTGGACCGCTAGCCATTTGACATAAATCATAATTGCACCATATTTTGGGGTTCCTATTCGTAGGAAGGATTGCTACCACACGTTGCTTGAAGACGCTTCACAACCAACGGATGATTGAGCACTTGATGAAGCCATTTGAGAGATTTTTTATGAGAGCGTTTAAAACGAAAGTATTTGTGAGAGCGTTTTTGAGATTTTTAAGAGTAGAAAGTGTTATAAGTTGTTGTGATTCAACCAAAACATCAAATACATATATATACTAACTTAGTGGGGGTATAATGGTAAAAAACATCAAAAAAAGGGTCAAAAATGAAAAAAACGGCTATATAGCCGTTAGCCAACGGTAACCGGTTTGGAAAACCGGGTTTAAAACCGGTTTGAAAACGGGTTGAGAAACCGGTTTGAAAACCGGTTTGGGACCGGTTTGAAATCGGTTTTGAACCGGTTCGGGTGGAAACCAGTTGTAAATCGAAATGGAAAAACGGGGGGAGGAACCGGTGGTTCGGGCCGGTTTCGGACCGGTTTGGGCCCCAAACCGGTTTCGGTTTTCCGGCCGAACCGGTTCCGAACCGGTTTTTTTGGCCACCTCTACTGGCTTAGATCATTCGCTTGTGTGATGCTTTACTTCTCCTCTCGTATTATTTATTTTCTCCCACTCCAATCATATTGACACATGATATTGCATCTGTGTAGATCATGTGTATTTTATTTCAGAATTTAGATAACCTTAGGAGTGATTCAAGGTTTTAAAGTCGATCATATTTTAGTATTTAACATCTGTTACGATTGGCAAACTTTTGAATGTAAATCACAACGTTTTCCGTATTGAACTGAGTAATGGACATCTCAAACATTAATTTTAACCAGATAAAACCATAAACAGACTGCAAAACCTGATAGGTCTTGACTAACAATTACCCGATGAATAAGATATACAAGTTTATAATCAACTATGGGAATGGGACTACGAGAGCAGGCCATCCAATATCTGCTAATGTTTCTGCCTAATGACCTTGAGATAATAGGATCAAACACAAGAAACAATCTCATGTGCTTAGGCTAAGTCTACATACATCAAAACACGAAACGATCCAGCTCCTCCCCGAACTTACGCAAAGCAAGAGCTAAATCAAGCACCGGGTTCGACTTTATGATAATGGGATTACCAGTATCTGTGCCCTTAACACCTACACAGGCATCTAGCACCACAGGCGCTTGCATTTGCATAACAATCTCAGGAGTCAGGACCATCGTTTCTTGTTTATCTTTGTACAATATGCATATCAAACGATAGATTTTACTACTAAGTGAGTAACATGACACATTACACCATCTAGAATCCAACATTTGCATCCATTTTCTTGATGGGAAAGAAACGCACCTAAAAGATGCCCAACCTCAAGCCAACTAGCCAAGTAGTAATCACAAGCCATTTTGTGTTTCAATCATATAAGCTTTTAACTTAAACCACAGAAATACTAATAAAATCAATTAAGGACCAGCTATCAACCCTCCCTAGCATTCCACCTTTTCTAAACTTCAGGTAATCCATTAGGACATGAGTTTCATTTGTACGCTTAAGAGTACAATAGTCTAAAAGATACAAACACAGAAAGCTAGTAGAATCTAGATCACAACTAGAAGATCACTCAGCAACTCATGTTTTATCACGTAAAAAGAAGATTAAGAAGTGACGATAACAAGAAAAAAAAATCTCTGATTCAGCAGCTCGAAAAACAGCTAGAAGATCCACCCTTCTAATCACTAATCAGCATCAAGTTTCTTATGACATTCCAGTGTTGATTTCTTGAATCAGTTCTAGAGTGTTTAACACTTTAGTTTTTTCAAACAGGGTGCTTCTTTTAGCAACAACACAATACATAGCAGCTGCTATCAAAAGGGCTTCTAATGTGGTATGGAATTACTAGTTTTCTTGTTTAGAACTTAGTTTGCAATTGTAAACTAATCAACAGTTTGTTCTTAAATACAGCGGGTCAAAACATGTCAGATCAAAACACTAGTTTTGTATGAAACAGATGGTCACTTGTCACGGCGGGTCTAAATAAGTAGTTCCCTTTTGACATATTTAACCTATGCTAAGCAGTTAAATCGGTGAAATATCGGATATCAGTCACCAACCGATATTTGATATATCGGTTCTCGCGGTGATATATCGGTAAGATATCGGTAATTGCAAAACATATATACATATATACATATATTTATATGCTTGGTTTTAAAAAGCGAGAAGCGCACCAAAGCGAGAAGGTCTAAAACCGAAGCGCAAAGCGCGAAGCGCAAAAGCGAAGGGCTTTTCGTACGCTAAGCGCACAAGTTAAAAAATGTACATTATAACTTATAAGTTATAACACATTAACACATAACACACATTATATAACAAATAAACACCATCATATATCTCCATCGGTGTCCATTTAACTAGAATTGAAAAAAAACTCAATACATTTAATATCAAAATTGACAACACAGAAACAGACGGCAGTGGCCGCGCAGGCCCTTAACAGCGAGGGGGGAAGCTGGGGAGGGGGGGGTTTCGCACCTGTAATCAAGCCCGGAGGTGGTCGCGGTGGCCCTTGCAGCGGAGAGGTGGTCGCGGTTGTCGGAGGTGGTCGCCAATTGGGAAGCGGGGAGGAAAAAGTGAACCGATTTTGATTTTAGGGTAAAAGTGAACCCTGGTGTGTTTTTACCGCTATTGTATTTTTTTTACAGCAATTGGGCTAATTTTTTCGATGGTGGGCCATAGGAAAAGCAAAAGAATAGCCCATTTTAACCTTAAAATTAATTCTGGCCCAACAGACCTTCTTGGGTACAAAAAGCCCTCGCTTCAGAGCTTCAAAAAAAAGCTCACAAAGCCCGCGCTTCGTGTACAGCTCTTGCCTTATGCTACGAAAAGCGCAGACCCTTGCGCCTAGGCGCGCCTCAGGCGCGCTTTTTAAAACCAAGTTTATATGTTGAATATAAACACTAAAACCCATATAATATTAATAATAGATACTAAGATAGTCAAGTAAATAGTCAAAATACTCAAAACCAAGTCAATAGTTAGTATTTAAACATGATGACATAACATCGGCCCATATATCGGTAATATCGGCCAAATAGGTAAATCGGCGATATATCGGTAATATCGGCCGATATTATCGCAACGATATAAGGACCGATATTTTGGACCAATATTTTCTCTAGAGACCGATAACCGATATATTGGTGATATATCACCGATATATCACCGATATATCGCCGCATTAACTCTTAGAACCTATGATTTATATCCTACTTTCAGGACAGAAAAACATATGTGCTACTTGTTTAATATTAATAGGCAGTTTCCTTTAATAAGATGGTCAAAACATAAGGTTTTATCAGTTAGGATAACATTTGGGCGACTTTCAATCGTTCCGTCCGTTCACATGTTTGAAAAACTTTTGTGAATCGTTATAATTTATTCAGATGACATGCATGATGCATCAAGTAACATGAGAGACCCTAAGAGATGCCACACCACATCTACTCACCTAGTAAGCAGTCTAAACGAAAGGAAAGCAACTTGCACCCAATTCCCATGTCAACTGCAATTAAGACCCTTCTGAAAAACTTCATGTTAACTACCATTGAAACACTTCTAGTGAACTATTTACAGAATCAAAGTAGCAACTTTCATGAACCCACAAACAACCAAGGCATTTAACATCAAATTATGCTAGTAGAACAATGATAATTAGCAAATTAAACCGAAGAAAACATAATCAAACAATCATGATTAGTATTTACAGAATGATAATTAGCAAATTATGCTAGTAGAACAATGATAATTCGCAAATTAACTACTACTGAGACACTTCTAGTACAATATTTACAGAATCAAAAGCACCAACTTTCATGAACTACAAACTACCAAACCATTAAACATTAGATTGTGCTAGAAGAACAAAGATGATCAATATTTACAACAAGTAAGATCAAAAAACACAGTCAAACAATTATGATTATTATCAAATAACTGGCAGTGATCCTCACAAACCAAAACTTCAAATTCCCCAAACCATTCAGGCATAATCATAAAACTATGAAATCAATCCTCCACTCCAACAACATAACCCTAAACCATGAACCAAAGTCATCACCTAACCCCAATCTCCTAACTTTGGGATCCCTAATAATGGCTCTAGTCTGCACAGGCATCTTAGAGCCCGCAATCTGAATCGCCTTCTTGGCCAAACTCTCGGTAACACCCCCCATTTCATAGAGAATCTGCCCCGCTTTCACAGGCGCAACCCAGTACGAAATCCCCCCTTTCCCCCCCCCATACGAGTCTCGAGGGTTTGGAAGTGACAGACTTGTACGGAAACACACGCACCCACACCTTACCTCCTTTGCCGCCGCGACGGACGTTCATCTGCAGCGCTCTCCGGCCAGCTTCGATCTGCTTGGCGGAGATTCTGCGGGCTCCAGGACTTGAAGGGCGTATTTGCCGAAGCAGATCTCGTTGCCTCCGTCACGGACGCCTTCGATTCGTCCTTTGCGGTATTTGGGGAACTTCATCTTTTGGATTTGGACGCCGGTGTAGAAGCGGATGTGAGGGCTGATGGGGGACAATGAGTCGGAGAGAGAGGTGAAGGATGGTGGTGATCGGAGGGGTAGAAGTGATCGTGCGATCTTTGATGTGAGTGACATCATCGCCATTGTTGGGGAAATGGAAGCTAGGGTTTTGGATTTGTTGATTTTGATCTTTGTTTTGGGGGTTATGGAAATGATGGATTTTGATGATATCAACTCGGTGTCGAGACTGAGTCAACTCATCACTCGTACTTTTCTTCTTTAGTGAAGGAGAACTGAAATGTGAGTTCGTGGAGAAATAAATGAAATTGAGAGTGAAATTAGAACGAATTTACGTGTAAAGGATTTTATCATCTTTTGAAATTGAGAAGGAATTCAGTGAAGGAAACGAAATTTCTTACTTTGTTAATATCGTCGTGCGTGGGCAAATTTAAATGCATGCATGCTCATGTTGCTAGGCCTTCTAGTTGGTTTCACTAGACCCGTTGCAATGGTCTTTGATGTTGTTTGATTTTGTAAATGGTTAGTGCAATGGTTAGGGAAATGCTTAGTGCACCTACTATCAACACACTTCCACCGATGATGACCTTTGGGACCAAGCTTTAAGGCCTCAAAACCACCCAAAACACATTAGCCATTCCAACGAAGATCACTCTAACACAATAAATTGTTTTTGCCACTCGGATCATATGAGTTTGGGTTGAAACCACCTTAGCTAAAAGTCTTAACGGTTCAAAAGGGTGAGAAATAAATCTAAGTCATTGATCAGGATAGTAAGGAGAGTCAAGAAATAGGATGGAAAGAATCTCATGTAAACTTTATTTTAGAAAGTTATGATCAAGATAGACAAAAGATAGGAGTCACTAGTCACCCATTGCATAATTTTTTCTGTTTTATCAATTTTAACGTGAATAACTTTATAAAAAAGTAATTTTAAGAAGTGTATAGCATATTAAGCATTTTATATCTTTGATTTGAGTGTACAATCGTTATAGTTTAAAAAGAACAATCCAAGTGGTTAGAACTAGATAGCAGTGCGTCAAATTTCTTTCAAAAACGCATTAGGGATTTTTCGAAAATGTGTCAGTCGGGTGTGTTATTGCTGACATAATTTTAGGTTTTGTTGGACGCAGTTACCCACACCTCTTGAGACACATGACTATTTAGTAGTTGCTTAAACCTTTAATCTTTTTGCATAACCCTCATATATATGTATTGCAAGGGACAGAAATACATTATGGTCATAAGTTTTAACTAAGCTTGCACATATGTAAACTCCCCAACCCAAATCCAAAAGGTGGGAAGAGTTTTCCGTTGGGTTTTTGCAACTTCAAACAGCAGCAAAAGAGCGGGTGAACTTATGGGTAGTTAGAGTCCAGTAATAGTCCTTAACTTTGAGCACACTTTCTTTTTTTAGAACCTGAAACAAACATATATACAAATGAACATATCAACAAAAATTTTACCAAGGCACTTACCATAATGATCTTTTATATTTCAAACAGGAAGAAACACTTACCACTTGAGCCTTTGATGTCTCTGCAAAATTTGCTACCACATTCACATTCAAAAGCCTTGACAATCATCGTTATCATCAAGTCGATACCATAATCCTACAAGAATACGTGCATTTAAGAATAACTAATGATATACATACATAAGCACTATGATGAATAAGAAATAAGAATTGAATGACAGCTCTAGGAATAGAGGTGGCAATTCCGACCCATTTATTTATGAATTAGTCGATTCCGGTTATGTTTCATTGCAAATGGCTTAATAGCTTAAAAAGAAATGGATCAAATAGGCTAAAACCCAAAAGTCGCCCATGGTGTATTTCTAATGTATGAAAACTCCCAACTAATTTGTTCAAGAAAATTAAACCAATATTGAAATAATATAGTTATTAAGAAGGTATACATGTAATTTCCCATACTACACCTAAAGTCTTTTTAAGTGCTTGAACGAAATGCATTATAACGTATTATAATATAGTAAAGATACAAAAAAAAAAAACCTAGACAAAAGGTTTTACGAGTCGATCTTACCTAACGGCTCATTTTGCCACCATTATAAAATACCAAAAAAAGCAAGCCATACATACAAATGCATGCAAAATCAGATAAACAGCAACCAACTTACCCGAGTTAACTCTTCAAGGGCTTTCACCTTTCTTGAAGTAAAGAAGGCAAGCTTTCAAAGATTCACTTATAAGTATGGCACACCAACTTATATGTTTAAAAGTAAAATCACAATAGAAGTTATGAGCAAATTAAGTACATGATAGTAGTGGCGGTCAGGGTTCTCCACTTCCACTGGGATCTCAAACAAATTTGCATCAAAACACCTTTCACAGATAATAAAAAAATTGCGTTCAATTTATCTGTCATAAATCTGAGTTTTTGATATCTGTAAGTATAATGACCATACCTATGATTGATGAATCTAGCCACGTTTCCATAATTTGTGGCATCCAAACAAAGAGCTTCATCCTCCTTCAATTCACTCTCTTCACCCCATTCAGCATCAAGAAATACGATATGTGTATTCATTTTTCTAGAACTTTGTGAAACTCTGTCATGAAGTTCTTTACAGGTCAGCACTTCTCCAACAAACTCAACACAAAATGCGCCTTTTGGTAAATCCTCAAGGGCACGAAGACCCCACCCTTTACTATCAGGTGTCATGAAAACTTGCAACTTATATCTAATCCCACACTGCACAACTCGATTCCCACACTTTTTATTACAGCCACACTTTAACCAACATTCCTTAATAAAACTTCTTTCTAAATGACCTTTGCAAGAACCTAAGACACCCTCATTTTTTGGTTTTTCAAGTGGGCATTCTTTGCAATATGACAAGTGGTATTTTTTAGGATCACGGTTTGTATTTATGCAGTCGTCTACAAGATCTTCCTTGATAGTTCCTTTATTTGTGTAAGCAAATTCACCGTCAGTTGCAGCGCACATGAGCAAGATGTTGATGATGTCAGACAATTACCAGAGCAAGTAGAACAACAATTTTCATTTGTAATACTGGCGAGCGAATAGTTCACATAAGCATTTTGGAAAACTGCATTTCTAGGGATGTATGGAAAGACAGAGGACATTCACTGTTTACTTCATTGACCAATGAGATTACCATATTTTCTTGCCCTTTAGCTATGTCATTTACTTTATCAGGAATGAAATGATTGTTTTCCTCAAACACGTTTTCTGTTTCCTTCTCAAAATCATTCACAGTTTCCTCAAACCCGTTTTCTGTCCCTTCTCAAAATCATTCACAGTTCCTCAAACCCGTTTTTGTTTCCTTCTCAAAATCATTCACAATTTCCTCAAACCCGTTTTCTGTTTCCTTTTCAAAATCATTCACAGTCTTCAATGAACCAGTATGTGGTATAGCATCTATGTTTACTGGTGGTTCACCGCCGTAATCAGATCCAAGATCTAAAAGGCATTCACACATGTCTTTCATCAGTTTCTTCAAGGAAAAGTTTGTGTCAAGAAATTTTGTGATTTTAGACATTTATCTTCCAATGCTTTCAAAACAGAATCCTCACTTTCAAAAGGAAATTTAGGGTTTCCTTTATCCAATTTACATCTGAAAGAAATCTTGATCTCACCAGACGATGATGAAGCAATGTCTAATTTAGCAGTTGACTCATTGTTACATTTGATGTTTCTTGAACACAGTTACTTAAATCATGGTCTTGGTGGGATCAGGTTCTTGGACCAAATTGTTTTCAGTTGAAGTACCTCCATTGGTCAATGATTCTGTATATTTTGAAGGAAACTTTTTTGTAAATGAAAATTTATAATTTACAATCACCAGATTTGCTACTAGACACTAAACAAGAATATTTCTAGGAATCCACAATCAATGCAGAAGTACCTGGCATAATCAACGCAAAAGGAACCTCGACCCTAAGTGGCTCATCTGTAAGTGGCTCGTCTTTGGTTTACTAATAGAATGGTAAATCAGCTTGTTTCCCATTGTTACTGCTCTGTTTCAGTGGTGAAACTGATTGTGGGTTAGTTCTTAAGTCAGGCTTGGTCACTGTGTTTTCTGCTGGTGACTGAAGCTCGGGCTGAGATTCAGGAAGTTCATTAACCTCTAATTTTGGCCTTTTAGTAAATGTCCACTTGCTTTCGGGTTGATACAAGAGGGTGAGGCTTGACCATCTTGTTGTCTTAACCGCAGTCGTTTAAAGGTTTTTCAGGTTCCTCTTGATTCTGTGTTTCCTCTTCAACAGCTCTCATTCGCTGGTGTCATAAAAAGTACCACCAGAAAACAAAAGAATGTGAGATAACCAAGCTGAAAATTAAGAGGAGCAAAGACACTACAAAGTACAACCCTGAAATAGCATGAATTACTTGGGTGAACTTTGGTTGTCATCAAAGATTACCATGGGTGTGGGTTTAACATCAAGGTTGAACGAAAACAGGAATGATAATCAGTTTCTAAACCCACGCCCTTCTGGTAGGCATGGAGAATCCCTGATTTCAGGGATGTGTATTTCTAAAACTATTAAAACCAATACCCTTAAACCAAAGCCGTCTATACTTTCCATGCCCATTCCATTCTCAACACTCAGACCACACACTGTCACTTACTTCAGCTTGCTTACTTTTTTTCTTTTCAGCTGCCTGAAAGATGCCAATCATGAAAAAGAGAAGAAACATTAGATACTCATGACAAAGACAATTAACAGCAATAATATATATTGAGGCAATACACACTTCAGCATCTTCAAGTTTTTTCATCTGTTCTGCTACCCGCAAAACATACCATTTTCAGAAATTTTGATACATAATAGATGGCTAAAAGAAAATTTGAAGAGCAATAATTAGGAACAGACTAACATGCCTCTGACTCATCACTATCGAAAATAGCATCTGCAAGGGCTCTATAATTTTCTTGTTCAATAAGCTCCCAGTTCTTATCATAAACTTTAAGAAGTTTTTCAAGACAGATTGGTTTTTTCATCGGGAATTCCAAGCTCTCTCATAGCTTGGAAGGCTTTTGAGACTTTTGGATTGGGAGCCATCACTAATACAGAAAAACTTCTGGCAAATTTAGACACCTGCAAATCACCTAGATTGTGAGGGAACAGGATAATTAAGAGCATAGTATGCAGTATGCCCACAATTAAATCCCAATAACATTATATTTTTCAATTATTAAATCTTAAACAATAATATGCCAAGAAAATGCCAGACCCAAACAAAAACAGGTTCATCTAGATTCTAGCGTAGTAGTGTGCACTCAATTTCTCTAAACACCATATAATTTGTAAAGACAAAAAAGGCGGAATGCATTGAATAAACACTTAATAGACTTGCACTTTTGCAAGATTTGAACCCAGGGAATGCCAACTTACCACCACTGGGACGGGACTTACAATAGCTATCATGTAACTGTTACACGTACTGCGTACCCTATCTTGATGGGCCGTTCTGGTTGGTAGTCCCAAAGCTGCGGCTTTCATACCCCTTCTAACGAGTTCTATGGTGCCTCAGCCCTATTCCAGATCAGGTAGATGTCTAGATGTGGAACGATCCAACATGACCACTAAGGTGACTTCAAACAAAAATAATCTCCTTCATCATGCTTTTGTAGTGAATCAGTACCCGCTACACAGTCCTTTATAGCGATAGTAAAGAACTTTCCTCAAAAATCACAATAAACTCCGCTAACCTATAGTAGCTTCATAAGGTTCCAAATAACAACCAGCATACCCAGTAAACCTCACCTATAGTACAACTATTAGTAGACTTTAGAAGAGTGAGATATAGGCAAACTATAACTCTACCCCAGAGGTAAAGAGGTTGCTTCAGTAAATCAATGATAATCATCTTACCAACTAAAGCCCCTTGATAGAAAAGTTTAAAGCTCATAAAACATTTTTACAAATGATCACCAAACTCCAACACATTAATTAATAATTCCAACAGATAAATCTTACCAACTAAAGCCCCCTGTAGACCACTTCAGACCAAAATTCTACACCTAAAATCATTCCCACGACACACCAAACAACACCTGATTTTCATCTTCAGTCACACAAATTTCATCAAATCACAACTATTAATCCATCTACAATCATAAAAACAACTCATCCACCACAGCGTAAACTCAACGCACACAAATCCGCTCGATCACTTCGCTATAAAACATCAATAATCAAAACCACTGCATGTAAACAACGTACGATCCATCAAATCAACAAACCGAGCACGATTTTCGAATTCCGTAAAGTTACGAGCAAAATCACAATAAGAAACGATTTAAAAAGCTTCTAAAAGGGGAATTTCACCTGCTCGATTACTTAAACTATGATCAAACAATACAACAGCAAAGAACGATCAAATTCAACAGAATGTAGTTGCTTACCATCAATGTTGAGGACAAATTTACACACACACTACGTAAGTTTTGTGTGTGAAAAAGAAAAAATAGCAGGGCATGAGGAAAGTGACGAAATCGTACGAACGATTAGGCGTTCAATGTGAATTTTTTGCAGCAGAAGCGCGTGTGGTGAACGCGATGATTTGATGGGGTGGTGTTTGCTACAACGGTGGCTTGCTTTATTCTGTTTTTGCTTTTGTGTTGTTTAATCTTAGAAGATAAAAGGTAAACAACAAATTTAATGAACTTTATATTTAAAGAATAGTGTATTTAAAGAAAGTGTCAAGAATATTAGAATATTGTAATGTTATAAGACGGTTTTGAATAATTATTTTTATTTCAAATGGTTGAGGTGATATTTTAAAATTTATTAAAATAAAAAGAGTTTTTAAGTTTAAGTTTCACATGTAACAAAAAAAAGTTTTAGGTTGAGTTTAGAAGGTTTTCTCTCACATATAATTAGTTTTCCTTTGAGCGTGCTCTCATGTTACGTATTCAAGTAACGGAGATGATCGGATGGATCAGATGCCCGTCAGTTACCCATTTAGTCGCTCAAAGAAAAAAAATATGAGCCTTTTCTTTTTAAAGAAAAAGAATACAATCACACATGTAATAAATTAAAAGTTAATATAGTTTAAAAGTAAAAGTATTTGTGTATGTGAGTTATCATTTAAAAAATCCAGATTATTATAATATGTTTGTTGTCTAATAGTAAGGTAACCTCAAAGTTAATACAATTAAGTGACCTTCGGGGTCTAAATAATTTGAAGTGTGTTGGATAGTTTCGAAGTACATAATTTCATGTTTGTTATCTTTGCTTATTGCACGCAACTACTTTACAGATGGGCTGATTTAAAGTTAAGATTATCTTGCTTTTATAATATAAAATATACTGCATCACATAATATTTGTCGAGATTTGTATTCTCTAATATTATATATTTTCTTAGTGAAACGAGAGATCAAATCATCAAAAATATGTATACCAACATAAGGCTTTAGTGTTGTTTTTTAAGCATTCTTTGGATTAATTTGCAATCAACTTTGGGGATAAATCATCGTCTTTGGATTAAAAATCGTTAGCAACGTTTAACGTTTAGTCTAAACTTGTTTAATAAGGTGTAAAACCCTGTAAATTTCTTCTCTAAATTACCTCGCACCTAGAACACCTCCAACAACGTTAAGAAAAAAAACAAGCATCGTACATGCCTAGATGGTCTAAAAGAGATGTAATGCCTTGCAAATTTCCTCTGTATAAGAGAAGCCATTCACTAGCAATTGCCTTTTACTTACTAGACTCTCTCATTGATCTCTCTTTCATAGTCTCTTTTTATCTCCCCTCTCTTTTCCATTACATGGTCTAATTTTCGAGTCAGAGTCAGGTCACAAGGATGTTTTATGTGAGTGTAATGAAACAGTTCATATAAAAATTTAAAAAAACGAAGTTTATTAATTATGAGCAATATATAGAAAATAAACAAGTTACAATGGTCGCTACAATTATAAATAAACAAAAATAGAGGAAGGGAAATGAAACGGGCCGAGGATCGTGTTAGACACAGGGTCGTTAAAACAAATTTCAAGCTTCCGAGGAGAACTCGTTTGTTTCGCAGGGTACAGCAGCCGAAGCAGTTGCTATTGTCAGGATTGATTTAGAACCTGAATTAGATTGTAGAAGAGAAACAGAAATGAAACACGTTTAGAGAATCTGCTTGCTACAATTGTTGTTGGTGCGTCTTGTCTACTGAGGTACACTCAGTATATATAGGGATTTGAACTGTAACATGATAGTCAACCATTAGTTTGAAATCATAATTGCTCATTAAAGCCTTCAACGCCGATTATTTCGGTTTAATGACTTGGTCAGAAACTATCATCAGTTCCAGTCAAGATGTAACTGAACTGTTACAAGTCACAACTGTTTCGAATCACATGGACTCGGACCACTTACCAAAGTCAGTCACACCTAACCAGGCTCTCGAAACAGTCTTAAAAAATACTAAGGCGGCTCACGGCGATACGAAGCGCAAAGTGCGCCTACATGCCCACGTCACGTGCGCACACATGCGCACACATGTGTGTGAGAGCGAGTGCAAGTTAAGGGTGCGTCACACTTTTCGCGAATCTACTCAGTGTGATACATTCAGGATATAATATAATCAATAAGTTATAGAATATAAACCATTTTACATTCTATCTTTTCTTCGATTTGAGATAACTTATGAACATTGATATCACATCAACACATTAAATTTATTAAATAACATTGATTACCATATTAATATTCATAAATTTCCAACATGTAACAATGTTTGTACGTGCACATCTAACCCATAGAGCAACGGACTAAGTTTTTTTTCTGAACGACAAATATGTGACTCTGCTTCGGATGATAGGTGTATCTTAGTCAGGCCCACATATCCGTTTTTTGGCCAGGACCAAGTAACCGAACTACGCAGCAAACGATTTGAGCACTACGGTCAAATTTTAATACGGTTAGTAGATCTTTATTACAACAATCACTAATAGCAATAGAAACATTTTGATGCCTCTTCTCACCCATAACACCCTGCATATCATTAAAGACTCATCTTATAAGGCCCCTTGCATACTACTACACTTACTTGGAGGGTTCACATAAACGACTTTTTTATCTTAAAATCACCACCCACACACTTAACAAGATGCATCTAACCAATCAGTATAGGTGCATAACTCATAATAAAATCATGTATGATACTAACTGTAACAAAAATTAATACACACAGTTATCATTATAGAAAAATGAGTTTTATTCAACTTTGAGATCAAACAAACTTATATATTTGTGTAAAAAGGATGTTATTTCATTAGCAAAAGTTTAAGTCCATTAAAAGAAGGTATTGAAGTGGTTTTAAAACCATATCAACTAATTTAAATGAGTTGGGATATGCTTTAAAGGAATCGTGTCTAAGACGTGGGTCGATTATATTCGATTCCAGTTCTTTGTTCTTTTTGTTTAAAATATGGTACTTTAATTTTATATATAGTTTTACACATTGCTCTAACTGTTTTCGTATTTTATGCTTTAAAAAAACAATACTGTATTTATGGTTTATAATCTCAGATTCTCAGTGAAATGTGATAGAAACATTTCCCTTTTTCTAATGTTTATTTTAAGTACAATTTAGTTTTTCAATAGACATAGTTAATATATATTTTCTATTTTTTCAATATTATTTCAATGAAACATTAAACACTCATACTTTTTTTTTATATTATACAACTATTCAAATTTAGCAATATCTACTACAAAACTTTTTGTTTAAACTAAATGACTTAAATGAAACAATTATGCTACTCAATTATTATTAGTATCTTTTCATAATTATTTCTTAGTTTACATTAAAATTAGAAAAGGTAATTACTAGAATACTAAATAATGTTTTGTTCTATTTAGGATATTTAGTTTTAATATGTATAAACGGTTTTATAATAAAGAAAAATATTGGATTGCAAGTGTTTTATGGTTGAAAGAAGTTCGACGAACGTAAGTAAATCTTGAAGGATGTTTTTTAATAAAATTGAAATAAATTTATTTATGCAACTCAATTGCATAAGAACACTCACATAAAGACTATATTTTTATATTTATTGCTTAAAGCTTTCTTGTATCTATTCATTTTTATCACAATCTCCATCTATTTCTTTATCTTTAACTATAGAGTTCTATGGATAGTAATTATAAAACATATAGATTCATTGTTCTATCATTTTTATATATTTTTTGAGTATGTAGGAAAGAGAAAAAATAATATAATAAATTTTTATGAGCCGGATAAGGATAAAAATAAAAATGAGATGTGGGTGATTAAATAAAAGAGTTAATTCGATTTTACTTTTTGAGTTTTGTTAAAAATAACCATTTTCATTCAACTGATTAAAAATCATCAACTTATCTACAAAAGTTTTATAATTTGTTTCATTTTTAGTTCAAAAGTTTCATTAGTTGTTTGACTTTTATTCAAATAATAAAACTTTAAGAGTGAAATTAAAATAACATATAATACTTTTGAATGTAAATCGATACTTTTAATATTTTAAAGAAAAATGATTCTTTAATTAAATATTAGATGACAAAATTAAAATTAACTTTAAATAAAATTAAAGATTAGTATAGATAAATAATATTTAATTAAATTAGAAAAAAAATGATAGTGTGAATGTTAGAAAAGATGATTTATCTGGAACCTTTAGAGTGGATACTCATGAAATGTAAATACAAGAAAGGTTATGGGTTCAAGATTCACTTCGAGAATGTTTAGAGGTGATCCAGAAGATTTTCTCAGCAATGAGTTTCCTCCCGAAGAGGTTGGGGGTGCGGTCCTGTCTGAAAAACATATAGATGAGCTCGATTAAAATAACACTTATCATTGAAGTAAGTTCATACAGTTACTGTTAAAAAAACCTAAAACCTTTAGATTATGGTCCCACATACTTTACTTTGAACGGTCCCACGTACATTTAACCTGTCCTTATTAATGCATAGATGGTACACGTGGCATTAGATTTTTATCAAATTTGCATTTCTACTTCTTTGTTTGGAAGGAACTCTATACAAAGATACGAACGTTATCACATAAATTTGGAAAGCAAAACTCTATTAAATTGCTAGCAAGTAGCTAGACAAGCAATATAGCAGGGAAACAGCAATAGTAAGAGAGATAACAGAACTAATACTTTAAACAAAGGATCAGAAACTAAACTTAACTCATTTATCCCAATCTATAAATAACTATAATTCAGGTTATCATTTACTAATTAATCATTTTTTAGAACAGCTTCTAATGTAGCCTTTTAAATAATTTTAAGTTTATAAAAGATTTGTAACAGTTAAAATAAATAATAAAATATAATTTTAAGAATCAAAGTATCAAGCCATTATTAACATATTCCGTTCTACGGCAGAACCCATCATCAATTCAATCAAATGCCGACACCATCACCGTTCGATCACCACCGTTATCACCGTCGTCGTCATCATCATCAACGTCACCAATTCAATCATCACCTCTAACAACAAACCAAAGAATCATCTATTAATCTCTCTAATCATATCACCTATATCATGCCTCAAAGCTTCATCAGATCGTATTACCATCACACCTAAATTCCACAAGACAGAGAGAGAGAGAGAGAGGAAGATGTCGGTGTGTGGATGCTTGTATTGGAGCAGAGTCACCGATGTTGTGGCTCTGATTTCGAGTCTTTCTCCTTCCTTCTCCGATGCCCCAATGGAAGCTTTATCAGGTGTTTTCATTTTGTTTCTTTTTGTTCATCGGATGTAGGTTTTAACTTTTAACTTTTCATTGAATTCAAGTTGTGGATGAGTGTTTTGTGAGGTTATGTCGCTTATAAATTGAGTTCTAGGGTTTGTTGTGTAACTGCTGGTTGAAATAGTTGTTAATGTAGTGCGTACATGTGTGATTTTGTGCTTTAGGGAATGAATTTTGCCTGTGAATGTGTCGAGATTTATCATTTATGTGAGTGTGATCAACTGATCATCAACCAGAGATGCAGTTTATAGTTGTCCTTCAATGCTAGAAGATTTGAACCTTTTAAGGCGTCAGTGGTAAGCGTTTGATTCATATCCAGCTTTACCACTTTTCTCCTTGAAGGTCACCTGTCTAATGTAAGCTACGGTTACATGTTCCACTTGTTAGCAGAGTATTAGTGGGCTGTTGGGTTTTCTAATGGGTTCTCATGGTTACTGGAAAAAGATTTGGTTATTGTACTCATAACACAGGTGTGATTAAGGATCTGTTTGATAATTTTTTCATATCTCACCTCCATACAGGTGGATCACTTTAATCTATAGGTTCAATTGTCATCGCTTGTTTCTGACAACAATAACAGGCATAAAGATCTAGTCATAATAAGGGTGTGCTAAAGCGTAAATCCTAACTGCCCATATATTGTGTGTGTGTTTTCTTGAGTATGGAACTATATGTGTTTGCTCGTGTTTCAAAGAATTGTCTGCAAATATGTTACGTTTCAGATTTGGACGATTTGACTGTTGAACCAGTTATCAATTTACAATGGATTGGTAATCTCAGACCCAAAGCTCGTTGAACTCATATTGTTCTTTTCGTTGAAATGAAAAGTTTTATATACTAGGGTGTGCCTAAGAGCAGTTTGTTAATTCTTTGATTGCTATATAATGGATCTACAAAACTTAGGCTGCATAATTAAGTAGAATTTTCATTATAGGTGGGTTATCAAGCTTATTAGAAGGTTTTGCATGAATTATTGTTAGGTTCCTTAACCGGTTCATTATAGGTGGGTTATCAAGCTTATTAGAAGGTTTTGCATGAATTATTGTTAGGTTCCTTAACCAGTTCATTTGCCTTTGGCTTTTCTTTTGATGTGTAGATAATCATATTACTAATTTATGATTGCCTTTTCCATACATACATATGCATGCCTTTGTTGTACTTGAAGACACTTAAATTTAACTTTCATTGACCTGGGTATATTGTAAGATTTCCAGATAATGGATTGCTACTGGAACAATCAATTTAGGAGAATTAGAAGTTTGCGAAATCACAAAATTTGAGTTTATATGGGGAAGCGATATGAAGAACAGAAGAAAAGGTGTCAACTTCTTTAAACCAATAGGCATACCAGATGGGTACTTCTGCCTTGGTCATTACTGTCAATCTGATCGCAGCCCATTACGAGGATTTGTACTCGTGGCCGAGAAGTATTCCGGTCCGAATCACCTGCCCTTCTCAAGCCTATAGATTACACATTAGTTTGGTGCCCAGATGACTGGAATGAAGAGGACGTTCAGGGCACGGCTACTTTTGGTTGCCTATGGCTCCTGAGGGTTACAAAGCTTTGGGCTTTATTGTCACAAATAAGCCTGCAAAGCCCAGTTTTGGATGAAATTAGATGTGTTCGTGATGATCTTACAGATTTATGTGAACCACACAGTATCGTACTGAGTATTCATTCTAAAGCATCAGAATCTGTATTTAGAGTTTGGAAAACAAGACCTTGCAATCGAGGAATTCATGAAAAAGGTGTTTCACTTGGTACATTTTTCTGTAGCTGTCTTTGGAGTCCGTGAAGATTTGAACATTTCATGCTTGAAAAATTTAAACCCTAGTTTTGAATTCGATGCCAAATCTTGATCAGATTAGTGCTCTCATTAAACACTACGGGCCCACTATTTATTTCCATCCTGATGAGGTTTATTTACCGTCGTCTGTATCATGGTTCTTTGAAAACGGAGCTTTGTTGTACAAAAAAGAGAGTCAAAAGGTCAGCGTGTTGACCCTTCGGGTTCAAATTTGCCTCAAGGTGGGAGCAATGATGGTGAATATTGGATAGATTTGCCAAAAGATTCTACTGCGAAGAAAATCAAAAAGGGAACTTAGAAAGTGCGACAGTCTATGTTCATGTAAAGCCCGCATTAGGTGGAAGTTTTACCGATATTGTGATGTGGATTTTCTGCCCATTTAACGGGCCTGGCTGTTTGAAGATCGGGCTCATGAATTACCAGCTCAGTAGAGTCGGGCAACATGTGGGCGATTGGGAACATGTTGCTCTTAGAATAAGCAACTTTACTGGAGAGCTATGAGTGTGTATTTATCACAGCATAGTGGTGGTGTGTGGGTGGACCCTGCGGATTTGGAGTTCATTGAAGGTAATAAAACCATTGTTTATGCATCAAGAAATGGGCACGCTCATTACCCTCATCCTGGTGATATACTTCAAGGGTCAGTAAGTCTCAGAATTGGAGTCAGGAACACTGCTGCTTTTAGTAATTACCTGCTAGATTCTAGTAAAAAGTATGAAATTGTAGCAGCAGAGTATCTCGGAGATGGGGTTATCAATGAACCGTGTTGGTTACAGTACATGAGAAAATGGGGCCCAACAACTGTACATGATCAAGGGCTGAGATTACTAGAACCTTGAACCGCTTGCCTGAAACTCTTCGGTGTACAGCACAAAATGTATTCAACAAATTACCAAACGAGTATATGGTGAGCGGGCCTACTGGCCCGAAGGGAGAAAAGCAGCTGGTTCGGCGATGAAAATGTTAGGTTCGTCTTCGCCTCTTCTTTTCAAACATGCGAATTTACCAAAATATCCTCAAACATAATCGCACAAAGTAATACTTGCATCCTTATATGATTAGAGTAGAGAAACAGTTACAAAGATTTTATAGGTTTGTGCCTAAATTATCCGGCGTCTGATATATATACAAGTTATATGTGCATTTTGGTTCGATTTTATGTGTCAAAAGATAGTTGTTTTTTTCTATGCTTTGCATACATAATGAAAGACTGTTGCTGTGATTCTTTGAATTAAAGTACTGATGCCGCATGTGATTATAAGCCAAACAAATAATCTTTCTGATTATTACACTATGAGCTAAATGTTTAGTCTAGAAAGATAGTTTTAACTCATTTATATGAAACCGGGTTAAAGTATTATAAGAGCGGCTCATTTGACCTACAATTAGTTAAAAGTTAACCCATTTAGCCTGGCATTCCCATCCATTTTGCCACATCTAGTAAAAACTTTTACTGAAATCATGGGTATTCACGTGTTCATCATTGTGGTAATTCAATGGTGCTCTCTCTTCTTATAGCAATCAGTGTGTGTATGTGGTGCTTGAGAGGTGGTAATGAGCATAATCCTGACGATTAGAGGTGGCAAAATGGGCGGGTTGGGATTGGGTTGGTTGATAGGTCAAGATGGTTTGGGTTAGGATGGGTTCGGGTCAGGATGGGTTCGGGTCAGGATGGGTTATTAAAAAAAAAGGTCAGGATGGGTTTGGATAAAGATGGATTCGGGTCAGGGTGGGTTCGGGTCAGGGTGGGTATTTTAAAAAGTTCTATAAATTAAATCTAAAATTACCAAAATCTAATCAAGCAACTTTGTGAAAAACTCGACAAAAATGGCGATAGCCAAAGTCAAACGCATTTATCAATAATCAACTAACATTGAAGGAATCGCAGGACATAAATGGTGATTGGGTTGGTTACCATCAATAATTCGGCAATTAACGGTTACGACAATTTTGGTGGTGAAATGGTGTTGTAGAAGTGATGCGGTGGTCAATCTGCTCCACGGATTCATCGAGAGAGATTGATATCGATTGATGTAGGTTCGGTGGTCGATCTGCTTCAGTAACATCGTCAATTTGGGTAAGCAGAGGTCGATCAATGTGGGTATGGTTGTCGATTTGTTTCAGCGGTTATCGATTGAGTTGTAAGTAAAGTTCGATCGCGTGGGGTACGGTGGTCGATTTGTATCAGTGGTTATCGATTTTGTTGTGGAGTTCAATCGATGTGGGTTAGGTGTTCAATTTGGGTAGCAAAGGTGCGATCGATATGAGTGCGGTGGTCGATTTGCTTAAGCGAGGATCGATTTGAGATGCGAGGTTTGTTCGATGTGGGTGCGGTGTTCGATTTGGGTAGCAATTTAGGGGCTTTAGAGTTTGGCTTTTGAGATGGTGATGGGAAGATTCAAAATTTAAGATAGGACAAATACCCATCTTGACCCATATTAGTTTTTCTTATATATATTTTCAACCCATCTTGACCTCCTTATCTATTTTTAAACCCATCCTAACCCACATCTATTTAAAAAAAGTCCATTCAAACCCAAAATAAGACATTTGGGTTTTTTTTTGCCAGGCCTACTGACGATCATGCAAACGAAGAGCATCGTTAGCCTTGTCACTGGACAACACGACAGTAAGTTTAAAGTGTTCAGAGATGTAGAGGGTAGTTGAGTGTAGTGATGAAAATGTTAATGATTTACTTGCGGATAGGCAAGGTCGCCTTTATGTATACAAAAATGAGGCGAATGCGGGGCTGGCCAAATTTATTTTTATAGTTAACGATGCCCTTACTCGACTTCTCAGCTGAAAAATCCATGGGCGCTCCACCATGCCCACACCCATATTCTCATGCTCCTACTCCACAACCCGCTACATAATAAGCCTATGTTGGAATTAGGGTTTATCATTGAGTCCACGGACCTAGTTAAATACGTAGGATTTTTTTTCCATATATTTTATGTTGAGTAGTTGAGTTCAAAAGTCAGTTATGTGTTTTAGATGTATTCTAAAGTTGAGGGGTGTAATGTGTCAATTTGTAATAGTTGCAGGGTTGATAGTGTGTATCTGTGTAATAGTTAGTTAGAAGTCGTTATAAGGTGATTTGGAGTTGAATTGCTAGTTCATCCGAAATCAGTGAGATTAGAGAGATCAATTCTTGATTAGAGTATTGTGTAATTTCGTTCTCGAATTCATAGTGGAAGTCTATTGAAGTTCTTTGATTGTGGTTGTTTTCGGTTTCTCGATCGCACTAACAATTGGTATCAGAGCCCTAATCGTGGCTCAGGAAGAAGAAGAAGGAGAGCTGTAGATTGAACCGCAATTGAAGAATGGTGACTGGTGCGAAGTTCGACATTGAGAAATTTGACGGTAAGAATGATTTCAGTCTATGGAGAGTAAAGATGAAGGCGCTGTTGGTCCACCAAGGGGTTGCTGATTCGCTTGCGCCGCTGCCGGAAGGTATCTCGGATAAGGAGAAGAAGGAATTGCAGGACAAGCGGAAAGATGCACAAGAAAAGGCACACAGTGCGATAATCTTGAGTCTTGGGGACAGGGGTATTGCGTGAGGTTTCAAAAGAGACTACAGCTGCTGGAGTTTGGAGCAAACTCGAAAGCCTGTACATGACTAAGTCACTAGCAAACCGACTGTAACTCAAGAAACGCCTGTACACGTTTCGTATGTCGTCAGGTAAGACACTAGAAGATCATATAGACGAGTTCAACAAGATCTTACTTGATCTTGAAAACATTGAGGTGGAGATTGGTGATGAAGATAGGGCAATAATCTTCTTATCATCACTACCTCAGTCATACGAACATTTCGTAGACACCTTGATGTTTGGAAGGGAGAGCTTGTCAATGGATGAAGTGACAGCGGCTATGAACTCAAAAGAATTACAGAAAAAGGGAGAACAAAAGGAAGAGACTGGTGATGGCTTATCAGTGAGAGGAAGACCAAACAAAGATTCAAGTCAAGAAAGAGTGAATACTCAAAGACAAAGGGTCAGCCTCATAGTTCTCCTGAGGGTCAGTGGATGGTTATGAGAGCTCAGATGTCTTAATGGTATCTCATGATCGCAACAATGGTCATGAATGGATTCTAGACTCTGGCTGCTCATATCATATGACACCCACAAGCATTTCTTTAGTACACTTAACCTAGAAAGACAAGGGGTAGTCCAATTAGGAGACAACAGACCGTGTCACATAGAAGGCATTGGCACAGTTTCTTTGAAGTTGCATAATGAAACTGTGTTATACCTTGATGAAGTGAGGTACATTCCTGAGTTGAAAAGGAATTTAATCTCTTTAGGAGTGTTTGAAGAGATGGACATCAAGTTAATTTGAAGAATGGAAAAGCCAAGGTAGTGAAAGGTTCAATGGTGATACTATCAGGCTCAAGAAGTAATAACAACACCTATAAGCTGGATGGGTATGTTGAAGAAGACAGTTAATGTAGTTGAAAGACAAAGGATGGACCTAGACATGCAGTGGCACATCAGACTGGGGCATATGAGTAGTCGAGGTATGCTAGAGCTCAAGAAACAAGAGTTGATTCAAGGGCTTGGTAAGTGTGATCTAATGAACTGTGAAAACTGCATACTGGGAAAGTTAAAAAGGGTCAAGTTTGCTAAGGGAGTACACAGGTCACAAGGTGTACTAGATTATGTTCATTCAGACTTATGGGGACCTGCCAAACATATGTCACTGGGAGGTGCCGCTTACTTCCTATCAATAATTGATGATTACTCTCGAAGAGTGTGGGTGTACATACTCAAGCATAAGTATGAAGCATTTGAGAATTCAAAGAGTGGAAAGCACTGGTGGAAACTCAAACTGGAAGAAAGGTTAAGAAGTTAAGAACTGATAATGGACTGGAATTCTGTAGTGGTGAGTTTAATCATTATTGTAAGTGTAATGGCATTGCTAGACACTTAACCATACCTGGTACACCACAACAGAATGGTCTAGCAGAGAGAATGAATAGAACTCTGCTAGACAAAGTCAGATGTATGTTGATAGGCTCAGGGCTGCCAAAGAGTTTTTGGGCTGAGGCTGTTAAGACAGCAGCTTACTTGGTGAATAGATCACCTTCCTCAGCAATAGACATGAAGGTGCCCATGGAAAGTGGTCTGGTGTAGACCAGTAGATTATGATAATCTTAGGGTCTTTGGGTGTTTAGCTTATTCATGTAAGTCAGGGTAAGCTTGAACCAATGGCTAAAAATGTATCATGATTGGATACCCTGATGGAGTAAAAGGGTATAGATTGTGGAGAATGGGAAGTGATAGTCCGAAGGTAATAGTGAGCAGAATGTAGTGTTTCAAGAAAGTCCTTTACAAGGATGTTTTGGCTGGCACTAGTAATGGTGATGATAATAGCTCAGTCAGAGATAGTGTTCAGATTGAGGTAGAGGGCTCTGGAGGTGATTTTATGAGTAAAGAAGGTAGATCACAAGCTTCGGAAGGTAGATCACAAGCTTCGGAAGGTAGATCACATGCTTCGGAAGGTAGATCACATGCTCGGAAGGTAGATCACATGCTTCGGAAGATAGTACACAAGTTTCGGAAGATAGCTCTAGTAGAAGCATAGCAACTCATAGATCAAGAAGACAAGTTGTACACCTATGAGATATAGAGAAGACATCTCAGCATTTGTGTTTAATGCTGCAGAAATGGAAAGTTCATTTGAACCAATGACTTTCAATGAAGCCATTAATGCTGCTGAAAGTGAGAAGTGGATTGCTGCAATGAAAGATGAGATGGACTCATTGTATAGTAACCAGACCTGGGAGTTGGTTGACAAACCAGTTGGTGTGAAGTTGGTTGATTGTAAATGATTATTCAAAATCAAAGAAGGGTTGCCAGGGCAGGAACCTAGGTACAAAGCAAGACTGGTTGCAAAGGGATTTACAAAAAGGCTGGCATTGACTATAATGAGGTGTTCTCTCCTGTTGTCAAGCATACGTCAATAAGGGTGATTTTATCACTAACAGCTGCTTATGATCTTGAATTAGAGCAGCTGGATGTGAAAACAGCTTTCTTACATGGTAACTTAGATGAGACTATTTACATGAAGCAGCCTCAGGGGTTTGAGGTTCAAGGTCAGCATGAGGGTTTGTTTGTTAAAGCGGTCTCTTTATGGTTTAAAGCAGTCTCCAAGACAATGGTACTTGAGATTTGACAATTATATTGTATCTCAAGGGTTTGTTAGGAGTGAGTTTGATACTTGTGTGTACTATAAACCTTATGATGGTTATAGTAGTTTGTATCTGCTCCTGTATGTTGATGACATGTTGGTTGCTTGTAAGGATAAGGCATTGATTGCTGAGACTAAGGCAATGTTGAAAGTTGAGTTTGACATGAAAGAATTGGGTGAGGCAAAGAAGATTTTGGGAATGGAAATTCAGAGAGACAGGGTGTTGGATTGATTAAGCTGTCTCAAATTCTTATTTAATGAAGGTGTTGAATTCATTCTATATGAGTGATTCTAAGTCAGTGGTGACTCCTTTAGCTTGTCATGTCAAGTTGTCAAACAAGGATTCTCCTACAACTGATGAAGAGCTGGCCTATATGAGAAATGTGCCTTACTCAAGTGCTGTGGGTAGCTTAATGTATTTGATGCTGTGTACTAGACCTGATGTTGGTTTTGCTGTAAGTCTAGTTAGCAGATACTTAAAGCAATCCAGGTAAGAAGCATTGGGAAGGGGTGAAGTGGATTCTCAGCTATTTTAATGGCACTAGAGATGTTGGTATTGAGTTTGGTCATTCTGGAGATCTGAGTTCAGTTGTTCAAGAGTTTGTTGACTCAGATTTTGCTAATGACTGTGATAAAGGGAGATCTGTCACAGGATATATTTTCATGGTACTGGTGGTGTTGTAAGTTGGAGAGCTTCATTGCAAAAGGTGGTGGCCTTGTCCACTACTGAGTCAGAGTTTATGGCTTTAACTGAAGCTATCAAGGAGGCTATTTGGTTGAAAGTTTTGTTGGTGAGCTTGGTGTTCATGTTGATAAAGCTCTAGTTCAGTGTGATAATCTTGGTGCTATCCAGCTTGCTAAGCATCAGGTTTCATGAAAGATCAAAACATATAAATGTTAGGCTGCATTGGGTTCGAGATGTTTGTTCAAAGGGGAAGTTCTTGTAGAACATGTGGATACAAATGGAAATGCTGCTGACATGCTTACTAAGAGTGTTCCAGGCTCAAAGTTGCAGTTGTGTAGGCAAATTGTTCGTGTTACTTAACTGATTTGTTTCAAGTATTTGACTTTTGGCTCAAAGGTGGAGTTTGTTGAGTAGTTGAGTTCAAAAGTCAGTTATGTGTTTTAGATATATTCTAAAGTTGAGGGGTGTAATGTGTCAATTTGTAATAGTTGCAGGGTGATAGTGTGTATCTGTGTAATAGTTAGTTAGAAGTCGTTATAAGGTGATTTGGAGTTGAATTGCTAGTTCATCCGAAATCAGTGAGATAGAGAGATCAATTCTTGATTAGAGTATTGTGTAATTTCGTTCTCGAATTCATAGTGGAAGTCTATTGAAGTTCTTTTGATTGTGGTTGTTTTCGGTTTCTCGATCGCACTAACATTTTAAACATCTATTTAATAGAATGAAGTATTTTGATATTTAACTTGACATCATAGAAAACCCTAGATACCTAATTAGGCATGTTGGATCAATAATAAACCACATATTCACCATCCAAAGCTACCACACGTCGATCGTGCAATAGCCCTACCAAGTTACGGATACTTGAGCAAAACAATAGCTTCACCACTAGTGTGGCCCAATCATGGATGTATATTTTCTAAAAAAACGTATCAACCCTAATATGTACACTCAAGATTGATGAAAACAAGATTTAGAAAATAAAATATGAAGCGATAAAGAATAACATATGTAAATGCTAAAAAGGTACATGATGAGAGATCAACTCCAAAAGTATTATAAACTTCAAATAAAGTATTGTAGGCGAAACTAGATCTGTTTTATTGTTTGTGTTTAATTGTTTTGTTCACTTGATTTATCAAAAATTCTAGATTGGACAACTAATTATGGTTTTGAAAACAGCAAACTAAAATTACCCGGATTGGGGGTTGACTGAACTTGCTGGTTTGCCCGTTTCATGGTCGGTTTTAGCAACATGGACCAATTTAAAAAGACAAATATGATTCGTATATATAATACATACTAGTATTAGAAAACCGTGCAACACACGGGTTAATGTATAAATATTTCGTATGATTTAAGTTATGTATTACTATAACAATTAAAAATAAAAAGTTACATTTATAATTATAAATATTCAAATACTTTTTTAAATAATATAATATATAATTGACCAATTTAAAGTTGTGTTAAAATCACATTAATATAAAATAAATAAATATATCAGTAAATATCTTTTTCTTTTAAATTTTTTAATTGAATTTTACTTAGCTATTAAAATATGTATAGTTCAAAACAATATGATTACACAATTAAGTTAATAATATAAAAAATTAAATTTAAAACAAATAAATTATTACTATTAATTGAGTTTCTTAAAATAAAAAAACTTGACTAAGACAATATATTAGTTTAGGCGGGAAATTTTTTTTTAAGGAGTAACATAAGAGTGTCATGTGTCATCCTAGTTACCCTTTATTATATAGTATAGATACTTAAATATGCGCGTTCGTTAAATAAAAAAGAAATATATAAAGGTTAAATGATGGGTTCCAAGTTTTATATTGTTGAACTATCAAACCATCAAAGTTGAACCACATAAAATTCTCTAGCTGATTCGGTTGACTTGTTTTTGTTTAGATAGTTCAGTCCGTTTCAAATTTAAATAGGATCTTGGTGGTGATGTTTGATGCTGGCTGCAGTTTTCTTTATGGTGGTTCA
Organism: Flaveria linearis; assembly: GCA_024085815.1. Classification (NCBI taxonomy): domain Eukaryota; kingdom Viridiplantae; phylum Streptophyta; class Magnoliopsida; order Asterales; family Asteraceae; genus Flaveria; species Flaveria linearis. The sequence continues at coordinate 15,576,979 of CM044014.1, read as the reverse complement.
TGGTGAATTGGTGAGCCCAACAAATTCTAGTTTACAATGATAAATTAATTAAAAAAAAAATTATATGTCAAGAATGGGATTCGAACCCATGCCCTTTCGGACCAGTACCTGAAACTGGCGCCTTAGACCAACTCGGCCATCTTGACATTTATCTATCTAATTAAAATTATAATTTTATTTACTGATCAAACTGCAATCAAGTTACACTATAAACTCTCGAGCACATGGAATAACGAAACAAATTAGCGGGAGTTTAATCGATAAGATTTCGAGCATTTTATACAGTTTATAAAAGATCTATTGCATTATCTTTAATGACGATTGAATAAAACTAATTAACCTGATTAATCATTTGAGTATACAAAGTACAAAGAAACAAACAACGCGGTAGAGAAGATGAATCGACCCCGATAAGGTTGTTTTTTTTTATTCCTTATTTTTATATTTTTAAGGCAACAGATTTATAAAAAAAAAAGCTAGCAGGAAGCTAGAGTTGAACAACCACCAACATATTACAACGAAAGCTTCAAAACTGAGAATAAACCGATCCTTCAAAAGATAGACCAATATAAGGCAGCTAATGGCTTTGTTATTAGACAAAACAGATCTGATTCGTTCTCGAGCTTAGGAGCTCCTAATTCACTTGGAGTACGTCTATCTTCAAGGCGTATCGCACATGACAATTTTTTAAGCAGTTTACAATGAAGGAAAAACGATATCTTGTAACTTGCCTAGGCCGCGCAGGCATGAGACCATTTTGACTACATAGATCGTCACATTAGATGTTTATAAAATACTTCACATCATATTCAACTTTGAACACAACACAAATAAACCAAAAAGAAAAAGGATCTTAGACCAAAAAAGTAAAAGCAGTAAAAAGCAAAGTGTGATAAAAAGACAACAGGCATTCACTTTACTTTCAAGCAGTAAGTCTAATTGGGTTATTTCAAACCTAAGCATACACAACGCAAACAGTCTCCTCCATGCAACAATTCGAAAGCCTCGTTGATCTCCTCGAGTTTTAAATTGTGTGTTATGTATCATCACCTTGATTTCCTGCAAGTTGCCAAACAAATGACAATGTAAGTAATTTCAACTCGTATACGAATGAATGAGTTGATTTGGGGACGTTTCATCTCAAACGGGTCGAGCGGGTTACATGTCAAAAGTTGGCCCCCGATGTAGTTTAAATGCATACAACTTCTAAAACCCTTTTGTATTACAGAATTCTATTTTTGTCGTAATAAACTAGTTTTTGTAATCGTAATTAATAAAAATTATTTTAAGAAAATGACCAAAAAATAATGTTTTCCCTTCATATATTTATCAACAAGCTGAGGCACTTGTGAACAGCTCTTAAAACCACCAAACAACAATAACATTTCAAACATTTCATTATCAAACATGATATAATCATCAAAACCTTGTGCTCATTAACCATACCAAAAGACATGGGTATGAAACTTGGTCGGTGCTATGATATCTGGATGAGATCCATTCCGACCCGATCCATATTCAGACCCAGATCCACTACAAGAAAAAAGGCTTTTTGCGACTAAATCTTTTGCGGCGACACTGGTTTAGTCGCAAAAAAGACGCTACACGACAAAAATAATTTACTTTTTGACTTTTCCAGTCAATTTACTATTTTGCGGTGATATTTTCGTCGCAAAAGGTTTATTTAATTTAATTTATATTTTTTTAAATTAATTTAATTATTTAATTTTTATTAACTTTTTGCGGCGATCTTTTCGTCGCAAAAGGTATATTTAATTACTTTTTGTTTTTTTATTTTCCAAAGCATCATTTGGGGGGGGGGGGAATTCCCGCCTCGTTATTTGTGGCGAAATTGTCGTCGCAAAAACCACATCAGAGTTATAATATTTAATTATTTCTTTATCTTTTTTGCGGCGATATTGCGCCGCAAATGGGTTTCAGATCTGTGAAAAAGGGGATCGCAGAATGCAGTCCCATTTCCCCACTATCTTCCAACCTACACGACCGACCGACCTCGACCGCCGCCGCTCCGACCGACCGCCGCCCGACGCCGCTCTCCGGCCGCCGCTCAACGCTTCACCGGCCACCACTGGCTCCACAACGACCGAGACCGTCTTCACCACCGCTACCTGCTCCATCACCGCCATCCACACTCCACTTGCTCCACCACCGCCCTGCCTCACCAACGCCACCACCTCCACCGTCGTCTGCCGTCACCACCACCGCCACTCCACCACCGTTACATACATACCACCGCAAGAACTTTTTTTTTAAATTTGAAATAAATTATGGTTATTATCACCAACGCCACCACCTCCACCGTCGTCTGCCGTCACCACCACCGCCACTCCACCACGTACATACATACCACCGAACACTTTTGTATTTTGAAGATGATGATGTTTTGTTAAAAGATGATGTTTTTGTTAGCAAATTAAAGTTAGGGTTAAAGGATGTGTATGTATAGTATGTTGTGAACACTAGTAAGTAGAAGATGATTTTTTTGTTATAAGATGATGTTTTTGTTAGTAAATCTAAAGTTAGGGTTAAAGGATGTTTATGTATATGTGTATGCGTATGTGTAAGTTAGGGTATGCGTATGTGTAAGTTAGGGTATGCGTATGTGTAAGTTAGGGTATGCGTATGCGTATAAGTTAGGGTATGCGTATGCGTATAAGTTAGGGTATGCGTATGCGTATAAGTTAGGGTATGCGTATGCGTATAAGTTAGGGTATGCGTATGCGTATAAGTTAGGGTATGCGTATGCGTATAAGTTAGGGTATGCGTATGCGTATAAGTTAGGGTATGCGTATGCGTATAAGTTAGGGTATGCGTATGGTATAAGTTAGGGTATGCGTATGCGTATGCGTATGCGTATGCGTATGCGTATGCGTATGCGTATGCGTATGTAGAATGATGTATTTGTTGAACACTAGTAAGTAGAAGATGATGTTTTGTTAAAAGATGATGTTTTTGTTAGCAAATTTAAAGTTAGGGTTAAAGGATGTGTATGTATATGTGTATGTTGTTGAACACTAGTAAGTAGAAGATGATTTTTTTTGTTATAAGATGATGTTTTGTTAGTAAATCGTATGCGTATAAGTTTATGTATATGTGTATGCGTATGTGTAAGTTAGGGTATGCGTATGCGTATAAGTTAGGGTATGCGTATGTAAGTTAGGGTATGCGTATGTGTAAGTTAGGGTATGCGTATGCGTATAAGTTAGGGTATGCGTATGCGTATAAGTTAGGGTATGCGTATGCGTATAAGTTAGGGTATGCGTATGCGTATAAGTTAGGGTATGCGTATGCGTATAAGTTAGGGTATGCGTATGCGTATAAGTTAGGGTATGCGTATGCGTATAAGTTAGGGTATGCGTATGCGTATAAGTTAGGGTATGCGTATGCGTATAAGTTAGGGTATGCGTATGCGTATAAGTTAGGGTATGCGTATGCGTATGTTAGGGTATGCGTATGCGTATAAGTTAGGGTATGCGTATGCGTATGCGTATGCGTATGCGTATGCGTATGCGTATGCGTATGCGTATGCGTATGCGTATGCGTATGTGTATAGGTATGTTAAATTGAGATGAAAATGAATGTATATGCGTATGTGTATATGTGAAAGATACATGAAAAAGCTGAAAAATTATGTTAGAAATAAGGCTAGGCCCGAAGGTTCCATTACGGAGGGTATGTCGTAGATGAAGCCTTAACTTTCTGTTCAAGGTATCTTGATGGTGTACCAACGAGATTTAATCGTCCAGACAGAAACGAAAACGCCCCAATTCCCACACGTAAGTTTTATGTCTTCCAATCGCTATGCACACCTAGCAGCAAAGGGGTTGATAAAAAATGGATGGTGTGCTTTGGGCAAAACTAAATGGTTTGTCCTTAACAACAGCTCTGAGATCGAAGAATACAAGGAGTAAGTACTTTTTATTTAAGGATGTTTTTCATAAGTTATCTTTTAGATTATTATTAACGCAAGTAACATTATTTCTAGTGAATTTATTACTCAAATGCCGCATGGGACCGACTTGGAAGCAAAATTTTCTAACTGGTTTAAACAGAAGGTAAAGTTATTTGTATGTAAAACCGATTATACAAACTAATAATATCATAATCATTCTAATTTTCTCTTATTTCATATAGATCAACCGTCGGCGAGTAAATAATGAATCTAGTGTTAGTCCTCTGTTATTTGCTTTGGCAAATGGACCACGACATGCAAACTCTTACACCGCTTGTATAGTTAACGGTGTGAGGTTTGTGGTTTATAGCCGAGACTTACGCCGTACAACTCAAAACAGCGGCGTCTTGACAACTGGGCAGGACGGAACAAAGTAATACGGTTTGTTGGAAGAGATTTTGAGCTGGTTATCTAGATCGTTGCAAGGTTGTGTTGTTAGATGTAAATGGTTTAAAACTAATAACAACAAACTTTGTGTCATTAAAAATAACATAACCAGCATTTCTACTCAAACTGAATGGTTTAAAAATGACCAATACATTCTTGCAACCCAAGCTGATCAAATCTTTTATCTTGACGAACCGTCTAAAGTCGGTCAAAGAGTTCAATCAAACAGACATTGGAAGGTCGTCCAAGAGGTGAATCATCAAAAGATTTGGGAACGAGATATTATCATGGAAAATATCGAAGCAGATTTAATACATGGAAACACTTCATCTGACCTTTTATTGTCGGCTGACTTGGATAATCTGACTTATGATGGTTTGAGTAGAGATGAAACAACAGAAATCGATGTTTCCCTTGAACATGTCGATGTAGAGGACGAGGCATACGAAGATACAGAAGATGGTGAAAACAACAATGCAAATAACGCAATTGATGTTTCTGATGATTCAGATGATGATTTAGACGAATCTAATAATGATTATGGAGTAGATTCTTATCACACCGATGAATCCGATTGATTTTAATTTTCAATTTTAATCGAATCAGGTATTATGTTTATTGAATTGTTTTTCCAATTGTGTGTGTTTAGCTAGGACAATGTGTGTGTTTAGCTAATTATGTCAAAATGTTGTAAGTAAATATTAATGCTATTTGTGGTATATTTGTATACTTGTATAATACTTTTTTTACAGATGGCAGACGTGGAACGAGGTCACGGTGGGGATACCTATGGTCGTGGTCCACCTGGTGGTGGTCCTCCCGATGATGATCGATCGTGGCAGCCGCCACGATAGTGCGAGGTCAGTGATGACTCCGGTAGCGGCAGTGGTAGCGGGAGAGGTAATCCTCTTTTTATACTATTATATTTTAAAATGAACCTACTTGTGTTTTTATTTTGTTCCATTGAATTTGCAGGACAAGGCAAGCGTGGGAAGACTACACTTCAGGGTATGCGTAAAGAAATCCTCAAGAAAATTTGCTCACAATTGAATTTGAGCAAGGTACGCATGACACGTACAAACCTGTAGGTGCCAATCAAGCTGTCACACCCCAACCTTGACGGCGAAACGTCGAGGTGTGAGGGTTAAGATTGTTCACACCATATAACTCTATGTTAAAATGTAAAATGCCATTAATCAATTGTTTCAAACACCACATACATCAAAGTCTCAAAATAAATCAAACGAAAACAAGAATCCAATTGTCTTTATTAAGCCTAGGTCCATGTTCTAGGTTTAAGCATTTCTTCAATCATCGCTAAGCTTGCACATTACCTGAAAGATGTTGAAAATAAAGTCAACTAACGAGTTGGTGAGTTCTCATGGTTTTATATACAATAAATATACAAAAATGTGGCAATTCTAGTCAATGGTCACAAGATAGTAAGTATATAGAACATGCATAGTTACAATCAAACCTCGACTGAATAATATGAATAAGCATGATTAGCTAAGTGTATTTGGTTCCCTAGTGCACAAGTATACGGCTCCTAGGAGCCGGCAATCCCTCGGCTTTAGCACCAAATAGGCTTGTCAGGCCCAAAGATCTAAGACTTCGCCAGGCTAGCAATATTTAATGATTGCACACGTATGTCACATCTCATATAATACTTAACATATTCAAACAACCACGACTATGTAAAGAATTGCACGTGTGTAATAAGTATCAAAGCGTGTATGTGTAAATTTGTATAAGCAACATGTTTCACCCCGAAAGATGTGAAATAAACGTAAAGCGGGGCATAAAAACTCACATGTTTGAATAATAGAAGACTCGTAGATGAGATAAGAGTAATCACGAATAAGATTTCCAACACAACGTCACAAGGCACCTAAATGAAATAAAGTAGCGCGTTATAATTTGTTTGATGATTAATTATGTTTTTAGGGTGGTAGGTCTAATATGATTTATTATTTATTCGTATTTATTACATTTTAATAATGCGATCGGGTTAATGGAACAAATGGATTTTTATATTGACATAATTAATTGCTTGCGCGTACGAGGAAGAAATAAATAAAGAAAAACCTAATCTAATTGTACGTTAAACCGATTTATAATATTGTATATAATAATTAAAATAAGTGATTTAGCTATTAAAAAGAACTATATATAAATATACATATATAGGTATAAGTAACTAAACAATTTAATTGTTTGAATATATATATAAATATATATACTAAACAATTACAATATTGTATATAATAATCATAATAAGTGATTTAACTATTAAAGAACCATATATATATATAGGGATAAGAAACTAAACAATTTAATTGTTTGAATATATATATAAATATATCTACAAGTATTATATTTACGCACTTCTTTTGTACTTTTAAAATACAATAATGTATTTATAAATATAAAAGTATTTTATAAAAATTAATTTAACCACAAATTAGTTAAAAAAGTTTTAAAAAAAATCTGCATTTTATAAAATAATTTTAGAAATTTTCAGAATTTAAAAAGATGGATTAAATAAAAAGAAATAAAAAGAGAGAGAAAAAAAATCAGAAAAAGAAAAGGGAAGGGGAGGGGGCTGCCCGGGGTCGAACCCGGGGCCTCCCTCCAACATGGAGCGTAGGAACCAGTGAACCAGGGCCGTGGCCTTGGTTCATTTTGGTTTGTTTGATTTTAAACCCAATCGCCCCGGTTTCCCCCAATCCTATGAACCCTAGTTTTGTTCAAATCCAAAATCGACCCTCGATTCGGTGTTAATCACCTAAATCATCATAGGGCTTTTGATCTTTGAACAAAACCGAGTAGAAAACAGGTTTTAATTACCTGTTTTGATGAGGTTTTGGGTGATTTCGAGTTCGGTTTAGGTTCGGATGTTCTTGGGTTGGGGCTTTCTGATCGAGAGAGTTTATGGTGAAATTGAGGGTTCAGATAGTTTAGGAACTTCAAAATGAACCAAAAGCCCCTAATTTATAAGCTTGATTTAGGGTTTACGGGCTTAACATGTTTGATTTTTAAACCGCGTTTATACTTACCACTTTGAGAGATTCGAGTTGTTATGATGCGTAATTGATGGATTGATTAATTTGTTAAACCGCGTATTAACTTTGGGAATTGATTGATTCGGATTTTGTTAAGGTTAGTCACGGTTTCGATTTGGAAAGATGAACGAGCGGGAACTCAATTTTGAATTGGGTTCGGGTTCGAAACTTGAGCCGAGGGTGAGGGGCGGTTTAAATGGGTCAAAAAGCATTTAAAACGATGGTTTGAAGGCTCGCCGGAGCTCGGCCGGAGCTCCGGCCGAAGCCACCGGAAAAACGGGGTGAGAGAAAGAGGTGGGAATTTGGTTTAATTACACAAATGGTCCCTGTTCTTTCAAATTCTATTATTTTATGTAATAAACTTTTATTTAAAGTTTTTAAAATGACAAAACAACCCCTGCACTTTAATTCTAGGTTATTATTATTTATTATTATTATTATTATTATTATTATTATTATTATTATTATTATTATTAGTTATTTAACATTTTTAAGCTTGACTAAATAGTTAAAGGCATTAACACGCAAATCACCATGAGTTTCATAAATGGCCACAATGGTCCTTATAAGATTAAACGCGTTTAATTTTTAATTAACGTAAAAACACAAATGTTACAGTCTCCCCAACTTAAAGGAATTTCGTCCCGAAATTAGGAAAACAAAAAGGGGTTACAAGAATAAGGAAGGGTACGTCTTCTTCATATGATCTTCACGCTCCCAGGTGAATTCTGCTCCTCGTTTGTTCTCCCATCGAACCTTTACGATTGGGGTCGTAGAGGTCCTAGTCTTCTTCATAATGCGATCCATGATTTCGACGGGTTTCTCAACGAAGTGTAGTGACTCGTCGATCTGAATGTCTTCCAATGGCACATACAAGTTATCGTCGGCCAGACACTTCCTCAGATTCTAGACGTGGAAGACAGGGCGAATTCCACTAAGGTCGGAGGTAGTTCTAGTTTGTAGGCCACTTTCCCGATTCTTTTCAGAACCTTGAAAGGCCCTACAAACCTCGGAGCTAACTTGCCTTTCCTTCCAAAGCGAACCACACCCTTCCACGGTGAGACCTTGAGAAGGACCATCTCCCCAACTTGGAATTCCAGTGGCTTGCGACGTTTATCAGCGTAGCTCTTCTGTCGGCTCCTTGCCACTTCCAGGTTCTTGCGGATGATAGCGACTTTGTCGGTCGTCTCTTGTATGAGCTCGGGACCGGTAATAAGATTCTCGCCAATGTCGGTCCAGCAGATTGGTGAACGACACTTACGACCGTAAAGTGCTTCAAACGGTGCCATTTGGATGCTTGAGTGGTAACTATTGTTGTAGGAGAATTCTGCGAGCGGCAGGTGTGTATCCCAGTCGCCCCCAAAATCAAGGACACAGAGACGTAACAGGTCTTCCAGGGTTTGGATCGTCCGCTCGGTTTGGCCATCGGTTTGGGGATGGTAAGCCGTGCTTAAATCCAATTGCGTACCCAGAAGTTCTTGCATAGTAGACCAGAAGTGAGAAGTGAATCGAGCGTCTCGGTCGGATATAATATGAAGAGGCACACCATGACGGCTTACAATCTCGTCGATGTAAATCCGGGCTAACCTTGATGTCTTATACGTGTCGCGTATGGGTATGAAATATGCCGACTTGGTCAATCGGTCGACGATTACCCATATGCTATCGTGCCCGCGAGATGTCCGAGGCAGCTTGGTTATAAAGTCCATGGATATATGTTCCCATTTCCACATGGGAATTTCGGGTTGTTCGAGTAAACCACTTGGACGTTGGTGTTCCGCTTTAACTTTTGTGCATGTAAGGCATTTAGCAACATAGGTTGCTATGTCTCGTTTCATTCCGGGCCACCAATATTGACTCCGTAAGTCCATGTACATCTTATCGGAGCCCGGGTGGATAGAATAACGAGTCCGATGTGCTTCGTTCATGATAGAAGCCCGTAGGTTATTGCGTTTGGGAATCCAGATTCGGTTTGCGAAATACATTAACCATTGGCTCTTGTTTCAATTGGGCTAAGAGATTTGGCTCGAGATCTTCCTTCATACTCCCTTCGGTTTGCACCGCTTGCTGGGCTTCTCGAATACTTGACTCGATGTAACAATCGATCTTCAAATTTTGTAGTAGTACTGTTGCATTGTTGACATCGAGTCGGATTTCAGTGTCAAACTCTACCAATGCGTCGAACCATTGACGTCGGTCGCGAGTCTCTTGAACGGAGACCATCTTTTGATGCGTCTTTCGACTCAATGCATCGGCTACGACATTTGCTTTGCCGGGATGGTATCGGATATCACAATCGTAGTCGCTAATTAGTTCCACCCAACGACGTTGCCTCATATTGAGGTCCTTCTGATTGAAGACGTGTTGGAGGCTCTTGTGGTCCGTGTAGACTATACATTGTGTGCCGTATAGATAGTGTCTCCAGATTTTCAAAGCAAAGACCACCGCTCCGAGCTCGAGATCGTGCGTCGTATAATTTACCTCGTGAACCTTCAATTGTCTCGAGGCATATGCGATGACCTTTCCCGTTGCATGAGAACACAACCAAGGCCTTGTTTGACGCGTCGCAGTATACCGTGAAGTCGTCATTCCCATCCGGTAGCGTCAGAATAGGAGCATTGCACAACTTGTGCTTCAATGTTTCAAACGCCTCTTCTTGCTCGGCTTTCCACTCGAAAGGCTTGTTCTTCTGAGTCAAGGACGTGAGTGGCTTTGCGATTTTCGAGAAGTTGGCAATAAATCGCCGATAATACCCGGCTAGACCAAGAAATGATCGAACTTCCGTCGGAGTTGTGGGAGCACTCCAATTCTTCACGGCTTCAACCTTCGTCGACGTGAATTCCTTGACTATTTACAACATGCCCTAAGAATTGTACTTCTTCAAGCCAAAACTCACATTTCGAGAACTTCGTGTACAGTTGTTCCTTCTTCAATAGATCGAGGATTTGACGGAGATGAAGTTCATGATCGGAGCGAGACTTGGAGTAAATAAGAATGTCGTCAATGAAAACGATGACAAACTTGTCTAGGTATGGCTTGCACACCCGATTCATAAGATCCATAAAGACCGCAGGAGCATTGGTTAAGCCGAAAGGCATAACCATAAACTCGTAATGCCCATACCGAGTGCGGAATGCAGTCTTTGGGATATCGTCATCGTGGACTCGCAGTTGGTGATAACCCGAACGCAAGTCGATTTTTGAAAAGATTGCAGCTCCTTGGAGTTGATCGAAGAGATCGTCGATACGAGGAAGAGGATACCGGTTCTTGATGGTCAACTTGTTGAGCTCCCGGTAATCGATACACATGCGGAATGACCCATCTTTCTTCTTCACAAATAAGACAGGTGCACCCCAAGGAGAAGAACTAGGGCGGATAAACCCCTTCTCGGATAATTCCTGGAGTTGGCTAGAGAGTTCTTGCATTTTCGATGGTGCGAGTCGGTAAGGTGATTTAGCCGCGGGGCCTGCTCCCGGAATCAAGTCGATTTTGAATTCAACTTCTCGTACAGGAGGCAACCCACTAAGGTCGTTGGGAAAGACCTCAGGGAATTCTCGTACAACTGGAACATCTTTGAGTTCCTTCCTTTGGCTTTGGTGTTGACTACATAGGCCAAGAATGCCGGATAACTCTTACTTAGGCATTTCCGAGCCTTAGTGCATGACATAAGCTTGAGCCCTTTGGAAGACCGTTCACCGAACACCTTCATCGTGTCACCAGAGGGTAAGGGCATGCGAATACACTTCTCGAAGCAGATGATCTCGGCGTGGTTCTTGGATAACCAATCCATGCCAATAATAACGTCGAAGCTTCCAAGTTTCATTGGAATGAGGTCGATAAGAAACTTATGGTTATCGAGACTCAATAGACAATCACGGATAATCACGTCGACGGTGATGGGTTCTCCATCAGCAACTTCGACGGTGAGAGGTCTCTCTAGATTTGAGCGAGGTTTAGAAAGTGTCGGCTCGAATTCTAAGGAAACGAAACTTCTATCGGCGCCCGAATCAAATAATACGTATGCATAGGTGTCATTAATAAGAAACATACCTGTATAGGTTTTAAAGGCACTTAAGGACATAAGCAAGGAATTTTTAAGAGAAATTCTATGGAGATAGGGTTGGAATTTTGCGTACCGTTCACCACCTCATTGTTCGTTTGAGCTTGGTTCGCGTTGATGTTGAAGGCACGTCCACGAGCTTGTGGAACATTGCCCACAAGACGAGGGCATTGGGGCCGGTAGTGACCCGTTTCTCCATAATTATAGCAAGCTCGGTTTGGTTCCGTTACCGCGTTTCCCATTGCTCGGCGGCAGGTTGCCACAAGATGCCCGTACTTGCCGCATAGTGTGCAGATGCGACACGGAAGATTTTCCGGATGATGGTACCTACACGTGTTGCACATAGGTAGAGGGCCTGCATAAGCCCTTACCACGGGCACTTGTGCGGCCGGCGTAGTCCAGGAACACACTGTCTTTGGGGTGGCTTAGATGCGGCCACGGCGTAGTTCCGTGCCGGTACAAACTTCCTCTTCTTGTTATCAGACTTAACCTCCTTGACCTCCTCGGGGGTCCTCTTCTCAGTTTTCTTGGCACCCTTTGCAGACATAGTGCCCGCTCGGATGTGGTTCTCCGTCAACTGTGCAGTGATGGTGATGGCTTCTTCTAGAGTTGCGGGTCGGCTACCCACAACGGCATCCTGAATCTGAGGCGGCACACCCTTAATAAATTTTTCCACATTACGGGAACAGTATCCACCATGTGTGGCAGCAGTATACTCAGCTCGTGATGACGGGTAGAATACGCCAGATGGTTCCCGCCATCCTGTTTCAGGTTCCAGAATTCCTCCTCCAGTTTCTGGATTTCACTCTCGGGCAAAACTTGGCGATGGCTATGTTTTTGAAATCCTCCCAAGTTAAAGCCAAGATTGCGTCGGGGCCTCGGTTTCTCTTTTGCTGTTCCACCACGTTAAGGCCCGTTGCTGCAGCATACTGGTGGCATACCTTACTTTGAGTGCTTCGGGGCACTCACAGTTGACGAAGGTGTTTCCATCCCCTCAAACCATTCTAATAGACCGGTGGCACCTTCCTTGCCACTATAACTGGGAGGCTTGCATGAACTAAAGTGCTTGAGGTGCAAGACTGGTTGTTACGCCGTTGGTTTGCACTATTTTCCCCTTGGCCGTTGCTATTGTTCGTGACGTTTACGATCATAGTGCTGCTGAGTTCAGCCACCATGGTCGGGATGACCGCAGCCATTTGCCGGGCAATCATGGCGGCAAGCTTACGCCGGATCTTCCTCGGGTTCCGTGGTAACGAGACATGCTGGAAAAAAAAATTGGGTTAGGATCGGTTAAAAGGATAATAAGGATGGGCAGTTAAGGTAAGAATCATGAATTATACAGAATGATTCCATTTGTGACGCATCACCATTTGGAAACGTTGACACGTCAAGATGAATTGACCCATTCGCCTCAGAAACTTGTGTATGTTGGTCATAGTTTATCACTCATCCCGGAAATCCCCAGGTAAGCATGACTGGTCCCGTAGGATTTATGCGAAATGCTTACCTTAGCCCGAGGGCCTTTTGCCAGGAAAACCAGAATACAGGTGTCTATGTACCACACTAGTTCTTTGGTTCATGAAATCAAAAATCTTGATGGGATAATTACAAGATTAGACATAAAGTCCAAGGAATTTCTATCAATAAGTCCTACTCAGTGACAAGGATGGATTTAAGAAGTAGCAATTGTCGGGGAGAATCAATGTTTAAGATAAGTCTTGGGGAGACGGGTAACAATATGTAATCATACAGAAAGGCACCTATGCTAAGGCACATTACACATAATAAGGCATAGCGTTAGGCAGCATGCAAACAATAATATGTATTCCTAAGAAAACTATTCTATAAGGATCATGCATAAATTATAGTCTAGGTCACCATTTCTAATAACCTGAATCTCTATAGTTATGGGCTATGATACCAATCTGTCACACCCCAACCTTGACGGTGGAAACGTCGAGGTGTGAGGGTTAAGATTGTTCACACCACATAACGCTATGTTAAAATGTAAAATGCCATTAATCAATTTTTCAAACACCACATACATCAAAGTCTCAAAATAAATCAAACGAAAACAGAATCCAATTGTCTTTATTAAGCCTAGGTCCATGTTCTAGGTTTAAGCATTTCTTCAATCATCGCTAAGCTTACACATTACCTATGTTGAAAATAAAGTCAACTAACGAGTTGGTGAGTTCTCATGGTTTTATATACAATAAATATACAAAAATGTGGCAATTTTAGTCAATGGTCACAAGATAGTAAGTATATAGAACATGCATAGTTACAATCAAACCTCGACTGAATAATATGAATAAGCATGATTAGCTAAGTGTATTTGGTTCCCTAGTGCACAAGCATACGGCTCCTAGGAGCCGGCAATCCCTCGGCTTTAGCACCAAATAGGCTTGTTAGGCCTAAAGATCTAAGACTTCGCCAGGCTAGCAATAGTTAATGATTGCACACGTATGTCACATCTCATATAATACTTAACATATTCAAACAACCACGACTATGTAAAGAATTGCACGTGTGTAATAAGTATCAAAGCGTGTATGTGTAAATTTGTATAAGCAACATGTTTCACCCCGAAAGATGTGAAATAAACGTAAAGCGGGGCATAAGAACTCACATGTTTGAATAATAGAAGACTCGTAGATGAGATAAGAGTAATCTTGAATAAGATTTCCAACACAACGTCACAAGACACCTAAATGAAATAAAGTAGCGCGTTATAATTTGTTTGATGATTAATTATGTTTTTAGGGTGGTAGGTCTAATATGATTTATTATTTATTCGTATTTATTACATTTTAATAATGCGATCGGGTTAATGGAACAAATGGATTTTTATATTCGACATAATTAATTGCTTGCGCGTACGGGAAGAAATAAATAAAGAAAAACCTAATCTAATTGTACGTTAAACCAATTTATAATATTGTATATAATAATTAAAATAAGTGATTTAGCTATTAAAAAGAACTATATATAAATATACATATATAGGTATAAGTAACTAAACAATTTAATTGTTTGAATATATATATAAATATATATACTAAACAATTACAATATTGTATATAATAATCATAATAAGTGATTTAACTATTAAAAGAACTATATATATATATATATATAGGTATAAGTAACTAAACAATTTAATTGTTTGAATATATATATAAATATATCTACAAGTATTATATTTACGCACTTCTTTTGTACTTTTAGAAATACAATAATGTATTTATAAATATAAAAGTATTTTATAAAAATTAATTTAACCACAAATTAGTTAAACAAAAGTTTTAAAAAAAATCTGCATTTTATAAAATAATTTTAGAAATTTTCAGAATTTAAAAAGATGGATTAAATAAAAAGAAATAAAAAGAGAGAGAAAAAAAATCAGAAAAAGAAAAGGGAAGGGGAGGGGGCTGCCCGGGGTCGAACCCGGGGCCTCCCTCCAACATGGAGCGCAGGAACCAGTGAACCAGGGCCGTGGCCTTGGTTCATTTTGGTTTGTTTTGATTTTAAACCCAATCGCCCCGGTTTCCCCCAATCCTATGAACCCTAGTTTTGTTCAAATCCAAAATCGACCCTCGATTCGGTGTTAATCTCCTAAATCATCATAGGGCTTTTGATCTTTGAACAAAACCGAGTAGAAAACAGGTTTTAATTACCTGTTTTGATGAGGTTTGGGTGATTTCGAGTTCGGTTTAGGTTCGGATGTTCTTGGGTTGGGGCTTTCTGATCGAGAGAGTTTATGGTGAAATTGAGGGTTCAGATAGTTTAGGAACTTCAAAATGAACCGAAAGCCCCTAATTTATAAGCTTGATTTCATGGTTTACGGGCTTAACACGTTTGATTTTTAAACCGCGTTTATACTTACCACTTTGAGAGATTCGAGTTGTTATGATGCGTAATTGATGGATTGATTAATTTGTTAAACCGCGTATTAACTTTGGGAATGATTGATTTTTGTTAAGGTTAGTCACGGTTTCGATTTGGAAAGATGAACGAGCGGGAACTCAATTTTGAATTGGGTTCGGGTTCGAAACTTTGAGCCGAGGGTGAGGGGCGGTTTAAATGGGTCAAAAAGCATTTAAAACGATGGTTTGAAGGCTCGCCGGAGCTCGGCCGGAGCTCCGGCCGAAGCCATCGGAAAAACGGGGTGAGAGAAAGAGGTGGGAATTTGGTTTAATTACACAAATGGTCCCTGTTCTTTCAAATTCTATTATTTTATGTAATGAACTTTTATTTAAAGTTTTCAAAATGACAAAACAACCCCTGCACTTTAATTCTAGGTTATTATTATTTATTATTATTATTATTATTATTATTATTATTATTATTAGTTATTTAACATTTTTAAACTTGACTAAATAATTAAAGGCATTAACACGCAAATCACCCATGAGTTTCATAAATGGCCACAATGGTCCTTATAAGATTAAACGCCTTTAATTTTTAATTAACGTAAAAACATAGGATGTTACAAAGCAACCTTTGCTTTACTGGTTGGCACCCTCGTTGACAAATTTCCTCAGAACTACAAGAGCTGGAGAAAGATACCTGCAGAGTTGAAGGCGACTATCTGGCCTGACTTAAAGGTTAAGTTTTTGATAATTCAATTCAGTGTTTAAATATATATAGACTAAGCTATTTGTTTTTATTATTTGAAGATGTATTTTGATATGACTCCCCACGAAGGTCTGAGGGCAGGCATTAAGAAATATGCTGCAAACCGGTATAAAGATCACAAATACCGGTTCAAGTAAAAGCATTTTAGCAAAATAGGTGGGGAGGACAGGGTTGATATTTCTGATGTTTTACCACCTGACATGCAAGAATCTGAGTGGAAAGGCTATGTGGATTATTACAATTCTCCTGAAGTCAAGGCTCGGTCTGAAACCAACAAATCCAACAAAGGGAAGCAGACGATTAAGGGACATGGCGGCCGGACATCTCTAGCGCAGTGTCGTTATATGTTTGTGAGTTGTTTTAATAATGTGTTTATAAATTGCGGCGATATGTGTATGTGTGTATGTATGTTAAATTGAGATGAAATGGATATATAAAACATGAGAATGTATGTATAACACCTTAAATCTTATAAAAATATAGTAATCTATAACATGATCTTATATTAACATTGGTTATTGTTTTTGTAAACTAAATAGGAGCAAATGGTAGCGCTTCAACAACAACACCCTGAATTGTCAGAGAAGCAGATCATGCGACAGGTCTTAGGGGAGCGGCCCTGGTGGAACGTGGCATCGGACCAATACCGAACGTGCCTTCACAACCACCACCTCCACTTCATAGAACGGATCAGCGGATGTTCTCACTGGCTGAGGTTGAGGAAATGATAGCAGCGAGACTCGCAAGTGAGTATGAACAATGACAGTCTCAGATAATGGCTAATATGATGGCACAAATGCAGAGTCAAATCCAAACCCAAGTACAAAGCGCCTTGAAGAAAAGTTGGAATTCTCAACAAAGTGATGATGAAAATGATGAAGATGGGTCGTCATAGTAATAGTTAGCTTTGATGTTTGTTATGAATACTTTGGAACAAACTTTGTGTTTATTATTAACTTTAGACAATAGTTAGTTTTTATGTTTATCTTTTATAATTACGATTGGGTTGATTTCTTAATGGTATTAGTCACTTTGAACAGCAGGTTTGATACCTAGGGATACCTGGGTGGATTGCGGCAAATGAAACAAAATATTTTAAAAAAAAACTGGCTTTTTGCGACGAAAATTTCGTCGCAATAAACGAAATTTAAAAAAAACAGCCTTTTCGTCGCAACTTTTGTCGCAAAATATCTTTTGCGACCACTTATTTACGGCGACAATATAGCGACGAAACTTTCGTCGCAAAAAGTCTTTTGCGGCGATAGAAGAACCTTTTGCGATGATTATTATCGCCGCAAAAACAGTTATTTCTTGTAGTGAGATCCGAGGTTGATCGATGTAGATAAAACCAATATTATGTACTTTGGTTTCTATAGTAGAATATAGCAAAAACTCTTTTAGGGTTCGGTGATTGACTAAAAAATAAAATAGATAGATTTTTTACTAGATCACATAAATTTAGTGTTAATTGTTGACGATTACTGATCAATTTCTGTTATAGGCTTTTTTTGACCAGTTGATTTTAATTGATTTTGTATCTAAGGTAATTTATAATGAGTTGGTGATAGTGATAAAAAAGTGATGTCACATAGGTGTCACGTATGTAGTAACTAATGCTATCACGTTCAAAGGGTGTGACGTGTTTGTGTGAATATGAAGTTTATTATTAAAGATATAATGAGGTGTAATGTTGTGCTTGGTGGAAAAAACAAAAATAAAAAACAACATCAATACATCACGCTTATGAAATTGTCACGAGTAGCCTGATAACGCCCTTATCATGCCCAGAGGGTCGGTGTATAAAGCATGATAGGGGTGTCACCTAGGATGATCATGTCGTTACGAATAGTCCGACAAGAAAGTTTTCTAAAAGAAAATGTGAATTAGACACTTTATGAAAGTAGAAAATATGAAAAACATGAGTTTTTATTAAGAAAATTTTTAGGTTCACACCAATCGGTTGATTGGTTTAACCTATTTGTTTATTTGCACATCTATAATACATTTTGAGATTGTTGAGTTTTGAATTTTAGTTTGTTGGTACTAGCTTGTTATTATCAATTTCTTCTTTTGATTAGAAACTGATAAAAGATGAGTAATTTGTTGCTTAAAATTTTAGAAGTCATAAGAAAAATAAAATATCTACTTAGATTGGTAGCTATGTACGTGATAAAAGTCAAAAACTCTTTTTGAATTCAAACGTAGGTTGATTAGTAATATTTTAACAGGTCCTAAAATGAGATATTGTTTAAAAAATAAGGTAAGCAAGAACTCCAAAACAAATGACAAAATTTTGGTTCTATTCTGGTCGTGTTAAATTCTCTCATGATTCCCTTTTAAAAGAAACTTTTGCTTACGTAAATCTTTTGATCATACACGCATATGATGTTGGGCATGAGCGAGATTTAATATACATTTAATAAGTTACTTGTTGTATGGAATATTTTTTTTGAACGACATAAATTTTCCTTTTAGTAATTCTCCAACGACTCTATTAAGACACTAGAATATAAAATTTACAAAATCCAAAATAAACATAATATATACATCTCAAGTAACATTAAAAACACACCCACTACTCCAATTCTTTAACTTTAAACTTGCATCATTCTTCCCATATCAAATTCTTTAGAACTGACCTGCTTTTGAGCCATAAGAATTCTAATACTTCAATCTCATCCACCACTTTAGAGTAGTAGACACTCTTGCCATTGAACTGTTTGTTATTTCTTGCATTCCATATGCTCCAACAAGCTATAAGAAAAATTGCATTCAACACCTTTTTGGCGGGAATGGCATGGCTAATTTTATGAAGTTGTAAGATGTTTCCCAAATGGAACACATAAATTAGAGGTATCTTGCACCATCGCCCAACAAATGACCATACAAAGTTTGATAGTGAACATGTCGTTAATAGATGATCTGCACCACAGACTCTACAAAACATTAATTGATTGAAAACAAATATTCATTTTGAATAAAGCCTCCAAAGTGGGAATACGTTACATCTCCGCTCTCCAAAGAAAAAATATTTATTTTCTTTGGCACCCGGTTGTACGTTCCAACGAAATTACAAAATGAAAAGATTTAAAGCATGAGTAACTTTAAGAAGATGCACGTTCTTTATGAAATATAGTAGGGAAATTTCTATTAAGGTGGAACGATAATTGATCCAGGGTGGTTTACCAATTATATGAATATGTTTATGGATTAATGATATTATAGGTGTCATTAAAACATGTTTGATTTATCTCTTGTTTTATGTATTGACGGGGAAGGAATTGTATCGATATATTCATGATTTGATCAATATTTAAATAAAACTAAATTAATTTATTTATCTGAAAAAAGATTTCAGTAAAACAATTTCAACTTTATCATCATTAAATCTAAAACCATAAATGAAATTGAATGTAAATCAGGGGAAAAACTCACCCCGATCATAGTTATATTATAAGTTCATTTCATCTTTATTAGCTAGTGTGCATTTATAGACTTATGTACAACCATTCAACTATAAATTCAAGTTTTCGGATTCTATACTTGTAAATGAACTTTGGGAAGAACTCAACACGACTCATTAAATGTTTGGCTTACTTTCTTAAATGTATAGTAAATTAAAATTTTAACATGTACTTTACATTCATACAACATATCATACTTTTCTTTCAATTTCCAGTTTTATATACATGTGTAACAAAAGATTAAAATGGTGTATAATAAAAGCTAGCAAGCGGTTCAAAAACCGTTTCAAACCAGTTTGAGGGGTTTGAGAATTCAGCTAAAAATACTAGTTTAAAAGCAAGCCGGTTTGTACATGTCTACTATATAGTCATTTGGGTTGGTAGTCTTGATAAGAGTTCAATTTAAAAAAAAACCAAGGTTCAAATTCAAACGTAAGATATATTAAAATTTAATGTAATTTAAGAGTATATGAAGATGAGAGCCTGGTCGTTCTAACAACTTAAGAACTGTAAGTTGCATACCACATGAAGTCAACCACTTTGTGCATAATGCATGTATAGGATCAAAATTCAAAAGACCAAACTTCACCAATTTGACCATGACTTGGTCAATTTACTAAAAATCCTTGTGCACTTCTCTTTTGATTTCAATCACACATAGACACCTGGTTTTCAACTTAATTTGACAAGATGCACCATTTGACATGTCGTGTTTATGTCTTCAAAACACAAACGTGAGTTTATCACAATTCATATCAAGTACGTGGTCCCCAAACACTTATGGTGGAAGTGCTACATTTTCTTATACTCTATTAATATAGTCAGCGTCTCATGATATGACGTCACATCAAATGATTCTAAAAATATCTTAAATGGTTATAAAGTTATCTTTTTACCCTAAACTTCCCAAGAAACTCCCAATCTCACCCTCCATGACTGGTACCTCGCTCATTCACAGGTTCGTGACCTCAGTTTTTTTTACCCTAGAGCTCAAAGCCGCTTGACTTGCGATGGTGTTTTGAGTTGCCCTTATGAATCCACACCCCAATCTGCTAGATTTCCCAATCACTTTTATAAAAAAAATCTAAACATGTTTGAATCACGATTGACCAATATGATTAACCAATTTACAAAATATAACGATAGGACCATTTGGCTAATATTTCTGCTATTCTACCAAAAATCACATTTCTCCATCTTGACACTTTGATTTTTATCTAAACATATCAACCAATGATCATGCTCAAGTGGTTGAGATGAGATAACTCAAGATTTCATTAAACTAGGGGAAAATATTGGGTCCAAGTCTCACATATAAAAAAAAAAAAAAACCGGGGCGGGGGGGGGGGGGGGAGGTGGGTTTAGATTAGGCCAGGGGTTTTCTCACTTAAGATGATTTTCGTCTTGAGGGTTATCTTAGGTTCGGGACTGATGGAGGTGGACTTATGTACGAGCTTTTCTCTGGAGATGTGCCAGACTAGTTCCCTAAAGTTCCGTACTTAAATAACGGAGATGATCAGTTAGACCACTGACCTACTAGTGATCCAATTAATCGTTAAAAAAATATTAATACACCTCAAATTGCAACTTTAGGTCGTTTTGAAAAATTGTTGTTACTCAAAATACAATATACTAAAAAAATTCAGCTATAAGCCAATTTCATAAGATACTAATAAACATCTTTAATATGAAGAGTGCAAGATGAACGTAAAAGGTCAAAGTATCCACTATGGGTCTATAGGCAATACCACGAGTACTCATGCCATTACCGATAATCATCAGGGGCGGAGCTTGAACATTATCGTAAGGGGGCGGGGGCGAAATTAATATTTTTTAAGGGGACGAACTCGATATTTATATAAAAATTTACACTACCGGGTCAAAAATTTACACTACTGGGTCAAAAATTACGCTACCGGACTAAAATTTAACACTACCGATGAAAAAAAGAGGGGGGGCGGCGGCCCCCCGTTCTCCACTAAGCTTCGCCCTTGATAACCATGCGATCATTTTCATGTGTTTTAAGTCGTTTGGGTGGTGACAACCAAGTTTCCAGTGAATCAAGTCATCGGGTAGTGAAGTATGCTCAAAATTCACGATTAGAGCATATACGAGAGCCTAATTGTTGTTTCTACTTCTCGAACCATTACTTGAATACTTGAGTTCGATCAAGGGTTAAAGTTTGAAACTAACATATTTTTTCACATTGATTGTGAATTTGAGTTATCTAACAACTTCTTTAGTCCATTTCTTGAATTTTGGTTTGCACAACTATAATATGTTTTGAGAATGTTGAGTTTTAAATATGACTTTGCCGGTGCTTGTTCCTCAATTAATGAAAAAATCAATTGCTATTTCTAAGGTAAGCAAAAATAACTCCAAATTGATGACAAAAAATGTTTCCATTTTGATCTTTGCTAAATTCTTTAATGTTTTTTTCACACCCTCAAATTCCGGGTCTGGAATTTATCACGGAGGGGTGAGCAAACAGGATCGAACACATTAGTCACACATGAGATGCAGTTATCTATATGATGAATTTTAGATAACCATTCCATTGATATTCAGAGTAATAAATATTATGCGTAGCGGAAATAAAAGATAGATTGTTTCTTAACAATACGTCTAATCATATCTCAAATAATAAGCAATATGTATCTTGAGCTCTTATATGATCCTACGTGTAAGTCCATAAGCTCCTAGTAGATACCTGAGAATACATGTAAAATCAAGTGTCAACACAGGGTTGGTGAGTTCATAGGTAAGTAAAACATAAATGATAAACCATTAATTATCATCAAAGTAGGATTTACTGTAAAAGTGTGAGTATAAACTACCCACTGGTATCACTTTGTATATGAATAGCCTGTCGGAACCCTTTTATAAGGTGAACCCGCTATCCCACATACTTACTAAGTACAAGCCAACAAATTCTTCACATAGGATTTGCCCATGTATCATAGTTTATTATCCTTTTTATGTGTATATTATATTAATCATAATAATTTCAAATCAGAGAGAGCAAATCCTCCTTTACATTTATCCTCATATGGGTTGTAAGTGGAACTATAATGGCAAAGTTTACATAGTGCACATCTGCCTTCTCAACACAGAACCGTCATCCCGAATGACTTATAAGATCTTTTTGCATCTTGGTAAGGACCACATGTCCAAACCTTTGTGGGGGTAAGTCACTCCCCGATAGTACTATCCAAAAGATCACTGCTTGTTTATAGTCCAGTATACAGAGAAGGATTTTCATAGTAACCATATGTAATCATAAATGTGATTAAATTATTATTTAACATAATACACAAAAATAATTTGTAATTTTAATTACAACATGTATCCTCCCCAAAATATTTAAATGATTAAAAAGGGGAATAGTTAAGTATGAACTCACCCCAGTTCTTGTGTGGTGTGACAAGCTAGTAAATTCCTCCTACGGAATTATAATTCACCTCAGTAAAATCTAATTTGTATTTATCTTATCATGATTAATCCATAATTAATAATATAATATCCATTAATAATTTGATGATTTAAATTATTATTTACAGTCCATTTTTATAAAAGTAACTATTTATAACATTTGTATTAATTATATAAAAAATAAATAAATAAGGTTTTTAAAGAAATAAATTTCTAGAAAATAATTAGATAACTTCTAAAATAAACAAAGTTTGAAAAACTCATTTTTATAATTTTTAAGAATTTTTCTGTATTTTTTAAAGGTTGGAAAGCTTTTAAAAAATAATTATAGGTAGCCGGGTTCGAACCCGGGACCTTCAACTCGCACACCCACACACATACCAGTGAACCAAGGCATCCAGCCACGATAGAAATTAGTTCTATGTGTTTTTAAACTATTTTACCCAGTTTCCCCCAAATCCCTTAGAACCCTAATTCGATTTGATTCGAATTGAACGTCAATTCGATGTTAACAATCAAATTAATGTTGGGGCTTTTAATCCCCATGTAAAACCGAGTGTGTAAGTGTGTTCAATTACCTGATTTGGGTTGAATTCGATAAATATGAGCACAAGAATAGGGCTCGATCAATGTTCCACTGGTTCGATGCCCAAAACACAATGATAATCAAATTCGTTGCACTGGTAGTTTCTAATGACAATAGTGATCGAAAACCCTCTGTCAATTTTGATTGAATGTGAACAAAAGTTGGGGTTTGGTTGAGTTGCAGGTTCGAACAAAAGTGGTGATCGAATTCGGTATTTATGCTTGTTTCAGATGGGATTGCGAGCTGTATTCGATTGAAGATAAGTGTATTATTGTTTAGATCGCATTACTTTTGATTATTAAAGGGTTTAGTACGATTTGTGAACTGTAAAGCGGCCGACAATCGGGGTGAGTGGGTTTGGTAGTAGATCACACTCCAATTTTCAAATTGAAGCGGGGTATTGGTTCGATTATTGTTCTAGAAGCGTTCGGGACCGGTTTTGTGTTGTGAAATCGAGTAATTTAGGCGATTTGGTCATCGTCGGAGCTCGCCAGAGCTGTGGCCAGAATTTGGCCGGGAAAACGAAGGGAACAGTGGGCCGGGGGGTTGGGTTTTAGAAATTGCACAAATGGTCCATGCGGTTTCTGTTTTTATTATTTTATATCCAAACAATCTTTTAAATTTTCAAAATTTACAAAACTGCCCCCTGGACTTTATTATTATTATTATTATAATATCAAATATATATATATATATATATATATATATATATTATTTATATATATTTAAGTTAACGAATTTTTTCTGGGTTGTCACATCATCCCCTGTTAGAGGAATTTTCGTCTCGAAAATTAAGATGTTCTGGCAACATCCTTGAACAGGTTAGGATACTTGCGCATCATTTCTTTCTCTCGTTCCCAAGTGAACTCAGGACCACGCCGGGAGTTCCACCGAACTCTGACAATCAGAATCTTGCTATGCTTTAGTTGTTTAACTTTCCTATCTATGATTTCAACTGGTTCCTTGACAAATCTGAGTTTCTCATCTACTTGCAGTTCCTTTAAAGGCACAACCAGTGATTCATCGGATAAACACTTCCTTAGATTGGATACGTGAAAAACATTGTGCACACCACCAAGTTCAGCAGGTAGATTTAATTCATAGGCTACTGGGCTGATCCTTCTGACAATTTCAAAAGGCCCCACGTAGCGAGGGTTCAATTTCCCCCATTTTCCAAAGCGTATAACTCCCTTCCAGGAAGATACCTTTAGCAAAACTTTATCTCCTTCCTGAAATTCAAATGGCTTGCGGTGTTTATCAGCGTAGCTTCTCTGGCGATCCCTGGCATCAGCCATGCGTTCTCTTATCTGGACAATTTTCTCATGAGTTTCAAAGATCAATTCTGGGCTAGTAAGTTGACTATCTCCAACTTCTGCCCAGCAAAGCGGTGATCTACATTTACGTCCATATAAGGCCTCGAATGGTGCCGCCTTGATGCTCGAATGATAGCTATTATTATATGGGGACTCTACCAAAGGTAGATGACCTTCAATAACACAAGCCCTAAGCATATCCTCAAGAGTCTGTATGGTTCTTTCATTTTGGCCATCAGTCTGAGGGTGATAGGTTGTGCTCATATCTAGGCGAGTGCCTAGAGCTTTCTGAAGTTTATCTAAAAAAATAGATGTAAATCGTGCATCACGATCAGAGATTATAGACACTGGCACTCCGTGTCTAGAGATAATTTCTAAGCAACTAGGGTTAATGCTAAGTTAAAGAATAATTCCAGAAGAATCAAAGCTATTATCAGCTCTGGTATCAAATAGATGTGTAGCTACCGATGATAAGGTACGTGCATGTAACAACATTTGGTCTTGTCGAATGTGGCTTGCTTCAGTCGTAAATGTATGACCGCATGATGTATTACCTTGATTTATATGACCTTTATTTCCATAATTTAACTATTCTTACTTTCTAGTTATAGCCATTTCCTAATTCTGATTGTTTCTAACTTGTCCTGGGGTCCTAATCGACCTAGGGCACACTGATGGTAATGGTCGGAACTTCAACCTTCTTAATGTCCCCATTTAACGCATGTTAGCTTAATCGTATCAACCAACATAGCTAGGTTCACAACATTGGCATTCTTGTCTACCTTACCGCTAGATTGCTTGTTCGACCCTCCAACTTCTTTCTACTACTCACTAGATTTTCCCAGTGTCCTTCTTAATTCTATTTGGTCTAATGTCATAAGGTATGACATCAGCTTTGTCAATTCATAGAGTTTGTCAGTATAAAGAGCATGACCTAACCCTACCATTGCACGATTACTAAATTACAATTCTAACTTTTGCATTTCATTCCTTAGATAATAGTACTCAATCACCAAGACTTTGAACTCATCTCAAGTCATTTGCATCGCAGATTCTCTTCCTCTAGCTTGAACCTGGGTGTTCTACCAGGTTAGTGCCTTGCCCTGTAGTGAACACATGCATACTTGATTCATTAAATCCATAAAGACAGCTGGTGCGTTGGTCATCCCGAATGGCATGACCAAGAGCTCATAGTGTCCATATCGAGTTCTAAACAATATTTTCGGTATGTCATCTTCACGAACCCTCAATTGATGATAGCCCGATCGAAGATCGATCTTTAAGGAGTACATTGATCCCTGCAACTGATCGAAAAAATCATCGATCCTGGGAAGGGGGTATCGGTTCTTAACAGTCAATTTGTTCAATTCCCGATAATCTTGTCAAGTACAGAGTGTTATCCATGATTTGAGTATCAAAGATATGGTTATTAACAAAGAGTTAATTAACCGGAGTTGTACAAAGGAAACGATTGAGAAGGAATTCACTTGATCAATGAGCGATCGAAGGAATCTATGTACAACAATCTAAAATCCGATAAAGTAGTCATATTATTAGAGTATGTCACGTCTCTGGTCTACTGGTGTCGTATTAGCCGGCGTTTTTGTCTTTCAAGACTCAACCTAACAAGTTGTGAATAAGGGCGCATATAGAAAATGTGACATCGACAGACGCATGAAATAACAGTTGGGTTAACAACATAAGTCCTTAAGAGAGTTCTTATAAAGCCCTTATTAATCCAAACAAAATATAAGTCAAACAAATAATGATGGGTGTGATTATCGAGTGTCATCTCAAAGTACTAATATGTGATATAATGCCCACAATGTTCTTAAATAAGTATACCATAGATAGCTTGTAAGACAGGCTATGTAATCATAACCAATAATGCACTTAAAGTATTCACATGTATATTGTTGTACACATAATCCCATTATGCATACTACATGTGACTCTTCGAGGCGACATCTTCTAATCATGGAAAGGTGTAAACATGTGAACTTTAATAAACATGTAAACCTTGGTTGACCAAAACTTGTATTTCTTCAGGAGTCATCCCTCTTGGGACAGTTTCTCTACTGCGTCCTCTTCCTCTACCTCTGCCCGCTGATGCGTCCATCTATCATGAAATTGTTTGGTGAAAATTCACACTTTGATATATTCAATAGATGCATTCTATATCAAATATTCAAACTATGGACAATTTCTATAAGATAGATGGGAATTTAAGAAAACTGGGTTTTTCGATTAAATTCAGCAAGGCACGAGTACTAGGGAAACAAGTCTCTCCTTAGGTTAGGACAAGCGTAGCTTAGATTACCAAATGGAACGCGTCAAGGTAATCTGACCCATTTGCCTTAGAGACTTGTGTATTAACCATAGTTTATCACTCATCCCAGAAATCCCCAGGTAAACATAACTGATCTCGCAATGAGATTTATACGATATGCTTGCCTTAGCCCGAAGGCCTTTTGCCAGGAAATCTAGAATACAGGTGTCTATGTGTCACACAAGTTTATTTGGTTCATAGAATCAAAACCTCGATAAGATTTTCATAGATTAGACATAAAGTCTAAGGAATTGAACTTACGATGATAAGTGTAGATCCCACATGTCGTTGAGAATAAGTTTAGGAAGTTCATTTATCAGGGAGAGTCAAAGAGTCAAAGCTAAGTTTAGGGAGACAAGTATCTAAGTTTAAGCATATAACTTCTTAATCCTAGTTGATCTCTAACTAAGAAAATTTACTTTGTGCAACTATTGTGTGTGGCTATAGGCTAGATGCAATTCTTAACTCATTATAACCAATGGCTCTGAAACCAATCTGTCACACCCTCAAATTCCGGGTCTGGAATTTATCACGGAGGGGTGAGCAAACAGGATCGAACACATTAGTCACACATGAGATGCTATCTATATGATGAATTTTGGATAACCATTCTATTGATATTCAGAGTAATAAATATTATGCGTAGCGGAAATAAAAGATAGATTGTTTCTTAACAATACGTCTAATCATATCTCAAATAATAAGCAATATGTATCTTGAGCTCTTATATGATCCTACGTGTAAGTCCATAAGCTCCTAGTAGATACCTGAGAATACATGTAAAATCAAGTGTCAACACAGGGTTGGTGAGTTCATAGGTAAGTAAAACATAAATGATAAACCATTAATTATCATCAAAGTAGGATTTACTGTAAAAGTGTGAGTATAAACTACCCACTGGTATCACTTTGTATATGTATAGCCTGTCGGAACCCTTTTATAAGGTGAACCCGCTATCCCACATACTTACTAAGTACAAGCCAACAAATCCTTCACATAGGATTTTCCCATGTATCATAGTTTATTTGTATATGAATAGCTTGTCGAAACCCTTTTATAAGGTGAACTCGCTATCCCACATACTTACTAAGTACAAGCCAACAAACCCTTCACATAAGATTTGCCCATGTATCATAGTTTATTATCCTTTTTATGTGTATATTATATTAATCATAATAATTTCAAATCAGAGGGAGCAAATCCTCCTTTACATTTATCCTCATATGGGTTGTAAGTGGAACTATAATGGCAAACTTTACATAGTGCACATATGCCTTCTCAACACAGAACCGTCATCCCGAATGACTTATAAGATCTTTGTGCATCTTGGTAAGGACTACATGTCTAAACCTTTGTGGGGGTAAGTCACTCCCCGATAGTACTATCCAAAAGATCCCTGCTTGTTTATAGTCCAGTATACAGAGAAGGATTTTCATAGTAACCATATGTAATCATAAATGTGATTCAATTATTATTTAACATAATACACAAAAATAATTTGTAATTTTAATTACAACATGTATCCTTCCCAAAATATTTAAATGATTAAAAAGGAGAATAGTTAAGTATGAACTCACCTCAGTTCTTGTGTGGTGTTGACAAGCTAGTAAATTCCTCCTAAGGAATTATAATTTACATAAGCAAATAGATACAAATCCATAACCTAAATAAGTTAGATCTTGAACCTGGTGTTCAATTGATCTAGGGTTTGGTTTTTCTGGGATTTGTTATAAACATATAATTAATTCATTTAATTATTTTTGTTAATTCTTTAATAACTAAAGATTTGTATTTCATTTGATTAATTTAATAATGATTTTAACATATCATTATGTTCTAAATAAATTTTAGACATTATTTAAATATGTTAGTTGTATTTAATTTAGTAAGAGTTTATAATTAAATTTATAAAATCTAATTTGTATTTATCTTATCATGATTAATCCATAATTAATAATATAATGTCCATTAATAATTTGATAATTTAAATTATTATTTACAGTCCATTTTTATAAAAGTAACTATTTATAACATTTGTATTAATTATATAAAAAATAAATAAATAAGGTTTTTAAAGAAATAAATTTCTAGAAAATAATTAGATAACTTCTAAAATAAACAAAGTTTGAAAAACTGATTTTTATAATTTTTAAGAATTTTTCTGTATTTTTTTAAAGGTTGGAAAGCTTTTAAAAAATAATTGTAGGTAGCCGGGTTCGAACCCGGGACCTCCAACTCGCACACCCACACACATACCAGTGAACCAAGGCATCCAGCCACGATAGAAATCAGTTCCATGTGTTTTTAAACTGTTTTACCCAGTTTTCCCCCAAATCCCTTAGAACCCTAATTCGATTTGATTCGAATTGAATGTCAATTCGATGCTAACAATCAAATTAATGTTGGGGCTTTTAATCCCCATGTAAAACCGAGTGTGTAAGTGTGTTCAATTACCTGATTTGGGTTGAATTCGATAAAGATGAGCACAAGAACAGGGCTCGATCAATGTTCCACTGGTTCGATGCCCAAAACACAATGATAATCAAATTCGTTGCACTGGTAGTTTCTAATGACAATAGTGATCGAAAACCCTCTGTCAATTTTGATTGAATGTGAACAAAAGTTGAGGTTTGGTTGAGTTGCAGGTTCGAACAAAAGTGGTGATCGATTCGGTATTTATGCTTGTTTCAGATGGGATTGCAAGCTGTATTCGATTGAAGATAAGTGTATTATTGTTTAGATCGCATTACTTTTGATTATTAAAGGGTTTAGTGCGATTTGTGAACGGTAAAGCCGCCGACAATCGGGGTGAGTGGGTTTGGTAGTAGATCGCACTCCAATTTTCAAATTGCAGCGGGGTATTGGTTCGATTATTGTTCTAGAAGCGTTCGGGACCGGTTTTGTGTTATGAAATCGAGTAATTTAGGCGATTTGGTCATCGCCGGAGCTCGCTGGAGCTTCGGCCGGAATTTGGCCGGGAAAACGAAGGGAACAGTGGGCCGGGGGGTTGGGTTTTAGAAATTGCACAAATGGTCCCTGCGGTTTCTGTTTTTATTATTTTATGTCCAAACAATCTTTTAAAGTTTCAAAATTTACAAAACTACCCCCTGGACTTTATTATTATTATAATATAATATATATATATATATATATATATATATATATATATATTTAAGTTAACGAAATTTTCCGGGTTGTCACAGTTTTCCTTTTTTAAATAAAAATGTGCCTACACGATATTTCTATTGATACACGCAAATGACTTGGACACGAGCAGAAATGCTATGTATAACGATTTCTTAACCATCTAACTATCTCATAACACATAACTAGCTAACTATAAATGACATTAACTAGATAAAATGTATCAACGTATCGCTGACGAATCACACTGACGTATAAAACTCATGAACAAAATAAAAAATTTAATAAATAATATACTTTATCGATCAACAACTAAATGTTCTTCTTAATTACATTAACCATTAACAAAGTGACCTTTGGTGGTTTTGAATGAAAGCCAAGGAATAACATGGACCATTATTTTAATACAAACATGCTTTGTTTCAATGGAAGCCAACGAATATCCCGTTAAGGGGCCGTTAGTTAAAAGATTGTCAACAACAGAACGCTATAGTTGTTTTCAACTTTTCACGGTACTTTGGTGGTAGGTTAGTGGAAGTCAATGGCGTTGTGCTATATTTAGTAAACTTTCTTATTGCATTCATCGTTTCATATGTAATCATTTGCATGTTTAGGTGTATATATTTTATTTATATATACATGTATATAGGTAGAGGTTCAACTAAGAATAATTAGTTGCCTAAGTTGCCTAAGAAGGAATAAGAGGATTACATGTGGCACTCTTCAAATTAGGGTTAAAGGGGCATTATGGTCCTAAAACTATCTCATTAATCCCCTTTGTATTTTATCAAAATGCAGCACAAATACTTGATCATGATGGATTTTGCAGAAATCAAAACCACTTTGACAATTTCAACTTCCGTTCAACCAATCCCCTCTATATATCTTCTTCACCCACCCACCCCCACCACCATCAACCCCTTCATCAACCTCTCTAACATCTCTTCAATGGTGGTCGTTTCAACCCCCTTCGCTCTTCTTCCCGATTCCAGTACCATGATCAACCCCAATTGCAATGCAACAGCACCATCTTCTTCTTCTTGTTTGGATTGTGTCAGTTCTCGTGTTCGTGTGAGTTTTAAGCCGGTTGTTGTTAGGGCATTGGGTTATGGTGGACGATTGCGGTGTGGAAGCATCAGATGTGAGGCTCAGACGGATTCTGAGTCGCGATTTTTGTCCCGGCGGCAACCACCATCTACCACCGCGCACGGCGGTGCCGACCTAGGGTTCATCCTCCTTCAAAACTCCGGAGACGTCATAATATTCCGGTGAATTCAACATTCAGTTTTGAACAATTCTATATCAAACCTGCATCTTCTTCTACAATAAGCGATGTTAGGTCTTTCGTACGGAGAGATTTTCCTCCTCCTCGGAGCCACCGCGGCTGTCATAGGTAACACCGCACTCGATATCTTTCTATTTTCTATTCAATTGATGCTATTATAAGTTCATTGAATGGAAGAACACATCTTCGAGCGATTTGTATGTTGATTTGAACCTTTTATGAACTGTAGGTGAGGATTTTGATTATCAGGATCAAAAACTAAAACCCTAATTAGGTTAATTTTGATGAATCAGGATCAGAAACTGAAACCATAATTAATGGCACAGACTTGTGCTGTTTTTGTAAATATTAATCAATGGCATTCATAAAACAAATGTAGGGGTATGTGCGTACTTTGAATTGATGAACAGGTGGTGGTGATTCATGAATTCAGGTGTGTGTGTGTATATATATATATAATCAAATACAGCACAAGGAAGATGTCGTTTTGGTTTCTGCATTTGAGCGTTTGATTTTGTTTGTGCTGTTTTATGACTTGTGCCGTTTTATTAAATACAGCACAGACTTTGTGCTGTTTTATGAAATACAGCACAGACTTGTGCTGTTTTATGAAATACAGCACAGCCTTGTGCTGTTTTATGAAATACAGCACAGCCTTGTGCTGTTTTATGAAATACAGCACAGCCTTGTGCTGTTTTATAAAATGCAGCACAGCCTTTTGCTGTTTTATGAAATACAGCACAGCCTTGTGCTGTTTTATGAAATACAGCACAGCCTTGTGCTGTTTTATAAAATGCAGCACAGCCTTGTGCTGTTTTATGAAATACAGCACAGCATTGTGCTGTTTTATGAAATACAGCACAGCCTTGTGCTGTTTTATGAAATACAGCACAGCCTTGTGCTGTTTTATGAAATGCAGCACAGCCTTGTGCTGTTTTATAAAATACAGCACAGCCTTGTGCTGTTTTATGAAATGCAGCACAGCCTTATGCTGTTTTATGAAATGCAGCACAGCCTTTTGCTGTTTTATGAAATACAGCACAGCCTTGTGCTGTTTTATGAAATGCAGCACAAAAACGTTAAAAATGTAGCACAACGTCACATAATTTGATTTTTTTTAAAAAAAAACTATAGTAATACTATACTCAAATTAAAGAGAAAAAAATGCTTGATTTTATGGTGTAATTTATTTAAAAAAATAATGTCGTACGAAAAAGTTATTATCATTTAAAAAAATAGGGGGGGAATTTTAAAAAGTCAACAATTGTGGGTAATGTAATAAAATACCCAAATTACCCTTGATTACTTATTTTTTCTACATTTGATCTTAGCCCTTAATTAGATAATTAGAAGGCTAAGATTATTTCTTAGCATACTTAGGCAAAAATTAATTTGTAGGGGAACCTCCCTCTATATATATATATATATATATATATATATATATATATATATATATATATAGGTAGAGGTTCTAATAAGAAATGATTTTTGCCTAAGTATGCTAAGAAGGAATAAGAACATGACATGTGGCACTCTTAAAATTAGGGTTAAAGGGCATTATGGTCTTAAAACACACTAATTAATCCCTTTTGTATTATATTAAAATGTAGCACAACCAAACCAATCGGAGGTGAAAATCGAAAGAAGTTGAGATCAGTACCCTTTGAGGTTTTGAGGGAGAAAACACCAGATACCATCAATACCAATCGGAACTCATTCTTCTCCCCCCTCTTCTACTTGTTCGTTGATTACCTCATTCGATCGGAGATACAACGTAACCCTAATTCTATACACACAGATCAAAATGAAGACGACAAAGGGAGGCAAAGTCATGAACCCTACCGACACACACCCACCGTAATCCTCCGCCGCCTCCGCCACTCTCTCGTCGGAGCGACGATCGGAAAGTCAACCAGAAAGTCAAAATGGCGTTTGCAATGAGGACGAAAGTACCCCCAAACTCAGCCACTTTGGAAGAAGCTAGACGTAGGACCTTCGATTTCTTCCGTGCAGCTTGCAGATCTGTTCCTGCGATCATGGACATATACAATCTCTACGATGTTGTTACTCCATCTCAGCTTCGCTCCACCATCTCTGCTGAAATCCGCAAGAACGCTCATATCACCAACCCTAAGGTACCTCCGAACCCTATCTCGCCTTTAGTTTCTTTTGTGTTTCAAATTGGGTGATGTAGGTGGTGAATTTGTGGATATAGCGTATGTTGATTGAATTTTTGAATGATTGTATGTTGTTTAAGGGTTTGGGGGATTTAGGGTTAGGTTTCTCTATTGTGCTGTATTCTTGATTTGTGCTGTATTGTGCTGTATTCTTGATTTGTGCTGTATTGTGCTGTATTCTTGATTTGTGCTGTATTGTGCTGTATTCTTGATTTGTGCTGTATTGTGCTGTATTCTTGATTTGTGCTGTATTGTGCTATATTCTTGATTTGTGATGTATTGTGATTCGTGCGTTTTGTGCTGTTTTATGAAATACAGCACAGCCTTGTGCTGTTTTATGAAATACAGCACAGCCTTGTGCTGTTTTATGAAATACAGCACAGCCTTGTGCTGTTTTATGAAATACAGCACAGCCTTGTGCTGTTTTATGAAATACAGCACAGCCTTGTGCTGTTTTATGAAATACAGCACAGCCTTGTGCTGTTTTATGAAATGCAGCACAGCCTTGTGCTGTTTTATAAATGCAGCACAGCCTTGTGCTGTTTTATGAAATACAGCACAGCCTTGTGCTGTTTTATGAAATACAGCACAGCCTTTTGCTGTTTTATGAAATACAGCACAGCCTTGTGCTGTTTTATGAAATACAGCACAGCCTTGTGCTGTTTTATGAAATGCAGCACAAAAACGTTAAAAATGTAGCACAACGTCACATAATTTGATTTTTTTTTTAAAAAAACTATAGTAATACTATACTCAAATTAAAGAGAAAAAAATGCTTGATTTTATGGTGTAATTTATTTAAAAAAATAATGTCGTATGAAAAAGTTATTAGCATTTAAAAAAATAGGGGGGAAATTTTAAAAAGTCAACAATTGTGGGTAATGTAATAAAATACCCAAATTACCCTTGATTACTTATTTTTTCTACACTTTAATCTTAGCCCTTAATTAGATAATTAGAAGGCTAAGATTACTTCTTAGCATACTTAGGCAAACATTATTTTTTAGGGGAACCTCCCTCTATATATATATATATATATATATATATATATGTATATGTACATATTTAATTACAATTTGAGATGGGGTTGGGTGTAGTGATAACTGGCGTTCTCATTGTAATTAAACAATGTTTACATTGCTAGCTTTATATTTTTTAATATGTAACTTGAATTATATTGACTTTCATATGGTTATTCGTAGTATTAGTTTACATTTTTTTTTTGTGTATAATCTGTTTCTAAACCTGTAATATTAGAAAACTAAAAGATATAAAAAAACCTGGGAAATATAAAAAAGAATCTAAAAACAATAGGGTCTACTAGGGTTTCCAATGTCTATTTTTATTTTATTTTTTAATAAAATAATAATAAATTTGCATTGCCTATATGACATGTTGTCACCATAACCTGTAAATTTTTTAAAAAAATAACATGATAAAACAATTGCTGACAAGTCTTTGGTTGTCGTCGGATAAACCTCTGTACCGACATAATTTCGCCACGATAAAAAAATGAGCTATAGTGACAAGTTTGTTAAGTTGCTGTCTATGGCGACAACATTGGTACACTATCATGAATTCATGATGACAATTGTTGTTGTCTTAGCCCCTGATTCTTGTAATGGTTGTCCATTGATTTAAATTAAAAGTAAGAGTGAATGGGTGCGAGTCTTTATTCTTAACAAAATTTAGTTTCCATTGGACTCTTAAGCAAAAGTTATATTTTACGTATAAAGTAAAAATTTACACTTTTCATAATTATCATAATGAAAATTAAATACATCAGGTAAAATAGTAATGTGGTACATCCTCTATAATTGTATACTCGATAAATTAATAATCTTGATAAAATTAATAATTTATCCGGTCCCAACTTGGGACCAGTACAAAATTGGACCTCAATCCATAAAATAATAAGATAATTATTTTTTGAAATCCCTATGTAAAATATTGGTCCTAGCAAAACTATACATTAATAACTACTAAAATATTTTAAAATTCTAGGATTGTTTAGTAAATGTACATGGGAATTTACACCTATGTATATTGAACTTGACATGTTCATTAATGTGTGAATATACGTAAGAATTTTGAAGGTCCTTATTTATGTTTTATTTAAATAGGTAAAGTGAACAGACATGAAAATTTTGAAGGTCGATATATTAATTTGAGAGTTACTCACGAATATAAGTCAACTATTTATTTATTAATATATCGATATAATAATATCTCGCTAAATTAATAAAATATCATGTTCCTAACGTTATTAATTTATAGAGGTTTTAATGTATATGTATTTTCATCCATTTTTCTTTTAACTATGGTGAATGGTAGATTTCTTTAGTGTTCTAATAGAGTTATTTACATTTTTTAGTTACTTAAACAACTCATGTTTTAATATTGTTTCATTTTGTGACACATTTTATACACGTTAAAATGTTTTAAAAGTATCTTAATTGGAATATATATTTGTTTAGACTATATGTAATATTTGTTTAGTTAAAATGTCATATAAATATTATATATATATATGTATATTTAGATATGGGTTCTATTAAAAAGACAATTTTACTTAAAAAGTCTAGGAAGCCTTGTTGTGATGACAAGTGGAATATATAGATATTAAATGAAAGAGTATATATGTAATTTGTCAATGCACTAAATATGGAAGTTATCGTCGGTTACATTTTTATCCCGATTTCAAGGGATTCATTTGAAATAATCTTAAAGGTTTAATACGCACAGTTATAGCTTTAATACGCACAGTAATAATCTTACAGGTTAATACATTTAATATGCAAATCACCTAATACGCACTGACCAACCTAATACGCACAGTAAATATGGAAGTTATCGTCGGTTACATTTAATAACCTAAACTAATACGCACTGACCAACCTAATACGCACTGTTATAATCGTTGCGAGGTTTTAGTTTATAATTTTGCGAAGTTTTATGAAAATTACTCATATGCCCCTTTAATTCAAATAATACACAATCAGTTTTGAACGCGACTAACAAAATAGGAAGTAATTAAATCCATCCATTTATCAAACACATACAAGGGCTATAAATGCTTCCTACCCTTTTTATGCAACCAACCCTTTTTAGCATAACTCTCCCCTGTATATGTATATATATATGTATATATATATGTGTGTGTGTATGTATATGTATATATATATATATGTATATGTGTGTGTGTGTGTGTGTGTATATATATATATATATATATATATATATATATATATATATATATATATATATATATATAAGGTAAGGTTATCTTGAGAACCACCATTTTTATAAGAACTACAGGTCTCAATATGAGCCACACATTTAGTAATATGCAAGTCACATATCATTTTCATCTTTTTTTAAAACGTTCATAACTTATTTTCATGATTTTATTTTTTCAAAAAAATCACTGTTAATTTCAGTATCTCCAACACATATCATATTGATATACTTTTTTTAAAAAACGCCCACGCATTATTTACATATGTTTAAATTTGGTTATACACATGTGTAATACCGGATTTACACATGTGTAACCCGGCATTACATATGTGTATAATGAATTTTGTAAAAAAACAAATTCTTTTATGAAACATGAAAATGAGGGAAACATTTTTGTGTTTTTAATTTTTTATTTTTATGCTATTTTTCATTATATAATTTTTTATTATAATTTATTAATTATCATTTTGTCATTAAAAACATGTGACTCGCATTGGTTGCTATATTTCTCATAATAAAAGAAAATTAGCATTTGATCCCTCCCCTATAAAAATATTTCACTAAAGAACTTTATAAATTAAGTATAGTGTTTAACTAATGTTTGGAGTATCTATTAATCTATCTATACTAATAAAATAAGGTTTTTGAAAGCCATATGTCATAATTTTAGGTCTCCTAAGTTTTATTTTTCCCATTCTCTCTGCTAATAAATATCACATTAACTATTAATGATATTATTTTATTCTTTTTCATATCAATTTTTTTATTAAATAAAAAAAAGATTTTTTTTACAAATGCAATTTCTAAAGAAGTAACTTTTTTATAAAATAACAATTTTTTTTAAAAATATCAAACTTTTTTAAAAAGCACAATATATTTTAAAACCTATGTTTTCTAAAAAATAAAATTCCTATGAAACAAATATAATTAAATTCAAAGTTTAAAGAAATTATTAAAAATGACACTTTTTTAAAACCGGTTTGTTTTGAAACAGATTATATAAAAACCAACTTTCTTTGGGAAAAACAAAAAAAAAATTAACAAAGTTTAAAATAAGGTGTTTTCCTTTTATCACTTGTACGTTATGTCAATTATATCTTATATCAAAAGATTGTTTTATAATTTATTAATTTTTATTAATAATTATTTAATTTTTTAATTATTCAAACCAATGGTATTAAACTAGTACAATAATATATGAATAGTTGTTTTGACGTCTGTAAAGGGCTTAGATCCATATGAGTTTGCAGCTCATTTTAATTATCTTGTAATGGTATTTGAAGTCTCACTTGTATAAATGTCATCAAGTTTGACGCATTCAAATTGTTTATCATGTCCAGTCTTAAGGTTTAAGTTCGTTTAAATTTAACTTTAATATTATTACAACTTTTTTTTGTGATATTTTTATAAACTAAAACATATATGTACACACATAAATACAACATACCTATACTACTCATCCAACACCGGCCTAGATCATTAAACCATATATAAATACATTCGAATGTGAAGACATTGATGCTGGTAGATGTACTTGGTCAAAGGATTGCACATGTCATCTAATCAGTATCATACACGTGTCGAATGTCAGCCTGTCTTCACTCTAATTGCTTTGACCAGGACAAATAACCTTATCCATTCAGGCTTCACGTTGAATATCATATATTACTTTATCTTTACCCTTTTCAAATGCACAAGAAAGTAAGAAACTACCTTTCTATTATTCTATATGAATATCTGGGGTTAAATGTTTTTTACCTTTAACATAGGCACTTAGAACATTTATATTAAAGTTTATATAGTTATTTTTATCTTTAAATTATAAGAAAACGTATAAGGTCACCCTATTTTATTTTTTATAATTTTTGTACTTCAATCATAATGATTATATATGGGTTAATTAAATAGTATTTTTTTGTATTTGTCAACTTAATATTCATCCTATCAAATTCTTTTGTGAGTGGGTGAAAATGATAAAATAGTAAAAGTTGATTAAAAGTATTATTTAATTGAATAGAATAGAAATAACTCAAGAAGTATAAGGAATAAAGTCTGAGAGGGTTTTAGAAGATAATAAATAAGGATAAAAATAACTTTTATTAAATTATAAAGATAAAAATTTAAATTCTACTATGAATGTTCTTATTAATGTCTATCTTGGAATTAAAATGCTCATTCGTTGAATACTCTTAGTCTGCAAGTCATTTGACATTTAACCTTATATAATAAATAATATATAATATGAATCTATGAAAAAGATATTTATCATGTCAAAAATTCTTTTGTTATACGAAAATTATATTTTTTTTTCTAAAACATGTCATTACTTATATAACTGTTTATACTTCTACACATATATGTATAAATACTAGTTTGAAGCTAGCACAGATGATGCGACAAAGAACCCAACATCAAGGTTGGTGATTTTACGAATATATAGAGTACGATTCAGATTAGTTTTCAGACACTACAGTAGAGCACCTGAAACACAATGAAAAGTTATATCCATTTTCTAAAGGTTCTTACGACAAACTATATACTTTTGTCCTTGAATTATGTGACATATCTAAAACACACGTCTGTAAATTGAGTTTTAAAAATTATCTACACGTACTACTAAAGATATCATTAATAAAATAATATGCCATTAATTAACAAAGTAAATTAGATTATAATAATTATAAGAATTAACATGTCATTAATAAAATAATATGCCATTAATTAACAAAGTAAATTAGATTATATATTACCAACGAGCATTTTTCTCGATCGGGCTTCATCACTTCACCAACAAATGGTCGTTGTAAGCGCCATCACCGCTGTATTTCGATGGATTTCCAACAGATCCATCCTTGATGTAAGTCCATTTTTCTTATTGTGTATATAGCTTGCATCAATTATAATTTTATGTCACTTTGAAAACAGAAAGTCAAACTCACCAATATGATTTTAAGGGATTAAAATTATATAATAACAATTAAGTTTCAATATTAGTTTCACTTAAGGAATTTTGTATGGTCAAGTAAATGTAATAGTGATTTTAGTGAAAATGTAATTAAAATTGATTAATGATTAGATGATACATTTTCCGATATTGATGAGGCGTAGACATATTATTAAAATTATTCTACCTTCATAAAACCTGTGTCCATTTAACGTAAATTTTATAAACATAATTAACATGATAAGATATATGAAATACATTAAATGATCTTAGCGAAGAATTTATGGATGACTAACAAGAGACTTCAAAACTAACAATATAACTTTAGTTAATGATTATTTTAGTCAATACCTTTTATGAAAATCAGAATGGGTACCTACATTTTTTTATCAATAATCACACACGAGTTAATTATTTTATTGACTGCAACTTAAGTAGATCTTGAACGTTGTTTGACCGAAGACGTGATGGTAAACTTTTAAATACTTTTACTTTATTGGTAAATCTATCATGAAAAAAAATTAATTAATTGCTATTCAATTTAAATGTAAAACTTAATTTTAATTTTGCTTCCTAAAGTTTGATAAAATTAACTATTTTTTTTAAGATTAATTATATCAATTTACCTTCAAAAGTTTTATAAGTTGTTTCAGTTTCAGTCCAAATTTTTATTATTATTTTGGATTCAAGTTGAAACAATTGATGGAACTTTCAGAATGAAATTGAAACAACTTATGAAATTTTTTAAGGTAAATTAATATTTTTGAATATTTTGAAGGAAAATGGTTATTTTTGTTAAAACTTAGGAAGCAAAACCAAACTTAACTCTAAATATAATATTAAGATTAGTACATTACTATAAGCAATAAGCATGCTTATCGTATTAATGTTTTTTTAACTCGCCAATAATACGTGAAGTCAAAGAAATAAGCCAACCGAGTTATGCTACATATCTACCAATAATTTTTCAACAAAAAAAAAAATTGTGTGGAACTATAGGGGATGAGTAAAAAGAAAGAGGAAATGTGGTGAGAATTCGACACTCTTTTACGAAAAAAAAAAAGAATAAGGTATATTGAGGGATTACCGTTATTTGGCGTGCATAGAAACAAAATTGATGTTGATTATTCAAGAACCGTAGTAGTTGATTTTCTTTATAAAAGAATCTTAATGTACTTTTATGAAATGATTTAACCAAAGTCTATTTTTACTCTTATCTAGTTGTTACTTTTTTTACCCGCTCAAACCTGTTACCAAATCCGACTCATCCATTTTATAAGGTTTATAATAAAAGCATATGGCTCATTCTATAAACTTGGTACTCATTTTTGGGTAATTTTTCTGTATTAACCATCTGTCCATTAAACACAACATAATAAAACCAAATAAACTTATCTTCATGTATTAGTTAAATCAAGAAATTAGTAAAACAAGAAATGGTATCAACAAAAAGGACATGATTTTTAAATAAATAAATTGGGTTATAAAAGAAATAAAACAAAAGGAAACATGGGGTAACAGTGACAATGACAAAGAAAGGAACAATAGAGACACGATAGGTCAAAGGGAACAAAACATTACAAGCACAAAAGTTCCCATTATCTCCCTGCACATTCCCTTTTTTGACCCCTTCATCGTTTTTCTTCCTCAAACACCCAACAGGCCAACGGCCAACAGACCCATACAAAAGTGGATATATCACAACTAATAGGTGCTAATTGTTAAATAATATAATATAAATGGATTCATTTGTTGACCGATAGTAAGGGTGTTTGGATTGAAACTATTAAAATGTATGAGACTTGTCTCGTATTTATCGTATGGACAATTGATGTGGAGGAAAATAAATGGACATTCTCACCCATCATACTAGTCTTTTGGTTAAGTTTTCTTGCTTAGTCCGTAATAATAGCATCAGAACCAAACTTGGAGTGGTGGCATGGAGAGAGTCAGCTGTGACCAACGAGGATGTTGACACTTAAGGAGGGTCGAATGTTATGGATTGAACTATTGCAAGGTGTGGGACTTGATCATTTTTATGAGCAACTAATGTGTAATTTATAGATCAAATGGACTCTCTCACCAATCAGACTAGTCTTTTGAGTAGAATTCTCCTTATTAGTCCGTAACAAAGGGGGTGTGAGTTGCACGTTAGGTTGAGTTTATTATGATTCTTGTATTATTTTGCACCAAATTAACAAAGGTTCCAAGGACGCAACATTGCCTTCATGGGGGTTTGGTGGCTACGCCTCTAGAAGAGGGGTTTAAGGAACAAAGCCTCTAGCTGAGATCGAGCTATGAGAGAATCTGATTCATTAAAAATTTATTACAATTTGATTTTCTCAAATTTCACATGCAAAATTCGAATGTGAATATGACGTAATTTTGAGACAATATAAGATTCACGTGTTAACTCCTAAGGCAGTTTTCGTCATATTCCCTATAAAGTCGAATTTATTGATTTTGGTCGGTTCTTGTTTGATTTGCGCACACACATACAAATTGGTTCTTAGAGAAATTTGAGTAATTGAAAGTTTGGATTAAACCCTAAATTGTTTCAATCTAAAAGTGCTACATGACTCTTAAAGCATTCACACGTTGATCAAAGTACAAATTCAATACACTTATAACACCATTTTTTCTTTGGAGCCCTTGTGGGTGTTGCATCTGCCCGTGTAAAAGGATATGTTAGTAATAAGGAGGACTGGTTTGTAGAAGGGAAGGCAGAAAGGCGTTGTATATTTACTATACACAAGAAACTTGTAATTAAGATTTACTACGCTCAAGAAAAATATTTATAAAATAACATCTTGATGGTAAGGTTTCTGGTTTTTGTTCAAGAGGTCAAAAACTCAAGTCTTATAAGATGAAGATATAAGGGTTAATAGAAGTAGATTAAAAGTTATTTAAAATATAAAAGAACAATCTTCAAAATTAATAAAAAAAAGGGCGTACCTAGTGCTGCAAAGAGCTCCCGCGTTTTCGCAGGATTCAGGGAGGGTCCGTCCCATTTAAGAGAAGATGTACGCGGTCTTTCCCCCACATTTTGTGAGGGGGCCGTTTCCACGGATCGAACCTGAGACCTTCGGTCCCTTAGGAACAGCTTTTACCCCTGCGCCAAGGCCCGCCCTCTCTTCAAAATTAATAACCACTTATATATTAATATATAACCTTATTATATGGAATAACTATATATATACACATGATCTGTTTATCATATCTACAGGTATGTACAGAAGAAAGTTATCATCATTGGGGTTGAAGTTGGGAAGCTTCCACTAGAGCATCATTGCCATTCACAATAACACTTTGTTGCTTAAAGAAGTCAGGAATGTTAGTATGAAACGTGACCAAAAACCCATTATCGGTTGTAGTACTGTAATGAGTTCAAGCTAATTGCCATTCTTAATGACGATGTATCACCAAACAAAAGCAAAAAGTACTCCTATCGTGACATTAATATTTCCATTGCATCACCACTAGTCCATTAAAATTCCCATTAAATTAATTTGCTTTTAACTCATCGCCAATGGAAATGGCTATGAGTAGCTAGTCGTATGAGTCCGCAAGTCAGAGATTGCCTACATTAATGGTTTTTCTAAACATAAATGTGCGACCATGTTTCGAACAATATGTGTTATATTAATCGGACTCACCTATTCATTTTCCAGCTAGGATCACACCTCCAACACTCTCGGAAGGAAACCATTGCTAAAAAACCTTACTACTCAATTATAAGCATTTTACTCAAAGTGAGGCTTCAATCCATAACCACCCAATATTTAAAAATTA
Source organism: Flaveria linearis (assembly GCA_024085815.1). Lineage (NCBI taxonomy): Eukaryota > Viridiplantae > Streptophyta > Magnoliopsida > Asterales > Asteraceae > Flaveria > Flaveria linearis. The sequence goes on along the minus strand of CM044014.1, from coordinate 15,533,147 downwards.
TGCATATCTTATCTTAACCAGTTAGGCTAAGGTAACATGTGACCGACACATATGGTAAGGCTAGAAAGTTGGGAAGACATCACCATTTTGAATGACAATGGCGCCAATTGTAATGAGTGTAAAAATCCAACCTCTTTTGTGATCATTTTCTTTTAGCATTCACAGCCCGTTTTTCATATATATGTGAGTGGATGCCCTATATTATTGGTCATGGTTGTGAGTGAAAGAGTTAAAAAAAATTTATGGGGATTGCACCGTGTTTTTCATATTTGGGGAAACACGGTACAACCCTTATAAATTTCTTAATATTATTAAAAGTGATTGTAAGTGGATGAGAGAAAAATATGATAATAAATTAAGAAAATCATACCCAACGACATACAGTTACAATATCATCACTTTTCCCCTTGTTTCCTTCTTATACCATCACCACCCGCTTCAACATTCTTTTATATCTATATGTTCATTCTTGTTACTATCTTAGCCTAAATGACGTATCTACTTATTTACAAATTGGTATCAATATTTAACGTAATTTTAACATTCTCTTGTCATGTTCTGTGTTGTTAAAGTGACATATCCATCAACACATTCTCTTGTATATGTAAAGTGTTTAACTTTTGATAAATTAACAGCGTTGCACAACAATACATGATTGATCTTATGGTTGTACAAATCTCTCATTTGTTAGTGTCATCATTATTGGACAAATTATATATAAGATATAGGGAGTACGTGTTCTAGATTCACCTAAAAATTGATTCTCTCATCAAAATGTTGTTTGATGATGTTTTCTGATGAAAAGATCATACAAATAAGTAGATTCACCTAAAATGTAAGCTTACAGTGTTTCATTTGTTAAAGAGATTAGCCGTTTGTAATTAAATGCGATAATTATGTCGTGTAACTCTATTTGTAGTGATAATCTTTTTAACATTCTTACATGCCTACGTCATATCTTCGAAAATTAACGAGTACTTTATGTTTCTAAATTATATTATAGTACTATTAGAAAAGTGATCCTAATGCAACATTTGATAAAAAAAGATTGTTTTAAAAGCTAATGTACCTTTTTAAGACCTAATGTAATTTTTTCAAAACATGATGCAAGTTGTGGAACATATTAAAAAAGTTGCATTAGCTATATTTTGTTGTAGTGTAGTAGATTCGAAAGGAACAAATTATAGTTTTACATTAATTTTAAGAGTTTAAAGGGGGTAAAGTTTCTTTATGAATTTAATTAATTTAATTATCCTATATATTAATAGAAGAGGGGAAATAACAGTTATGTTGGGTGTGTTTGTGGTTTTGCCACACACCTTTCTTTACTTTGACAGATTGCACCCCTGCAAATGTATTTAGAGGGATAAAGAGGGGAAATCATTCCTGTGTCCCATCCGTTTCATTTTTAGAGAGACAAAGTGCTCTCTCTTATCATCACCGGCACCGACACCGCCACCGTCACCGTCTGCAACGCTACCTCCTGCATTGTGGTCTCCTTCAACGGAAGGCATTACTACAGCGTGGTCGCCTACACCAAAGGCGGTTCTTGTGGTGGTGGCTCTGTTGTCAGTCGTACCAAAGGCGAGGGGGGGTTTTCTAGGGTTTTGTGTGGTGGCCGGCTGTAGCGAAGGCGACAACGGTGGTTGTTGCAGTGGCTCTATTGCTGTTTCGCCTCCCCTCTGTGGTTGAGGTGAAGCAGGCGACGGTTGTCCATGGCTCAACCGTCGTCTGCATCGCCGTTGTTATCGGTGTTGTTGTTTTATGGAATCAAATGGTTCTTGCCTTGAAATCGGACTAGATGGTGATGGTTGTCGCCGATGTCGGCGACGCCAGCTGCCGCCCTCCTTATCGTTGTTCGATTTGTCTTTATTGAGGCCTTTAATTTGGTGCTTTTGGCTTTGATGGTCATCGACCTCCGTTCTATGGGTGGTCGTCGGTTCAGATTCCCTTTTTGTTCTTCGCAGACGGTTGTGGCATACCCATGGATGTGCTCCCTCTCTGCATCTCTCACCACCACATCCCTTCACCGACGCTCACCGGTGTGGTATGGCAAGTGTCTGGATGGTGACGTGCCTCGAGTTGTTGCCGCCTCCGATGGACCCGTTGGCCCTTCGGGGTGGATGTCGTGTTACAAGTTTGGATGTGAAATTTTTATGTCTATGATGATCGGAGAGTCTCGATCTGAGACGAGATATGTCGACGATTGCCTTGGGCGATGATGATGTTTGTACACACATCTGAGCCTACTCGATGTTGCTATTTATCTGATTTCATTGTTCTAGCTGCTTCATGTTTGCTTACGTTTGCTTTCGCGTGGTGATGATGTTTGTTAAATTTTATGTCTATGTTGATCGGAGAGTCTCGATCTGAGACGAGATATATCGACGATTGCCTTGGGCGATGATGATGTTTGTGCACACATCTGAGCCTACTCGATGTTGCTATTTATCTGATTTCATTGTTCTAGCTGCTTCATGTTTGCTTACGTTTGCTTTCGCGTGGTGATGATGTTTGTTAAATTTTATGTCTATGATGATCAGAGAGTCTCGATCTGAGACGAGATATGTCGACGATTGCCTTGGGCGATGATGATGTTTGTGCACACATCTGAGCCTACTCGATGTTGCTATTTATCTGATTTCATTGTTCTAGCTGCTTCATGTTTGCTTACGTTTGCTTTCGCGTGGTGATGATGTTTGTTTGATCTGAAATGTTTTGTCAATACGATTATGGTCGATGACGATGATTGTACACACATCTGAGACCACTCAATGTTACAGGTTATGTCTTTTCTTAGTCGTTTAGGTTTGTTTAAACGTCTACGTGTGTCGATGACGATGAACTGCTACATCTGAGACTGGATGTATCGTTAATTAAGTGTTAAGTAGCTGGTTATTTGTGATTTAGGTTGTTTTATTGGGTTTATTGTTTGATGGGTCGCGATTATGTGACAAGAATTGCGTTGATTGCCTGATCGTGGCTGCCGTTTATGGCTGACATCCACAACCGAACCCTTAATGCGCAACGCGCGTATGGGTTACAACTAGTTATATTAATTATATAATTACAATTATTGACTTTTAAATCAATTATTTCCATAATCTTTAAATAACTATAATTTTTGCATACTAATCTTTTTTACAAAATTTAGATCACAAAAACGTTTATTTTATTATTTTTAATTTAAGTATGAAATTGTAAATCATTTAAATTAATAAAATTACTATGCTTCTCGTAACATACCCAACACCTTTCAAATCATCAAATCTATACTATCTAATAAAACAAGGTTTTATTTGCCACTTGTCATTCTCTTATCCCACTTTTTTGCCGCTTGTCATTTTTTTAGACATTCACATATCAATTTTCCCTATAAAAGGGTATTATAGTAATTTAAATACTCATATAAATTTCTCTCTCTTATTAAAAATGAATGTTATTAATTGCTATATTTCTCTCTCTTATCTAAATTTTTAAAATCAAATTATTTTTTAAAATAGATTTTATTAAGGAAATTAGAAATCAAATCTTTCAATTAAAATCTAAATAATAAAAAAACTAAAATTTTATATAATATAAAATTTTCTAAAACACTAAACATTTTTAAATAAAATATTTTAAATTGTTTTATTTTTAAAAAGTTATAAACTGGTATTTTTTTAAAAACTGTCGTAATAAAACAACCAGAATCATTACAAATAAGCGTTTTAAAAAATATTTTTATAAAAAATCTTAAAACAAATGTTTAAAAGTAAAACTATTTAGATAAGAGAGTTAAAAAATAGTATAATTGTTTTATTTCTTGAACTATTACGTATATATCACTTTAATTATATTTTATATTAAAATATTATATTATAACTTTTCGCATTTATTACTAACTATAAACAAACAAACAAACAAACAAACAAACCCAGTATATCCCACTCAAGAGTAGGGTCTGGGGGGGTAGGTGGTGGCAAGTCTTTCCTCTATCCAGATAGGTAGAGAGACAATAACAAATTGGGAGGATAGAACACGAGCAACTTGCTTTATCTTGGGAGAGCTACAACCAGTAAATCAAGCTTCGCTTTTGTTATTACTAACTATAATACATTTAATTAATGGTTTTTAGCCTATCCATCTATCTATAAAAAAACTAAAATAAGCGTGAAACAATTATAAGACTTATTATACTTACTTTCTTATTTCTTTATATTGTTAATAATAATATTAAATACTACTAATATTACTCATACCATATTCAAATTAAAAATATATAATTTAATAAATTAAAAACCTCTTTTTAATTAAAAACATACTTTTTAAAAATAAATTTTTTTTAAAATGCAGAATACGATGAACTTTTTTTATCATTTTTCTTAAAACAAAATATTTAAAAATCATATTTTGATGAAACAAAAATTTAAGAAAAATAAATAATTATTTATTTACTTAAGGTAACTATTTATTTTATCTTCAAACATGATTTTATAATACACAAATTTTTAGTACTAATTATTTAATATTTTATTTATGTAATCCGTGTAATACACGGAGACTAACCTAGCATACAAATATACAAACAAATAATAGACAAACAAATAATAGACAAACAATATATCCTAGAGCTTTATTAAGGTTAATAAACTCAGTTACGTCATCAAGCGGTAACAACATATATAATATACTAAAATATTGTCAATAGTAACCCATATTCATCACCACCTGTTTATATCATGCCTTCAAGTCATAACATTTATGTTTCATACCCTTTCTCATAAACCTAATTTTCACATCACTCTCTCTCTCTCTCTCTCTCCTCTCTCTCTCTCTCTCTCTCTCAGTTTCTTTCTCTCTCTACATATCTATATATATATATCTACACCCACATATATATGTACATTCAACCACACGTAGTGTGCAAACTCACACTGATCAAATCACTGTATGTGTGACTGTGTGTGTTATTGAGAGAATCTTGAATTTCTTCAATGGCAGCAGAGTCTTCTTCATCAGATCTACGCATAATTGTTCACAAAAATCCTTCTGAATCTCATCTTTCTCAACTTGGTATCAAATCCTGGCCCAAGTATAATCTCTCTCTCTCTCTCTCTCTCTCTCTCTCTCTCTCTCTCTCTCTCTCTCTCTCTCTCTCTCTTTACACACATATATACATATACATATACATATATATTTTTGTCTTTATCTCTTTCTCTCTCTACTGCAAGTTGTACTTTGTGCATGCAGAATTGCACTTACCACACCTACTGACCTACAAGCACATACAATTAGGGTTTCACAATACCCTTGTGACCCCGTCACAAAACAAAGCCTCTTGAAACACCTAAGTTTAATAAAACATAAGTAAACAATATAATTAAGGTTTCATATATATAACCTTATGTTAATATTTTACTTAATTATGTTATAGGTGGGGATGCTCACCAGGAAAGTACCAATTAAAATTTGATGCACAAGAAACATGTTATCTTCTAAAGGGTAAAGTGAAAGTCTACCGGAAAAACTCGCCGGAGGTGATATCGGAGTTCGGTGCCGGAGATCTTGTGATCTTGCCGGAGGGTTTGAGTTGCACTTGGGATGTCTCTGTTGCAGTCGATAAACACTACAAGTTTGAATCAACTTCTTCTTCTTCGTCATAATATTATTAGTATTATAATGATATGTGTTTTTCGTTACATACATTTTTAAGTTTAGGTGTTTATAATAATATAATGGGTAGATGTAAGTATTGTTAATCTTTCTTTTGTAGTTTAGATATCTTGTCTGTTTTTGTCACAATATATATGATATCAGTATTTTATTTTAGTTTATTTTGGGTTGAGTTCATCGTATTTGACTTTGCATTTCGAAACAAGAATCTCGTTTGCATAAGGAGATATTTTATTTAGAGGTTAAACAATTTTGAATATAGGGAATATTGAATATTGTATTTAGAAAGATTAGAAAATTTATCAGTTATTTAATTTGATAGAAAATGTCGTTAAACGAATCATATATGTAGTTATATAATCCTTTTTTTTCCCAATCATTTCAAATGTGGTTCAAGTTGATATTTGTATTAAATAATTATTCTGTCTTTCTGTAGTTATATTAATAGAGAGAAAATTAAATGTAAATTTAAAAAGAATATATATCACGTGGATAAAGATATTTAGTTAAGATAGATTGAATATTTTGTCAGAATGAGAATTACAATGTACGACAACTCTGTTCTTGTGATAATTCAATTAACTATCATATATGGCCATTAAATTAATTATAAATTTAATAAGGTTATATAAAATAAAATATAACATAATAAATTAGAAAGAAAATTGCCTCCCAGAATATGTTTCACAATTAATTTCTAAATTTCTTTTAATCTTGTTGATTTAATATGATTTATTTCAATATATATTTTCTTCTGTTTTTGGTTTTATTAAACAGTGATATTTCTAAATTCTAAAAGAAACAATTTTAGCTTTGTTAGTAACTGATGAATTGCTAGTCAAAGAATTTGGTCAAAACTTTTGGTCAATGCACGTCGCATTCAAACTAATCTTTGCTTTTAATGCCACTTTGACTGGTCAATACTCTCCCATGTGTGTATTTTGATAAATATTACACTTCCAACCCCTGAACATTCACATAACCTTTAGCATGCCCTTGCCTTTTGACTAGGTAAATTGAGCCCTTTATGATGAAGATTGAAGAGTATTGAAGACATAAAGATTCCAATTTATTGTGGTTTCAATTTATTTGTTTTGTAAAAGGAACAAGGCACGATTGTTGCATGAAAGCCACTTATATCCTATTCTTTTCTTGTAGGAAAGAATAACTACTAGACAATGACGAAACGTTCAATTTCGCGTATTCATGTGTTTAGGCTTATTCAAACGGTTGTTATCATGGTGTAGAAAATTGACTACCCAAGACAACCTCACAATCAAGAAACATGAGTCACGAGACAGATTATTTGGGTCCACACAATACAAACGTGATTACACTTTTTTCTTTCAAAAATATATGATGATCATTGAACTAATGATCAACTATTGTTGTAAAATGACATGATGACAACATTAATTTAAAAAGAAGGATATTATTCTAATGATTTATGTTAAATCAAGACATGATCGTATAAACGAGGGGTATTTTTTTGTGAACAAGAAAAATATAGAAATTAATATCCTGAGAGGGGTATTCTAGGAGGGTTATATGGTGGCAAGTCTTTCCTCTATCCTGAGAGATAGAGAGACCGCTTCCGAAAAGACCCCCGACTCGTTAACAAAGGCAGTACCCATAACAATCATAATACATATCATAAAACACATATGTAAATAACACACACACAGAATTAGATAGTGCGCATATCATAAAAAGCGACGTGTAACACCCAAAAAGGGTAGATGAACGAAAAACTACACCTGACGCGGGAAGTCCCGCCACATGTAACGTAACCTGTCCCACCCACAAATTCCACTAAAAGTCCTTAATTTTTATTTGACGCCTCCACTCACTCCTATCCTCGATCATGTGCTCAGAGAGGTGCAAGTCTATCATATCTCGCCTAATAATCTCATCCCAAGTCAACCTAGGTCTACCTCTACTCCTCCTACCCTCTACGCTGATGTTCTCTACTGCTCTAACAGGTGCTGTCATCGTTCTCCTCTTCACGTGCTGTCATCGTTCTCCTCTTCACGTGCCCAAACCATCTTAGTCTTCCCTCTCGTATTTTATCTGTGATACATGCCACCTCTAGCCTCTGGCGAAAGACGTCGTTTCTGATCCTATCCAATCTTGTGTGTCGACACATCCACCTGAGCATTCGCATTTCTGCGATCTCTATTTGTCTCTCTTGCGATTTCTTTATGGCTCAACAGTCTGTGCCGTATAGCATAGCTGGACGTAGTGCCATTCTGTATAGTTTTCCCTTTAGTTTTGGTGGGAACCTCTTATCACACAGAGTCCCTGATGCTGCTCTTCACTTGCACCATCCTGATTGCACACGGTGAGCTACATCGTTGTGTATCTCTCCACTTCCTGTATATAGAAATTGATATTACTTGTTAATTCAGTGAACATGATCATTTAAACTTAAGGTAAATTCACATTCGGGTGGAACTACAATTTTCTTTCTAGACAATTTGCTTGATTTTTGGCAACATATTTTTTAATTCATACCCAAGAACATTGTTAAAAGTTTAAATGTATATGTTTGCTCGATCGCTTGTGAAATCTCTTCATTTGTACAATGTAAGTTATCTCTCTAGACCATTCACTACAAGGAATAAGCTCATTAGCGGCGACAATTGTCGCCGCTATTGATGCCCTTTGTCGCCGCTATTAGTATTAGCGGCGACTCGTCGCCACTAATAAGTCGCCGCTAATGATTCGTCGCTAATGTGGAAAATATCACCGCTAAAGAGTCGCCGCTAAAGGTGTCGCCCTAATACCATTATTTGCGGTGACAATATCGCCGCTATAAAGTTGAAAAAAAAATTCCGGGAAGACTATTAGCGGCGACACTGTCGCCGCTAAAAGTCAATTTTTAATTTTACATTTTTTTTAATTTTTTTATTTTTTTAATTTCCATTTTTATAAACAGAAAAAACCTGTAAATAAACCAAATTTCCAGATTTCCCAACACCACAAATAACATAAGTATTAAGAAGTACAATACGAGTTTTAACAAGACAAATAACATAAACATACAAATTGTTTAACTTCAACTTCTAATGTCGTTAAAATAAACTTCAACTACTTAACCGCTATCCTATTCATTGTCCTCGTCCGAATCATCATCTTCATCAACTTGTTGTGTACCTTTTTGGGAGGCAATAAGTTGCGTCATTTGTGACATAAAGTTTGCATTTTGAAACAAACTTGCGATTTGTGCCTACAAAACAAAACATACATTATAAGTTGTGGTATTTGCTTCTTAGTATAACTTTAAGTATATAATGATACACCAACACCTTGAAGTGTGTTTGTATCACCTATTTCAACCATAATGTATATAATTCAACTTAAATTTACCCATTTTGACCCATTTTAACTCAAATTAATAGGGTTTTAACTATATCAAGTGTGTTTGTACCATTTTGACCCATTTCAACCATAATGTACATAATTCAACTTAAATTTACCCATTTTGACCCGTTTTAACTATATCAAGTGTGTTTGTATCATTTTGACCCATTTCAACCATAATGTACATAATTCAACTTAAATTTAGCCATTTTGACCCGTTTAAGATTAACCAACAATGATACATTTAACAACTTCAATATTTGTTTGTTCTGATGAGGAACAAACGAAGTCGACCCTGCAGATGAAGACGGTTTACGCCCAATCCCTCTAATATGTGATGCTAGGGGTTTGGAATGAAGTTTATCATGATTAAGTGGTTAAATTTAATGCATTTAGTATGGTCAAGTGTAAGAGATTGTGTTGAACAAGTTAACTACGAGGATTTGATGTTTTGTAGGTTAAACGCAATCATTTGAGGAGTTTTGAAGAATGCACATGGATGATAATCAAAGATCATGATAGATGAGATGATAGAGAATTCAATTACGAGAACGTGGCCGCAACCGGGAACGAAAACGGAGTCCAAACGAAAAAGATATGAAGAAAACAAGAATTGGAAAAATCAGTCCACAGTAACTTACGGTGGAAAAATGACTTACGGTGGCTGATGGAAAAGTGCAGCAGAAGGCTTTCACCGTAACTTACGGTGGAAAAACGACTTACGGTGGCCACGCGTGCTGAACTCGTTTAAAAGCCGAAAAAATTAGGTTTTGAAGATATCTTCCATTCTACACCTCCATAGTCGCCCCCATTCGTCCCCAAGGCTTCCAAGAGGCTCCGGAGATGCGATTTCAAGGCTTTTCAAGTGTTTTAATCATTCGGTTTGATTCTTTAATGTTAGATAGGATGTTTAATTTTGATTTTGATTTGGTGTTTTTCATTACCATGTCTAGCTAATCTCCTAGTAATCTTCTTTGGGTAGTAAGGTTTACTACTATGATTTGTTCTTGATGATTTGTGGTTAAGTTAATGTTTGAACACGGTAGTTTAAGCCGAGTACATTATTTGTTGGTTGAAAACTCTAAAATATGTGTGTTGCTTTCAATTCACTTGTTCCACTTTGATTGTTTTAGATTTCTTTTCATCTGGAAACGTTGATGTTGGATGGGATTGAGTATCACAAACATAGGATATGATTGGAGTAGTTCTTTAACAACAGTCTTATTCAATCTATTATTTTTACCCAAATTGACCCGTTAAGCTCATATGACTTTTATGAACACTCAAAGCAAATCTAAGTAGTAAACCTGAATCCGGAGAAGATTACTTATTTACATTATTGTTTGCAACTCAATTAATCATAAAGTTCGTTACTTTTCTCGATTAGTCATTTTTACTAAGTTTTTGTAATCAAGCTACAAACTTTTAGATTTAAACTACAAAACTTTCCACATATTCCCTGTGGATCGACCCGACTTACCCTAGCTATCTTAAGTGAGTTTGGAACCTTACAAATTGTTTTTGATTAGGCTAAAAATTGGCTACAAACTTATAAATTGTTTTTGATTTGCAGCCACAAGCACAAATCCCAATTGCCCACAACCCACCACCACCACCAATTAACCAAAATCCACCCAATGACCAACCGCCAAATCCACCAATTGATCAACCTCCACCAAACCAACCAAATGACCCATTACCCTACCCAAATTTGCAGCCACAAGCACAAATCCCAATTGCTCACAACCTACCACCTCAAAGACAAAGTCCTTATCCTCAACCAAGGCAAAACCCCTATCAACATGGACTCCCAAGACAGAATATGAGACATCAAAGGGGGGTTAATAGGATCGAGGCCGAAGAGGATAGATTTGACTGATTAAGCATCCATACTTGGGATGATGACATAGATGGACGAAGTGATGGGAATGAAGATGAGTATGTTGAGGAGGATGTGCAAGACAATGAACCTAATAACAACCAAGGCCGATATAGACATAATGAACAACCAAGGCAATATAGGCAAAATCAGTGCCAAGTTCAAGGTAGAAGGCAAGGATTTCCTTTGGCAAATCGGAACCCCGGGCTTCAACCCTACCAAGCCATTGTTCAAGGGGTTGATAGCCATTTTCGCCCTACCATAGCTGGAGCTTCATCACCCATAGTCAGGCCACGATTTAGAGGGAGTCATTTGAGATTAGGTCCAATAGTCTGGCCATTCTTCCTGAGTTTCATGGACTGTCCAAGGAAGAACCCTATTTGCATCTGAACGAGTTTAGTTCCATTTGTGAGACTATTGGGGCACAAGGTTTTACACCCGAAGAAGTGATGTTAGTGCTATTTCAGTTCACATTGAAAGGAAATGCGAAGAAGTGGTTTCATTCCCTACCTGCTGCCAGCATTTACACATGGGAGCAAATGCAGCAGGCATTCCTAGAGGAATACTATACACCACAGAAGACAAGTGAAGCTAGAACTGCCATTCATACATTCAGCCAGAAACAAGATGAACCATTCCATGAAGCTTGGACCAAATTCAAGGAGTTGTTGAGAACTTGTCCACATCATGACATTCCTCAATGGGAGTTGATTTCTTCATTTTATGATGGGTTATCTACTGAAGATGTAAGAGATGTGAATTCAACGAGTGCAGGAACCTTCATGACTAATACTGAGGATGATGATTGGGAGTTATTGGAACGGATGAGTATACATGCAAAAAGGCAAGCTCAGTCTCGGAGGAAATCAAGGAATGTGGTTGATGATTCGGATAGAAGGACTTCCAAGTTGGGTCAGTCATCAGGTAAGGCTACAGTAAAGGCTACAAGTTCTTTTACTATATGTCAGGGATGTGGTGAAGCTGGACACACTGCCAGAGATTGTCTAGAGTTTGATGAGGGGTTAGAAGAGGTGAATTATGTACAGGGTGATAGGCGACCATACAGTAACAACACTAATAATAATACTTATCATCCCGGTTTGAAGAATCACCCTAATTTAAGGTATGGTAACCCAGACAACCAGTTGAATCCAAATTTTCAAGGTCCTTCACATCAGCAATATCAGAACAGGTCAATGGGTCAGGGTAATCAATACAATCAAGGAAGTTATAACAGGGGTGGTCAAAGGAATTATCAGCATAACCAGGATCAGAGTGGATCAGGAGGAAATGCAGAGCCAACAAACAGGGAATTGTTGGATTTCATGAAGGAGATGAAGAAATCTAACGGAGTTAGAGACAAGAGTGTTGAAGCTTTATCCAAACAAGTGGGGCACTTGGCTGAGGAAGTTGCAATTCTGAAGAAAGCTCCAGGGAAACTTCCTAGTGATACTCAAAGAAACCCAACTCACAGCTCCTCTAATGCAGGACCATCAAGTAGCAGACATCCTTCAGTTAGTTAGGTAAGCATTCTTCGCTCAGGTAAGGTTTATGATAATAAAGTTGAACCTCCAGCACAATTCATTGAAGGGGTGGTGGAGGATGTCAATGAGGATGAGGATAGTGATTGTGAGATTGAACCTGTCACATCTAAATCACCCAAGAAAGTAACTTTTTCAAAAAAATTAATCGGGTGATGGGGGAGGAATCAATTAGTGTTCAGGAAAAGGGTGTGGAGGCTAATACCATCCCATTTCCTAGGGCATTAATCGATCCGGGTAAAAAGGTTTTATCGGAAAAAGGGGACCACAACAGGATGAGATGTGGGAAGTTTTTCAACAAGTAAAAGTTAATATCCCATTACTTGAGGTAATTAAACAAGTGCCCGCGTATGCAAAGTTTTTAAAAGACTTGTGTACTCAAAAGAGAAATGCAAAAATACCCAAGAAAATTGAAGTGTCTAATAATGTGAGTGCCATACTAGTAGGACAACCGGTTCCACCCAAGCTTCCAGATCCAGGAGAGCCGGTGATATCCATTCAGGTGGGTGATTTTCACATATCACGGGCTTTGTTAGATCTGGGAGCTAGTGTGAGCATTCTCCCGGGCAGTTTATATGACCAATACGATTTTGGTCCATTACATAAAGCCCACACCACTGTGGTGTTAGCTGACAGAACACCCCGACTGCCTAGGGGAATGATCTTTGATGTTATTGTTAGGGTGGAAGACTTTTACTACCCGGTTGATTTCTTAGTTCTTGATTATGTGTCGGGAGAGTCAAACGATCAACAAACAGTTATACTAGGTCGTCCATTTTTGGCCACTTCCAACTCACTAATCAATAGTAGAACCGGGGTAGTTGATATGACTTTTGGAGATCAAAGGCAGTTAATAAACTCTTTTTCCCATACATTTAATCCTCTGGTCCATAGTGAATGCTCTTTGGTAGACACTATGGACAGGTGTGGTCTTCATGTCAATGAGGAAAACATCACAGAGGCGTGTGTTTATTGTGACAGGGATCAGGTGGAACTAACCAGTGAATTGGAGAAGGTTGAGCAAGAGATGGAAGTGATGGCAGTCAAGGAAGGTAGACCTACTTGGACCCATCAAGTGGAAAGCTTACCCGAGCATATCGACACCAAGCTACAACCATCATTAACGTCGCCTCCTAAGTTGGAATTGAAGGAGCTTCCTAAGCACTTGAAGTATGCGTTTGTTGGAGACAACAACACCCTTCCGGTGATTATTGCCTCCAACTTATCAGAGGAACATGAGAAGGCTTTGATGGGGGTATTAGTAAAGTATCGGGCTGCGATAGGATGGACAATCGCAGACTTAAGAGGAATCAGCCCATCTATTGTCATGCATAAAATCATCACCGAAGAAGGAGCAAAACCATCTCGAGATGCTCAGAGGCGATTGAACCCAAACATGAGGGAGGTAGTGAAGAAAGAGGTGTTGAAATGGTTGGATGCAGGTATTATCTTTCCTATCTCTGACAGTGAATGGGTCAGCCCAACGTAAACAGTACCAAAGAAAGCTGGCATCCAGATTGTTCAAGGCGCGGATGGTACGGAGGTAGCTACCCGACCGGTAACCGGGTGGCGGATTTGTATCGATTACAGAAAGTTAAATGCTGCAACTTCTAAGGACCATTTCCCGTTACCCTTCATTGACCAAATTGTAGAAAAATTAGCGGGTCAGAAATATTATTGTTTTCTAGATGGATATTCAGGATATAACCAAATCGCAATCCATCCAGATGATCAACATAAGACAACTTTCACTTGTCCGTATGGTACTTTCGTATTTAGGCGAATGCCATTTGGCTTGTGCAATGCTCCCGCCACCTTTCAAAGGTGCATGATGAGTATCTTTTAAGATATGGTGGGGGATTCTATGGAGATCTTCATGGATGACTTTTCAATATTTTCAACATCTTTTAAATCATGTTTAAATCAATTACAAAAAGTGTTAAAAAGATGTGTTGACTCGAACTTGGTCCTTAGTTGGGAAAAGAGCCACTTTATGGTTCAAGAAGGTATCGTGTTAGGACACGTTATCTCAAGCAGGGGGATAGAGGTTGATAAGGCAAAAGTGCAAGTCATATCCACTTTGCCACCACCAACAAATATTAAAGGCATCAGATCATTTTTAGGACATGCAGGCTTTTACAGGCGTTTTATTAAAAATTTCAGTATGATAACAAAACCCTTGTGTAACTTGCTTCTAAAAGATGTCCCGTTTAACTTTGATGATGAGTGTTTACAAGCATTTAACATTTTAAAAGAAAAGTTGGTGGAAGCCCCAATTTTGCAATCACCGGATTGGTCACTTCCTTTTGAAATCATATGTGACGCCAGTGATTTCGCAGTTGGGGCTGTGCTGGGTCAAAGAGTAGATAAGAAGCCGGTCGCTATTTACTATGCAAGTAAAACGCTTTCTGATGCTCAATTAAATTACACAACTACTGAAAAAGAGTTACTTGAGTTGTCTATGCCTTAGATAAGTTTCGGTCGTATATTTGGGGTAGTAAGATTATTGTCTATTCTGATCATTCTGCTGTCAGGTATTTGATGGATAAAAAGGATGCCAAGCCTCGATTGATTAGGTGGATACTGTTATTGCAAGAGTTTAACTTAGAGATAAGAGATAAGAAGGGAAAGAAAAATGTTGTAGCTGACCATCTGTCGAGAATCATCCATAACTTGGATGAGCATGAGCTAGAAATCAATGAAACCTTCCCTGATGAGCAATTATTGTCTGTTTCTACATCTACTGATCCATGGTATGCTGACTTTGTCAATTATTGTGTTGCAGGTGCAATTCCCGAACATTGGTCAAAGTCGAAGAAGAAACATTTTGTGTCACGTGCCAAACAATACTTTGGGAAGATCCAGATTTGTTCAAGATAGGGGCTGACCAACTGATCAGACGATGTGTTCCGGATTCAGAGATACCGGATGTATTGTCTTTGGCGCATGCATCTGCATGTGGCGGTCATTTTAGTGGCCAGAAAACAGGGCATCGAGTGTTACAATGCGGGCTATTTTGGCCTACTATTTTTAAGGATGCTTTTGAGTTTGCAAAACATGTACAAATTGTCAAAAGATGGGTAGTATCACCAAACGAAATGAGATGCCCATGCAACCAATCCTAGTAATCGACATCTTTGATGTCTGGGGGATTGATTTCATGGGGCCCTTCCCCAACTCATTTGGCAATTTATACATCTTATTAGCGGTTGATTATGTGTCAAAGTGGGTCGAAGCCATTGCCACAAAAACCAATGACCATAGTGTCGTGTGCAAATTTGTTCAAACCAATATTTTCTGTCGATTTGGGGTGCCCCGTGTGATCATAAGTGATGGGGGATCACATTTCAAAAATTTTAATTTTGGTAAATTGCTTAAGAGATATGGTGTTGATCATAGGATTGCCACACCTTATCATCCACAAACAAGTGGCCAGGTGGAGGTGTCAAATCGACAAATCAAGGAGATTTTACAAAGGACAGTACGACCTGACCGTAAGGATTGGTCTAACAAATTGAATGATGCCTTGTGGGCATATCGTACTGCTTACAAAACACCGATTGGCACCACCCCTTACCGGTTGGTTTACGGAAAGGGTTGTCACTTGCCTTTAGAATTAGCTCATCGTGTGTTATGGGCCATTAAAGAGGCTAACTTTGATTATGACACTGCAGGCAAACAGCGGAAGTTAAGCTTGATGGAGCTGGAAGAGCTACGGGAAGAAGCTTACGAGAATGCCTCGATCTACAAAGACAAAATGAAACGCGTGCACGATGCAAAATTAAGACTGAAGAATTTTGAAGTCGGGAGCTTGGTGTGGTTATACAATTCTCGCCTGAAACTGTTCCCAGGTAAGCTTAAAAGTAAGTGGACAGGACCATACAAAATTACACGGATAGGAAACTCGGGAGACATTGAGATTGAGGATTTCGATGACCACATTCGACAAGTGGTCAATGGTCACCGCTTAAAACCATACTTGCAACCAAATGATCTGAATGGACCCGCTAAGCAAACTGAAGAACTTCTATCGGTTAGCATCCGGATTTCTGATCCGATCTGAGGTCACGTAGAAGGAAAGTCGAGCTATAGACTCTTAAACGTAGCGCTTCCGGGAGACAACCCGTGTTTGTGAGTTTTTAGTTATTTTTATTCGTTTTCGTTACATTTCCGTCGTTTCATGTGTTTGGTTTTGTTTTGTTTTGTTCATTAAGCGATCGTATCTCTTTTATCATCAATCAATCAGGTACGTTCCCTTTTCCAAAACCGTGATTCGAGGACGACTCGATTCAAAACGTGGGGGTGGTGGTTTAAAGAAAATTCTACGATAGCTTAAATGATAATTTTAGTATAGGGTTATGATTAATTTAGCGTAAGTTTATTTTAGTTTTGGTTTTGTTATAATTATTATTGTTGCGTAAAAATTATATATATATATATATATATATATATATATATATATATATATATATATATATATATATATATATATACCGGCCGCCGTAAGGCCCACCACTGCCGTAAATTACGGCCACAACCGCCAACAATAACAGTAAGTGCCCACCGTAAGTTACGGTGGGCCAAGGTCTTACGGCAGCAGCATCACAGCAAAAACAGGAAGGCCCCACCGTAAGTTACGGTGGGGAGAAGCCTTACGGAGAAGCCTTACAGTGGAAGCAGCAGCAAAGCATTGAAAAAACAGAACGAGCCCACCGTAGCTTACGGTGGGTTAGGTGTCTTACGGCCCAGAACCGCAGCAAAACAGAACAGGCCCACCGTAGCTACGGTGGGCAAGAGCCTTATGGCGGCCGAGAAAAAAAAATTAATAAAATTGACAAACACCCCTTTTCAGCAGATTACACTCCACTTTTCCCTATTTTCTCTCATCTTTCTCATATTTTCTCTCAAGAACATTCTCCCAAACCCAAACCCTAACTTTTGTAATTCTCTACCAAATCACGTGTTTCCTTGGTCTATATTGTGTAACTTTTCGAGAGCAACAAGAATTCAAGGTTAGTTTCTTCATATTTCAACTCGTTTGGCGTAGATCGGGAAGTGGGTTGCGAGCCCTAAGTGAGGTTGTGAGCAATTTTCACTTCCGGGTTGAGTTTCATCCTAGTAAAGTGCAATCTTACATTTTTAAGCTTTAAAGGTATGTTTTTATCACCACATTGATATGGAAGGGATGAATTTGTGTTTTGAGTATGATCCTTGTGAATATATGGTTACTAGTTGGGGGATTGTGAATTGATGCTGAATGAGTCGATATTTGTCTTAGCATGTTGTTGATTACAAGTTAGGGATTACTTTAGTGGTGGTGATTACATATGAAATGGTTCATGAGTTGGTAGTTATGAATGCCATGGGTTCTTGTTGTTGAGAAGTTATCATAATGAAATAATTAGGTAGCATGCTATGTTGAATTCAAGGATTACACTAACAACCACCACTAAGAGATTGCAAGAATCAATAACAGTGTTTGTTGTTGTGTGTGCAGATGGGAAGAAAAGGGAAGGAACCAGTTGGCCCATCTAAGAGGGCAAAGATGTCGATTATCCCGGCACCAATCCAGGAGGAGGAAATGCCCCAAAGACGGGAGGACGAAGTAATGGAGGGTGTTCCAACTTGGAGAGGAGGTCCGTTAAGCAAAATGCCATCAAGATTCCAAGCATATCTATGGTATGAGAAAATGAAAGGAATACGTGATAGAAGGGATGCTTATTTGGTTGAAAGAGAAGTGCCAAAAGAGTTGTTTGCTCACCATGGAATACATGAGCGGTTTGAAAGGTTAGGATGGGAGCGGTGTTAAAGTGTTATGATGAAGAAGAAGACAAACTGTTTGCACCATACATTGACGAATGGATGAGCTCTCTTAAATTGGAAGGGGCTTCTAACAAGAGAACGATGAAATTGGTAGAGGAATGTAAGAGAATTAAGGTGACCATGTCCATGGCCACATTAAAAAGGATAGCATCATTCGACTCTCTACCTTTGACAGAATATGAGTTTCCATCTGAGGATGTAATCTGGAACAAGCCCGATAAAGGGCCACTTTGGGACGACATGAGGGATACACTATTTAAGCCTGGAATGGGGAGCACTTTCAAAAGAATTCATCTTAAAAAAGAGCCGAGGCTGTTGCAATCTATTCTTATGCAAAATGTGATGCCCCGGAGGGGTGATAAAGATTTCGTGCAATTCTGTGACATACCCATTCTGTACTCATTAATGACTGGAAGAACTAAGGTTTCATTTTGCTACCTTGCAATGATGAATATTTGGCTAGCACGAGAAACGAAAGGAAAACAGATTGTTCCTCACTGTCGGTTAATTCAAGCGTTGATGAAACAGTTCAAGGTAATGACTCATTCTGAATATTCGCTCCCACATGAGTATATTGTTAAAGATATGGACCCGTTTAACCTAACCTTGATGGAGAGAATGGGATGGCTTTGGAGCATAAATGACAGGTATGCTCAGTGGAAACATAGAGTGGGTGATGTATGGAAAGTGAAAAGGTTGGATGCAAGACCGGCCGAATCAGGGGAAGATAGTGATCCGGAGGATGTTAGTGAAGAGGATATGGGTAGGAATGAGGATTTGAATAACACTGCGTTGCATGCTGATAACAGACCACCTTATGCTATGCCAGAAGGGATGTGGTTGCGGGTGCAACAATGTCGACCTGATGGTTTTGACACTTGGCCAATTACAACCAAAATAGCTGGGATTTACAACAACATGTCAGGTTGCAGGCGGATGATGATGCAAGGGTGGTGATAGAAAATCAAAATCGGTGGAACAGGATTAATCTAGTGCATCAGGAGGTTCAAGTTAACAATATCTGGGAATCCCAACAACAGCTGGGCCATCATGAGGCTTATCATAATGGACAACCATTCATTTCCGCACCGCCGCGAGTTGATTACTCCACACTCCCACCATATGAAGGAGGTGAGCAGCTGCCAAGACCCAAGTGGCATCATTCGGAGTGGATTGACCCGATCCAATTTCAACAACAGATGATAGAAATGCAGCAACAACAACAGGGTGAGGGTAGCAGTAGTGGTGGTGGAGCGTCTACAGATGCATTCTCATTTGGGCAATGGTTTGAGGAACTCACGGATCTTTTTGGACAGAGGCAGAACCGGTATTACGGGGGCAATCGCTGATCGTGATTGTTCCGATCGATCAGGTCCACTTGCTCTATGTTCAAAACCATTTAATTATGTGATGCGGGTTGGTGGCAAGGACAATAGAACAATATGGGGGGTCGGGTGGTGTTTGATGTCTGAACTCTTTATGTTATGTTTTAGGAAATAAGTAGCTTTTTTATGTTCATGTTTGTCTTACATTGTGAGTCGAGTCAAAGACCTTGATAACGTAGATGGGAAAGTCTAAAGGAGATTGAAATGTTGAATTCTGTTGAAAACACCATACATTGGGGATAATGTATCCCAAGTGTGGGGATGGGGGATTCATAGGTAGACACATATTTTGGAGAAATGGAAATTTGGACAAAATTTGAAAAATTTGAAAATTTTTAACGTTTTTCTCTAAAAATACTAATCATTGGTTAAGGTTCTCGGTCATGGTTAATTCCCTAAGGTTTCAACCCGGTCGGTTAATGGAAGTTGGAAAGGGAATGCCTAGCTAGGGGTGGCAAACCTTGGGTGTAATAAACTTGCACATGTCATGTCGGTAGCCCGATCCCACTGTTTCCATATATGAGAGCCTATTATTTGATATTATTAGATATATTTGCTTGTTTGAGTGTGCAATGATGCAGTCTAATGGTAGAACTTGTGGAGCGCGTGCATATTGAAGCTTGAAACCAGGATTCCCATTAAAATGATTGAGGCATTAGGATTAACCATAGGATAGCCCCATAGGACCCATCTATTTAATGTTTGTCCGTAGTAGCCAATTTTGAGCCTTCTCCCATTCATTTGTTTCCCTAAACTCTTAACCCACTAGCCTTTTGTATAGCCTATTCACTTGTTTACCCATGTGATGGAACTTGAGTTAATTAGTGGTATTAGTGTTAAGTTTGATTCGGTAGCCCGATCCCACTGTTTCCATATATGAAAGCCTATTATTTGATATTATTAGATATATTTGCTTGTTTGAGTGTGCAATGATGCAGTCTAATGGTAGAACTTGTGGAGCGCGTGCATATTGAAGCTTGAAACCAGGATTCCCATTAAAATGATTGAGGCATTAGGATTAACCATAGGATAGCCCCATAGGACCCATCTATTTAATGTTTGTCCGTAGTAGCCATTTTGAGCCTTCTCCCATTCATTTGTTTCCCTAACTTCTTACCCACTAGCCTTTTGTATAGCCTATTCACTTGTTTACCCATGTGATGGAACTTGATAAAAATACTAATCATGGTTAAGGTTCTCGGTCATGGTTAATTCCTAAAGGTTTCAACCCGGTCGGTTTAATGGAAGTTGGAAAGGGAATGCCTAGCTAGGGGTGGCAAACCTTGGGTGTATAAACTTGCACATGTCATGTCGGTAGCCCGATCCCACTGTTTCCATATATGAGAAGCCTATTATTTGATATTATTAGATATATTTGCTTGTTTGAGTGTGCAATGATGCAGTCTAATGGTAGAACTTGTGGAGCGCGTGCATATTGAAGCTTGAAACCAGGATTCCCATTAAAATGATTGAGGCATTAGGATTAACCATAGGATAGCCCATAGGACCCATCTATTTAATGTTTGTCCGTAGTAGCCAATTTTGAGCCTTCTCCCATTCATTTTGTTTCCCTAAACTTCTTACCCACTAGCCTTTTGTATAGCCTATTCACTTGTTTACCCATGTGATGGAACTTGAGTTAATTAGTGGTATTAGTGTTAAGTTTGATTTGATATAATGGTCAAAGAGGTAGTGGGGATAGTTAAGCTTAGTAAATCCCTTTGTGTTTTGTTAGGTTAAAAAATACAAAAAAAAAGAGAAAAAAAAATGGAAAGAAAAAAAATTTTGTCAAAATAGTGAAGTTGAAAAACGGAAGTATTAGACATGACAAAAAAATTGTGCTTTGGAATAAAGTGTAGTTAATGGGTTTGAAGTCGTTGAATAAAGTAGTTAACTCAAGTTTTTCATCACTTTAGTCACTTATATCCTAAATTATCCTACCCGAACCTAAGCCTAACATTACAACCTTTGAAAAGCCCTCATGATTGGTGTGCAATCTCGTGTTAGTAAGTGGAGATTTGATTGTTTTACAAGCCTATGCTCACTAGTTTTCATCATTGCTTGAGTGCTTCATAAATACCGGCACATCTTTGGTCGGGCCAGAAATTACACCGAGTGGAGAGTTTTATTGTGAGGGGTATGATATGTGCAAGAGAACCACCTAGAGTTTGAGAATCTTAGTTAGGCAGTCCAGCGGGTTAGAGGTTTGTGGTTGTTAACGGGTCATAGTTGCTAACTTGGGAATTAGGTATGCCCTTGAACCTTAATCGAGTTTGGTATGTGTGTGTCTATGTGCTCACCTAATTTTTGTTTGACTTGAATTCTTGATTCTTAAAAGCAACCTCGCTTGAGGGCAAGCGAGAAACAAGTGTGGGATGTGATGCTAGGGGTTTGGAATGAGGGTTATCATGATTAAGTGGTTAAATTTAATGCATTTAGTATGGTCAAGTGTAAGAGATTGTGTTGAACAAGTTAACTACGAGGATTTGATGTTTTGTAGGTTAAACGCAATCATTTGAGGAGTTTTGAAGAATGCACATGGATGATAATCAAAGATCATGATAGATGAGATGATAGAGAATTCAATTACGAGAACGTGGCCGTAAACGGGAACGAAAACGGAGTCCAAACGAAAAAGATATGAAGAAAAACAAGAATTGGAAAAATCAGTCCACAGTAACTTACGGTGGAAAAATGACTTACGGTGGCTGATGGAAAAGTGCAGCAGAAGGCTTCCACCGTAAACTTACGGTGAAAAACGACTTACGGTGGCCACGCGTGCTGAACTCGTTTAAAAGCCGAAAAAATTAGGTTTTGAAGATATCTTCCATTCTACACTCCATAGTCGCCCCCATTCGTCCCCAAGGCTTCCAAGAGGCTCCCGAGAGGGATTTCAAGGCTTTTCAAGTGTTTTAATCATTCGGTTTGATTCTTAACGTTAGATAGGATGTTTAATTTTGATTTTGATTTGGTGTTCTTCATTATCATGTCTAGCTAATCTCCTAGTAATCTTCTTTGGGTAGTAAGGTTTACTACTATGATTTGTTCTTGATGATTTGTGTTGAGTTAATGTTTGAAACGGTAGTTTAAACCGAGTACATTATTTGTTGGTGAAAACTCTAAAATATGTGTGTTGCTTTCAATTCACTTGTTCCACTTTGATTGTTTTAGATTTCTTTTCATCTGGAAACGTTGATGTTGGATGGGATTGAGTATCATAAACATAGGATATGATTCGAGTAGTTTTTTAACAACAGTCTTATTCAATCTATTGTTTTTACCCAAATTGACCCGTTAAGCTCATATGATTTTATGAACACTCAAAGCAAATCTAAGTAGTAAACCTGAATCCGGAGAAGATTACTTATTACATTATTGTTTGCAACTCAATTAATCATAAAGTTCGTTACTTTTCTCGATTAGTCATTTTTACTAAGTTTTTGTAATCAAGCTACAAACTTTTAGATTTAAACTACAAAACTTTCCACATATTCCCTGTGGATCGACCCGACTTACCCTAGCTATCTTAGGTGAGTTTGGAACCTTATAAATGTTTTTGATTAGGCTTGACAAACCGACATCAATATGCCCGCGGCGTTCTCCCAACCACCGACTCAAAAACTTCAACCTCGTTCAGTGATGAACTATTTCCTTCGTTTTGGGATTGACTTAGCTCATCAAACCGTCCTTTGAGCTGATTCTATATTAATTAACAAGAAGTCATTTAATATATATATATATATATATATATATATACACAAGGCTTCATCTTTAATATTTCAAAACTCTACTTTATATAAAACTTACATATTGTGCTCAGCTATCTCCGTATCAAAGGTCCCATCTTTACTGGTATGAGCATTCTAAAATGCCATAATAAATAAATAAACATAAAATATAAACTTACCATCCAACTAATGGCTTCCGGGCCCACCAAAAGGAGGAATCGGTGGATCCCCGCGCCATCACCTCCATGGCTCATTACATCAGCCATGAGATGTATCAAAACAATCCAAAAATATCATCTTTAAAAATTAGAAGTTATCATGTCTACAAAGATATCATGTCTGTAAAATTAGAAGATATCATGTCTGTAAAAATTAGAAGATATCAACTACAACAAGATATCATGTCTACAAAGTTTTAGATTAAATATATACTTAATCGGAGTCTCCCTCATATACTTCAGTCTCGCTGTAGACCCCTCAGTGTCATAATCAAAATCCTCTTCATCATAATCACCCTCGTCCTCAGACAACACATTAGCAGTAACATTTGGTGATTAACTTCACTTGCAATTTCGCCATCGGTGACATTATCAACATTTTAAATATGGGTGAAGTCAATGAAAAGTACATTATTAGATGAAGAATGATTATGAACGACGTCAAGATCTTCTGTTAATTCATTATCAACATTTTGAATGTTTTCCACGAGTTCATCATTGGATGGCGTCGATCCCAAATTTTACGATGATTAACATTCTCGACGACCCACCGGGATTATTGCTTTGCTTTCTCTGAGAAGGTTCCCGGATGTAGAATACTGTTTAGCTTGGGAAGCAAATATGAGTTGATCGTCTTGTCCAATTCACGTTCGGTGTTGATACTGGTGATATATTGTCGTATGAACCCCTTCGAGTATCGAACCATTTGCAACGAAATAGGACTGTTGAATACCCATTTGCATAGCACAACTCAATAATCTCTTCAACTTGGCCATAATATTCTCACCATTCTCACCCTCCACTAAAACACCTGAGTTTTGTGTTGTGCGTTGCGCGTCACGTGCAAGTACCATAAACCTAACACCGTTGACTATGCAAGCAGTGTAGTTATAGGCTTTTACATCCGCACCCATTGAAAGAGCATACACTCTGAGTGAAAACTGGAGAATTTGTATTTTCATCAATAAGCCTAAGAAAATAATGTGTTAAATATAAATTACCTAACAAATATAAACCTAAGAGATTTTTATACACGAATACCTTCTCAAAACCATGATGGAAATTGATTATGACATCCTCATGTGGGCGTTCAGATTGAATTCACTATATTATTGACAAATATATAACAAGTGAGGAACGAAATATATTTAAGTAATGTTTAAAACTTAAAGATAGGAACTCTTACTTCATATAGTCTCTAACTTCTTGACAACTATCGAGACAAACCATTCTAGCTTCAGTTTTTCGCTAGGAGAAAGATATTTCATCTTTTTTGCGCTAGCCGGACGACATTTTGACTCAAATGCAAATATCTTTCTCTTTTCAATAATGATATCCTCATTTCTATCAGGGCGATTGAACTGAGTCTCACATCTCGAAGGTACCTCGAACAAAATGATAAAGCTTCTTCAGCAATATAACATTCAGCTATACAACCTTCTGGTCTTGCCTTGTTTCTGACATAATTTTTTAGTTTTTTCATATACCTTTTCAAACGGATACATCCATCTCATACACTGGACCACCACGAATCGCTTCATTAGGTAAATGCAAAACCAAATGAACCATAATGTCAAAAAACGCTGGAGGATAGATCAATTCTAACTTGCACAATATATAATAATGGCCTCCTTAGCTTTCTTCATATCATCAATTAATAGTGTTCTGGAGCAAAGTTGCTTAAAAAACGTACACAAATCAACTATTGGTGTATAAGTATCTTTGGCCAAAAAACCCTCTAACACCAATCGGTATCAACCGTTGCATGAGAAATAACAGTCATGAGATTCACCCCAGTAATGTTAGTATTATTATCTATCACTCTCTGGCTGATATAGATCCGAACCCATCAGACATTTTTACATTTTTATAAACTCACAAAATAACTTTCGATCACTAGTCTTCAATGAGTATTTCGGGTGGGGGCTATACCACTTGCCATTTTTTTTCTCTAACCTTGCCTACTCCGAATATTTAGATTTTTCAAGTCAACCCGTGCATTTGGTGTATCTTTGCTCTTTTCATTCATTAGAAGAGTACCAAGCAAACTATCACACACATTTTTCTCTATATGCATCAAATCTAAGTTGTGTTTTAGCTGTAGAGACCAGTACTCAAGTTCAAAATATGCTTCGTTTGGACCAATTTAACTCATACTACTCCCCGCTTTGATTTAACACCTCCAAAATCAGGATGTTTCCCCGGTAAACGGTGGCGGAGCCGACTAATTGAGTTTTCTATGTCAGTATCACTAAATTGTTTTCGGAGGGGATCTTATCTCGGGTTCCCCGTTGAAGTCCAAATTGTTCTCCATTCATGGTTTGCATCTAAAAACGACGGTGACCACATAACGACTTTATTTGTGACACGCATCGAAGGAGTGTCTTCGTTACAGTCGGGCATGCTTTGTAGCCCTGCCCCGCCAACCTGATAGACTACTACGAGCCGGAAAGTCGTTTATAGTCCATAACAAAGCCGCCCTCATTGTGAAAAATGTGTTTGTCGCATGTCTTTAGTACGTACGCCCGACACCCACAAACTGCTTAGCTCATCCACCAATGGCCTAAGAAAAACATCCATGTCCCTCCCCAGGGGATTTAGGACCAGGAATCAACAATGACAACATGAATGACGACTCCTTCATGCATAACCATGGAGCAGATTGTATGTCGTGAGTATAACAGGCCACGTGCTATGAGCCGAACTCATGTTACCAATGGATTGAAACCGTCAGCTGCAAGTCCTAGGCGGACATTTCGGGGTTCTCTCGAGAAGGTAGTGTACTTTATATCAAAATCTTTCCATGAAGAACCATCAACAGGATGACGCATCGTACCATCTTCTGATCGTCCGGTATTATGCCAAATCATATCTTTGCAGTGTGCCTTGAAGAATACAAGCGGCGTAGCCTGGGGGTTAAAGGAAACCATCGTAACACCTTGTGAGGTAACTTTTTGCCCTTTGTATTTGTATCGACCCACCGACTCTCGTTACAAACTGGACAATTTTGTAACAATAGGTTTTCTGTCCAGAAAAGAGCACAATCATATTGCACACGTGTATCGACTCATACCCTAAACCGATCTTCTTTAATGTCTTCTTGCTACATAGTGAGAAGAGGGAATTTTGTTACCTTCAGGATGTGAGACTGCAACAACTCAAGGAGCTCATCAAATGAGCTATTGGTCCATTTATTTTCACCTTAATATCATAAGCTTTGCTAAAAAGTCAAGAGAAGAAAACTTAGTACAACCAGGATATAATTCTGATTGAACTTCCTCTAACAAGTCCTCAAAATCATCACGGACACCTACTCTCTTCCATAACGTCTTCGATAACGTCAGCCATTTCGTTTGTTGGCTCAACATCATTTACAACCACAACTTCAGGAATTAAACTTTCACCATGATAGATCCAATCCTTATACGTCCGACACATGCCCCATATTTCTAAATGATATTTCATTTTAACCCATCCTAATAATGAGTATTCTGACATTTCCTACACGGACATCTAATCAGGCCATATTTGTCGATATATTTTTCACTCATAATCGATAAAAGAGCTGAGTCCTTGCTGATACTCGGGTGATCTACGGTTCGGATTAAGAATCCAACTTTTATCGACAGA
Organism: Flaveria linearis; assembly: GCA_024085815.1. Lineage (NCBI taxonomy): Eukaryota > Viridiplantae > Streptophyta > Magnoliopsida > Asterales > Asteraceae > Flaveria > Flaveria linearis. The sequence continues at coordinate 15,505,925 of CM044014.1, read as the reverse complement.
CGTGTTTACAGCACTGCAATATATTTACGATTTAAATGGAGGAATATAATCATGGGGATTAGAAGCCATTTCTAATAATGAACAGCGATTAAAAGTCAATTTATTCTTGTTATTCATCATACGTAATTATAAGTTAACCATTTACATCGTTAATCTAAATAGTTCAAATATTAAGCAAACTAAAGTATATATCAACAAATTTAGTTTCTCATCCTAACTAAAAGTATATATCAACAAATTTAGTTTCTCATCCTAACTAAAAGTATATATCAACAAATTTAGTTTCTCATCCTAACAAGAAATATTACTTCTAATCCTAATCTAAATAGTTTAAAAGTTAACCATTACATCGTTAATATGATTGAACAAATATATATCAACTAATCAACACTTAAATCTAAAAATATATGTTATCTCATCCAAAATAACAATAATCAACACTTAAATCATAAATAATTTTATCAATTAATTTTACACAACTAATTTGTCCATTTCTAATACAAGTTTCCTATACTTCAACTAATTATAACCAACTAACAACAAAATACCCAAATACATATAGTTCAAATACTAAACAAAACTTAACAAATATATCAACAATTTAGTCTCTCATTCTAAATATGGTTTCAACAATATACTTTTAATCCTAATCTAATTAGTTCAAACTTAACTATCTACATCTTTATATATAGTTAACAAATATATATTAACTAATCAAAACTTAAATCATCCATATATATTATCTCATCCTAATATGGTTTTAACAATAAACTCAATCACAACCTAAAGCCTTTACATTTATAAAACAAAAAATAAAAAAAATACAAAAAATACCGAATGTTTTGCAGTAGCGGCGACGGAGCAGGAGCAAAAGCGGCGACGGTGGTACGTGACGATGGTCGTCAGTGGTGGCAGATCGGAGGTCAGTGGTGGCAGATCTGGAGGTCTGCAGTGGTGGCAGTCGATGGCTTGTAGTTGTGGTGGAGGTGGGTGGTGGCTGATCGGTGGGTAGTGGCTAGGCCGGAGGTGGTGTGAAGGGTGGTGGCTGCGGTCGATCGGGTGTAGTGCGGGGTGGTGGTTGCAGTCGGATGTAGTGAGGGGGTGGTGGCCGGAGGAGGAGGTGGCCGGAGGAGGTGGTGGCCGGGGGAGGACGTGGCCGGAGGAGGTGTTCGCCGGAGGAGAGGAGTGGAGGTCGCCGGAGGAGAGGAGAAGGTGAAGTGGAGGAAAGTGAAAAGGAAGAGCAGCGAACCCGCGGTTATAGGTGAAAAGGTATTAGCGTCGCCGCTAAAGACGTCGCCGCTAATAACTAAATGTACGATTTAATCCACGCCGTCAGATCAAAGTGTTTATGAACGGCTAGGATCATTAGCGTCATGGAGTCGCCGCTAAAGGGCATGTCGCCGCTAAAGGCGTCGTCGCTATTGAGTGATTTTCTTGTAGTGATTATTAAGATTTTGTTACTCTCCATGTCAATAAGAATGAAAATGAGTTGTTACAACAATCTCAGCCCCACACATATGATCTTCAATATTCTCATATACGTTACAAAAAGTGTTTACTTTTAAGAAGTAAAAAATAGTAACTCTATCCCCGTCGACCTATCTTTATGAAGGTTATATAGATAACATGCATCCTGACAGCCCCATTCCTTGTTTTGAATTGTTAGATACAAAAATAGAACTAAATAAAATAGTCTCCCAAAGGTATAAAAATGTGTTAATTTAATCCTGTTATAATGTATATAGTAGGAGCTAGTTATGTATAATACTGCTAGAAAACCTCCTAGTTTTCTTCACAAGCGATAAAAATTATAATCATTGTAAGCATCAAGTAATTTAACTATAATTGTATAGTGCTTAAATGATTAGGTTTGTCTATATGTACTAACATTGTCATTGCTTGTTCAAATGTTTCATTATGCATATGTTCAATCTATAAACCAATACAATATTTTGTTTTCAAGACCTTTTTGTCAATCATCTTTAGGAAATAAATACGTCCTAATATTAAAGTTCAGATTGTTAACTAACATTAGCAGGCGTATTCACACATCCAAATGGTCCCTCTCTTTACAAAGACACTTGACATTTGTATAACTTTTACTTGTAAACTAATCACTTAATTAATGATACTATCACGTGCATTTAGATTGTTTCAACTTATATATTCACATCATTGTTGTAATCAATCACATGCAATTTTAGTTTTTTATTTAATGATTTTAAATCTATAATGGATTTTCATGTAGATCTTTACAGGTGCTCTACATATAATATGTTTGTAACAATTTCATAGTATTTCTCTTTTTATTTTTAAAGACTTCTAGGATGGAGTAAATATCTAAAAGTTATGGATCATTAACATGGTAATACCATCCTTGTAACGAATTCATGGTTTTTAATATATAGAAATTAAGGTAAAAGCATAGTTTTGTAATTTGTATCTCGTAACATCTTTTTCTAAGATTTTTACTAAAATCAACTTATTGGTTCTCAAAGAGTTTAGTCTGCAACAATATCTTAGTACTCTAGTTATCATCGGAGTTATGATTCTAGTAGCAGCGAATCGAAGAAATTTTTTCTTGGGGAGTAGAAGTGAGGGGGTCACGTAATTTTAGAGGGATGTTTGAAATTTTCACATACATATACATTAAATAATTATTACCAATCTCACCAGTCCAGCCATTTGAATGAACCAGTTAATCAAAATAGCAATTTATTTTCAAATTTATCATGTTAGCCTTTGACCACCATCATATATCGCCAATTTGACAATAGATTTTGACAGGCTTATGCCATCTTTAATGATCAAGATATCCCCACCATTTTTTATTTTAACTAACCGTTCCTATCATCTTTAAATTTTCCCTCTAATTTCTCTTTAAACTTTTTTAACCGCTTAAACTCTTTTAGAAAGATTAAAGTCATAAAAAATGTTAATTATTGAAGAGTGGAATAAAAAAATTTAAATCAGTTTTAGATTTTAAACCTTTTGTTTTTTATTTGTTAAATCATCTTTTTCTTATTTATTATTTACATTTTATTGATGTTGTTGTTAGTTTCTTTAACTTTTTGTTGATATATTAAAACTTTCGGTAATATTATTTATTTTATATATTTTTAGTAAATTGTGGTGATATGGTTTTTAGTTGATTTTAAATTTTAAAATAATGTTTAATCTCATCATCCTTCTAGCCTTAGCAACCCCTTTAGGAATATCCGCCACCCCCACCATCATATAATGGTAGAAGCAACTTCAATTAGATCTTTCAAACTAGAACGTAAGTGAATTCAAGTTGCTTTTTTAATATTCTTTTGCATTCTATTTATTTTATATTTCCTATTTTCATTTTAATTTCCTTACTTTATTTTGTTTTGCTTTTAGTAAAAGGTCCAATTGTCATTTTAAAACAGCATAGTAAATGCACATGCAACATGCAAGCTATTTGAATATTCAATAATTTAAGGGTCCTAATAAATAGACATCCAGTTTCTTAAATCGACACCCCTCTATACGTTCGTATGGGTCCATACGCGGCCCATGCCCGGCGTATAGGGTACGACTACCATTATTCGACATTAATGACTGACAACCAGACGTCACATCAGTGCACTATACGTGGCGTATAGGCCCATACGCCACGTATAGGACGGTGTCGATTCAAAAGAATATAAGCTATACGCCACGTATGGGCCCATACGCGGCGTATAGATCCTTCGTCCACTATATCTTCAAATTTTCTATTTTTTACACACACTTCCAAAAAAACACTCTCGTATAGCACTATACTACACGTATTGATCTTCGATTTTTCAACATCCAGGTACGTATTATTGTTCATACATCATTATTACGTTAATCGTTCATTGATTTAAACGTAAAGTAGTGTTTTATGCCCCAAAATGCGTGATTTAAAACTGGAATAAAGAACTTCTACACGGTACGTACAAGCCCCGCGTATAGGGCTATACGCAGCGTATAGTTCTTTGGTTGGGGACGAAGACACATCGGTGTGTACCCTATACGCGGCGTATAGAAATATACGCGGCGTATAGGGTGGTGCAATACGCGACTTTGGGCCATACGTGGGTCCCCTATACGCCGCGTATAGTCCTATACGCGGCGTACGGGTCGGATTCGACCTATACGTTGCCCTGTGACCCATACCTCTGCTACCCTATACGCGGCGTATAGCCCTATACGCGGCTATATAGGGTTAATATATTATACAATACATATATATGTATATACCATATCCATATACATATACATATACCTATACATATACATATACTATATACATATACATATACATATACATAACATATACATATACTATACATATACATAACATATACATATACATTACATATACATATACATATACATATACATATACATATACATATACATAGACATATACATATACATATACATATACATATACATAACATATACATAGACTATACATATACATATACATATCTATACATATATACATATACATATACATATACACATATCTACATATACATATACATATACATATACATATACATATACATATACATATATATATGTATATACACATATACATATACATATATGGTAGGGACATATATACATATAACATGTGTAGTAATGTGTATACATATACGTATACGATACGTATACGTATACGTATACGTATACTATACGTATACGTATACGTATACGTATACGTATACGTATACGATATTACTATTATATGTATATGTGTATATATATATATCGATACGTATACGTGGTTTTTTGACCTATTTGTTCACCTGTGCAGATATGTCTTCCGATTCTGAGATTGAGACTGACGTTGTTGACCATATTGCCGAGCATCCTTGGCTGCAGTTTGATGCCGGTTCCGTTGAGCACGCTAGTGCTCAAAATTTATTCGGATGAAGATCGGTCATCAAAAGGCCGTAGATTGGGAGGTGATGGCTGAGTTGGGAGAGCTCGATCGTCTTGCTGCTATTATCGGAGACGATACGCCGTGGAGACGTCTTTTTGAGATCGCATTCTTACCGTCCCACCGTGAGCTGGTAGTGGAGTTTTATCCACATTTACATATATTCGTCCAGATGAGATGGTGGAGGACGATGAGCGTCGAAGATTTCTTTTACGCTTTGTGGACATGCACATCAGATGTCCATTGAGCAGTTTGCAGTTGTCTCGGGGCTTTATTATGAGCCGGAGACTTTACCCCTCTGTTCACTGAGGGTATTACTGAGATGGAGGAGGCACATTGAGAGAGTGGTGGCCTGAGATTGCCGGAGGTCCGTTTCAGAGGACTAAGGGCAGGGTCACCGCATTCGAGATCCTCTCATCCGTTATCTGCATCGGATGATCGCCACGTCCATCACGGGACGTGGCAAGAGTCGGGAGTGGTTACCATTCCTGACTTATTTTATTTATACTGTTTTGATTACGGGGACCAGGTGTAACCTGGCGAGGTGTTTGGCGGAGTATTTTGCTTCGTATTATCATCGCCAGAGCGAGGAGCGGTGTACGGCGGCGCGTACATCACGTTGATTGCCCGATCTTTAGGTTATCTTCCTCGGCATCTTGGTGACGTGTCTCCGCCGATCGAGCCGGTGAGATTAGATCGTCGTACGCTATTCGGCATGCGTATTATACGCCGTTTCAGGTTGGCATACGATTCTCTCTTCGACCCGGGGAGATCTGGCAGCCGGCACCAGTTCAGCAGCTCGGCATTGTCGATCCACTAGCAGCACCGGCAGCCGCATGATCAGCCACCACCCGACGAGCCCCACCTGATCAGCCGCCTCCTCAGCCACATCAGCCGCCTCCTCAGCCTCAGATCCCGCGACATATTTATAGAGGTATGCTGCCTGCACGTGTGGGACTTGTTGCAGGATATGTCTAGGAGCTTACGACAGCAGAGTCGACGGCTCGATCGCGTTGAGGATCTGATGGAGTGGCAGGTTCAGTCAGAGATGGCGCGGCGTTCTTGTACTGATCCTCCCTCCGCCGTTCACCGGCCTCGAGATTACCCTGACTCCCCGTAGTTTTGTATTGTAATTTTTATTTTGTTATGTAATTAAAAAACTTTGTAAATATATTATCAGTTTATGTTTATCTTTTATATTTATTATCAGTTTATGTTTATCTTTGTAAATATATACAGACATACAGACATACATACATACATACATACAGACATACAACATCATACATACATACATACATACATACATACATCATACAACATACATACATACATACATACATACATACATACTACATACAGACATACATACAACATACAGACATACATACATACATACATACATACATACATACATACATACATACATACATACATACAGACATACATACATACATACAGACAGACACATACATACCTACATACATACATACATACATACATACATACATACATACATACAGACATACATACATACATACATACATACATACAGACATACCACATACAGACATACATACATACATACAGACATACATACATACATACATACATACAAACACACACATACATACATACATACTACCAAATACTACATACATACATACAGACCACAGACATACAGACATACGACATACAGACATACAACTACATACAACATACATACATACATACATACATACATACATACAGACATAACATATACATACATACATACCCAAATACATACATAAATAATTTTATTCAATTATATTATATTAAAACTCAAAAAATTAAAAAAAAACTATACATTTATAAACTATACGCCGCGTATAGACCCATACGCGGCGTATAGCTCCTCCACTACAGTGCTCTTGCGACCACGTATAGTGCTAATGCGACCAATTATTATGTACTATACGTGGCGTATGGATCCATACGCCACGTATAGTACAAAATATTGGTGCTCATGCGAGTATAGAACCATACGCTAATGGGCTAATTATTATGTACTACAGTGCTCTGCGACCACGTATAGTGCTAATGGGCTCATACGGGCAAACGTGGCAAGACTATACGCAGAGTATAGAACCATACGCTGCGTATAGGACGCTATACGTGGCGTATAGACCCATACGCTACGTATAGTTTATCAGACGTACTATAAAGCGTTTTTGTACCATGTACGAATATACGCAGCGTATAGTACCATACGTGGAAGACGTGGCAAGCCTATACGTAGCGATATGCCCATACCTGCGTATAGGAGCCTATACGTGGCGTATGGACCCATACGCCACGTATAATTATTTCGATATGACATGACCAAGATTCTTTTTCACCTATATAACACGATTTCGATAACACTTTCGATATGCTTTCGATTCCTGTAAATCCCAACGTATTCTCTCTCAAAATATCACACTTTTTATTCGTTCGGTATGTCGTTTTGGGACGGTAACTATTTGTTTGGTGAATATTCAAATGAATATTCAAATGATATTCGTTCGTGGTGGATAGTAATCAAGATGATGCGTACGTTCAATCTGCTTACGAGACAGACTGCCAGATTTAAACCAATCGTATGTTCCCGATGATGAAGTTGAGTTTGCCGAGAGTCAACTTACGACACGCAACAAAATAATATACTCTCGAGTGATGAAAACAACGACAAAAGTATCGTTTGAAACATCTCAAAATTTTTTATCTCTCGATGAGCTAGTCTGTTGGGCTGTTAATAGAGGACGTGATAATGGTTACGTTATTATTACACGAAGATCAAAGAAAAAAGAAGGTCAGGTCGTAAAGGTATGGCTTATCTGTGATCGTGCGGGCGAACACAAAAGTAAAGCAACAGTTAGACGATCGGTAGCAAAAAAAACGATGCCCTTTTAAATTAGTAGGGATATACGACAACAAACGTCGTTCGTGGAAATTAGAGGTGCGAAGTGACGAACATAACCATGATCCTGCTCAACATATGGAGGGCATCCTTTTGTAAGAAGGTTTTCTCAAACGAATACAATTTGGTGGAGCAGCTTACTGATCAGAACATGGAGCCTCGTAGCATCTTATCAGCTATTAAAAAGCAAAATCCTAATAACGCATCAATAACCAGAGACGTATACAACGCTCAAATAAGATAAGAAGTGAAAGAAAGTCGGTGAAACCCAATGCAAGTCTTAGAAAACCTTTTATCTATTAAAGGTACTTTATTACACCCGAGGTTTTTTTTTTCAATAGACTTAATTAAAATGAAGCCTAACTTGTATTTGAATCCTCACTTAACAACATCAATTTTCCTTCCTTTTTCTATTAAAGGTATGTTTATACACCCGAGAAGATCCCGATACTAATGTCGTAGAAGATATATTTTTTTGTCATCCTAAATCATACGACAATTGCGTGCATTTCCGCACGTGCTGATGATAGACGCTACATATAAAACAAACATGTACAAGCTTCCGTTTGTTCAGATTGTTGGTGTGACCTCCACACACAAGACATTTTGTGTTGCTCATGCGTTTATAGCAAAGAACGGAAGATAATTTTGAATGGGTGCTTAATAGATTGAAAGATACGTTAAGCAAGTGTATGGAGCCGCGCGTCATAATAACAGACAGAGATGTCGCTTTAATGAACGCATGTGTTAAAGTGTTTCCGAATGCTTCAAAGTGTTTATGCAGGTGGCATATTGATGAAATATCGCGAAACACTGTAAAGCAAGTTTTACAAAGATGACTGGAGAAAGTTTAAATATGCATGGGCACGTTTGTGTGAGTCTCCCACGGCGGAGATTTACAAGTATAACTATAACCTTCTTTACGAACGATTAGTTGAAGCGAATCGAGAAAGTAAGTTTTTATTATATTTTAATTATGTTTTATTATATTTTCAATATATAATTTAATTATGTTTTATTATATTTTCAGAGGTATTGCAATATATAAACAGAAACTGGTTAGAGAGTTACAAAGAAATGTTTGTATCAGCCTGGACTAACTTGAACCGCAATTTGGCCAACACACAACAAATAGGTGGAGAGTCAACATGCAAATTTAAAAAGATATCTTAAATCAACAATAGCTCACTGGATAGACTTGTGGAGTTTGTAGATCAATTGGTGAACGCACAAGGTAAATTTAAAAGAAAGCTTTGAGACAAGCAAAATTTAAAACCATGATCATCATAAACTTCCGCTATTTGGTTACTTAGAAGGCAAGGTTTCACACATAGCTCTTGATTTATTAGTTGCCGAAAACACTAAATTGCATGTGAGCGCTGCAAATGCAACATGTGTTGTCATCTTTTCACTATTTTGGCTTGCCTTGTGCTTGTCGCTGGAAAATATGAACATTCTGGTAATAGTCGCTCCATCATTATCATTTTTCTATTAAAGTGACAAATTATATTAATTTATACTTTATAATGCAGGCACTAAAATTCCATTAGATGCAATTGACGTATTTGGACGAAGCTTGATAACATTAAGCCATCATATACGGTGGATGAAAAAGTTGATGTTGAAGAAGAAATGGAACGGGTGAAACAACAAATAATGACACAACCCGCAGCTGTAAAATTTAGTTTGGTGGAAAAAATAAAAAAAATTATGTATCCATGGAAAATAACAAAAAGCGCCTGTTGTTCAAACAGATATTCGCGGTCGTCCAACGTTAAAGGTTCAACAACAAAAGTACGACATTCAACAAAGTACGTGCGACATGCCGAGACATAGCTCGTTTATTGCGTCTCACATTTCCGAAGAACAAGTTCAGCTATAAGCCCCAGAAGCCTGCCATGCAACGTAGTCGTTCAACGTCGTCTAAAGTATCACGGGGTACTAATGAGTTTTCTTCGATTGTCGGAGATAACCAATTAAACAATATAACAGGTTAAAAAATTGGATTCCGTCAATCTTTCATCAGTATATTTCACGTATACGAGATGTCCGACCCGATGGAATTGTGGTTTTCGATCAATAGCTTTAGGCTTAGGGTTTGACGAAAATAAGTGGATGTATGTGCGGACACAGCTTTTAGAAGAGTTGGACAGACATGAATTGGAGTACAGAGAAGTTTTTGATACTTTGTACCCCGGACAGTATAACGAATTACGTCACACCATCGATTGGCAAAGTGGAACCTGCACCAGAAGAACATTGGATGATAATGCCGTATACGAGATTAGTGGTTGCTCAAAAGTTGGGGTTATTCTTCATTTACTAAGCAATAATGGTTGTCAAACATTTTTCCCATTATGGGCTGATCCGAAAACTGTCATGCCTCATCATGTCATGTCGATTGTTCATGTCAACAACAATCATTTCGTCCACGTTAAGTTAGAAGAGATTATCCGATGCCAACATTAAGTAATCTTTGGATTCTTAACCGAAGCGTACGTGCTGCAGAATGGGAGATTATGTATAGGATTCGTATCTCGGAATACAACGCAATAATAGAGAATAACCGAGAACCCCGGCTTATATAAATTTATTTTAATTTATAATTTGTAATATGCGAATTATATATTTAATTTTAATTTTATTATTGTATTCATATTGTATATATTAAAATAAAACTCAAAAAATTATAAAAAAAATAAATATATAAGCTAGACGCCGCGTATGGTTCCATACGCGGCGTATAGATCTTCCACGTATGGGTTATAAGTCACGTATGGGTATAAAATGTCAAACCCTATACGCCGCGTATGGTTCCATACGCCGAGTATAGGGTATAAACGTCAAATCAACAACATACGCTATACGCCGCGTATGGACCCATACGCGCCGTATAGGTATAAAACGTTAAATCACAATGTACCCTATTTATGTTGATAATTCTGCTGCCATAGCTGTCACTAAAAATCCTGTTCAACACCCAAAAACAAACACATCGGGATTAAATATCATTTCATACGCGATTGCTATGAAAACAATTAATTGATGTGATTAAAATTAACACGGATTTTCAGCGCGCTGACCTCTACACCAAACCGTTTGATAAACCAAGATTTTTATATCTGCTAGAGGTCAACGGCGTTAAAAAGAAAAGTGATGTAATTGCTGAAGAAGCAGATCATAGTCCGACTTGTGTCTTTTCTTTATTTCTTTCTTTCTTTTATTTTTATTTTTATTTTTAATTTCCATGTCATATAAAATCCAAAACACAAAAGATTTTCTGTTTTAGAATTTTAGGGGAGATTTATTTCATATTCATTTACTTATTAAAAAAAAAAAAAAAAAAAAAGGGGAAGAAAAGTTAAGCTGAAAAGGCATAGACAAATAGACTGGAAATGCGACTCGAGAAAACTGGAAAGTGATAGCACACAGGCACCGAGTTACTTGGAATATCAAATTGGTTTTTCGGTTCTAAACATAAAAATCATAAGTCAGAGAAGTCTAAGTCTAACAAAATGGGAATATGATAGAAGCTTTGACTGGTATTGTAATTACTTGGAGAAAGTAGATCTAGGGTTGTGTAAGTACACAATACGATGTGTCAGTAGATTCAACACAATAGACCATTAGACATCATCAGTGAACAGGCTTAAACTAAAGTTATTCAACCAGTTGTGTGTTCCCATGGTATCCCTGGTCTGCACAATCAATCAATGTTCAATAAGGGGTGAGGAGCAAGCTAATGCCACAAATGTGAGCAAAGACCTGCAAAACAGAGCAAAAGATGACAAATGTCATTAACATAATGTATATGCAAATATGCTGCTCTAAGAAGATAAATAGGTATTGCGCCTCTCTGCTGTGCGATGGCACTGACCTGAGGCTAAGCATAACCCATTTGTTCTAAGAATTCATTGTTGTTTGCGCCTCTCTGCTGTGCGATGGCACTGACCTGAGGCTTGGCATCTCTTTGACAATTTTTAGAACCAAATCTTCTAAGTCCAAGACCGCTCAAAAATCTCCTGAGGACGATTGATTACCATATACCTGTGGAATACACAAATACGGTTTGACCTAATTCATCAAATTAATCGCTGATGTGTGTCAACGTCTGTGTATGGATTTAAATGGACAAACATACTGACAATCGTCGTGGCTGCAACGCCTAATGATCAAATCAATAAGAATTACATATTAGTTCAAACATGATTCCCAGTTAGATATTAGAAGTCTTCGATAAGTGAAAAAAAAAAAAAAAAAAAAAAAAAAAAAACTGTACAATCATGTCATGCAAAGTGTAATAAGCACTGAATGTTCCAAGTGATGGTGTATATGCCTGTCTGATTCCACGAGAGTCCATTCCGGATAAACTGTTAATGCTAACAAGCTATACAAGCCTGCCCCAACAAAAATCACAAAAATAGGATTTTCTATTCATAGGTTAAGTCTTTGTTTTAGTCCTAGTATAGTGTGTCGTGTCGGACTGTGTATATTGCTATCTGTTAAACATCACTGGAAAGGCTTAATGTCTATTTAAGCAACTTGTTTCTGAAAGGTTAAAAGGATCACGTCTGAGGTGATCAGGTGGATAAATGGATCACGTCTGAGGTGATCGGTGGTTAAATGAATCATGTCTGAGATGATCAATTGCACATAATGTTTTATTCATTGGAATAAACAAGTGTTGGCTCATACCTTAAAATTGGCACAAGTATAGACCAATCGTTCGACTGAATCTGATATGACCCAGTCGGGCGAATGGGCTATACGATTGAACTCAATCGTAAGATTGGACCATAAGTATGAGCCCATCGGCCGATTGAAAGGGTCGATTAGGTCAAACGTGCGAATGGAGATCAGTTGATCGAATGAAGCAGGTCGATTGAGTGAATCGTACGACCCAGTTCCAATCGATCGAATGAAACAGGCGATTGGACTCGATCGTACGAGTTGATTTTGAATCGACCGAATGAAAGGTACGATTGAGTCAGTCGGCCGATTGAGCTGAGTCTGTCTATAAATAGACCCCTCAGTCGATCGCAGACATCATTCGCCCTAAAACACTCCTATTCGCACCGTTACTCTGCAAAATTTTCGTTTGATCTCTAAACCTTCTGATATACACTTTCTGACGATTTGCACTTGTTACACAGGTAATACGCAACACAAGGGTGCTTCAGAATGTAAAAATTGATGGTTAATCGGTTCACATTTGCCCTAAATGTTGATTCGTAACAAATCGGTCAAATAACCTGCTTTAATCACATGAAATGTTCAAATCATTGATCGAAGTAGTCTAAGTACATGATTGCGAGTCTAACAAGCTTGAACTTAACCTCTAATTTCGTAAAAATTCTAAAACCAAGTTTGAAATGGAACAGGGGTCGGCGATACGACTGGTCTCCCCGATGAACTTCAATCGACCGATTGAAAGAGGAGAGTCGTTCATTCGGCCGAATGGAGGATGCGCATGGGTTGAGTCTGCCATACGATTGGTTGCCCCGAATGAAGTCAATCGCACGATTGAATGAAGTGATTCATTCAATCGGCCGACTAGGTCATTCGAATGAGTTCATTCGGTCGGACAACTCAATCGCAGAATTACATCATTTGACTAAACCCAGTCGCACACTTCATTCGCTCGGGAACTGCACTGATTTCTGACTTAGTCAAACTCTGTTGTTCAAGTTTCTAACATACATTTGTTATTGTTACAGGAAGATGGCCAACCGTTGGCAAATTAATCCAAAGCACAATATCTGTGCTAATCTGGATTCCACCTCAAGAAATGGTGGTGATTTTGTTGGTATTATTGACTTCCTGAGAAGATCTCGGATCTTCAAGGCCATATCTACTCCATGTACACCATATCAGTCATCCATCAAGCATTTTGGGCAGGGGCTTCGGTAGACCGATCTGTGGAACCCTATCGCATCCTAAGTACCATCTTTGGTAGGGCAATTGAGATCACAGCTGGAGATATTAGAAGAGTTTTGGACTTTGGAGATGATGATTCACATCCAGTCAGGATTCATCCTCTTACAGTTCGTGGATGCTTTCTGCGAATTGGGTACTGTGGAGACATCAGCTCAGGTGTGCTGAACAAGAGCAACCTGAGCCCACAGTACAAATATTTAGCTCATGTGATTCTAAAGTGCATTGCTGCAAGAAGGGGTGGGTTCGATGATTTATCGGACCAAATTCAGAATGCTTATGTGGCACTGGTCCTTAACCACCCTTTCAGCTTCTCCAACATGATCTTCAATTATCTGATTGAGAACTTGGAGGCTAAGGGAAAAGAAGGTTTCTGTATGTATCCACGCTTTCTTCAGCTCATTTTTAATGAGAAACTGCCTGATTTGCCCAAAGAGAGGAGTGATGCAGTGGTGTTAGAGATTATGGATGACACAACTCTGGGAAGAATGAAAGTGTATAGGGCAAGCAGGTGAAGCCCGTGTTCAAGAGGTTGATAGGGCATCTGGCCCGGGAAGACTACATGGCGCCAAGAAGGCGAAAATGGCGTCATGACGATAGCGATTCTGATACAGAGGTGATTACTGTATCATTGGTTGACTCAGATGATGATGATGATCTTGATGGAGAAAATGTACCAATTTTCTTCTGAGGGACCATCTACTTCTACAGCTCAGCCGTTATCACCACACACAGACACGGCAACTGCAGGATTTGTTCCTGACTTTTGCCCACCTGATGATGAGGAAGAAAGTGATGAAGAAGGTTTGACCAGAAGAGTTGGCAGCAAAGTGGTTGCCACCGAGAAAGGACTGAGAGATGCTGGTGGGCAGTCTGGTACATCAGGGGACACACGCATTGAGTCTGATCCCTCGTATGCCCCTGATGATTCTAGCAACAGAGGGGGAGCACCTTTGTCAACGGGCAAAAGGAAGAAAACCATGGCGCGTCCGCATGGTAAGAAAGGCAAGCGACTAAGGTTCACCACATCCACCACCTCTACTACACTACCCAGTCACTACATCCACCTCGCCTCAAACCACCACCACTACTGCACCTCCTCCTCACACTTCCACATCCACCACCACCACTGTACCACCATCTACAGCCTTTACCTCTCCTCCCATATTCACCACAGCCACCACAACCACCACTACTCATCAAACAGGTCCCTCATCTTTTCCATCCAGCTCTTTCATCCCACCAGTTTCTGTTGTAGAGCAGCTTGCTGCCCTAAACAGCATGGTGGTTAAGCTGATGGCGTCTGATGCGGAGAAAACGGCTCAGTTACAGCAGCTGAGAGAGTTAAGTTCCTCTCAAACTGCTGAAATTCAACAGCTACGCGAGCAGATTTCTTCCCAAGCCCAGGTGATCACCTCACAGACAGATCAGATCACTGGGTTACTTCAACATGAGGCAGAGACAGATGCTAAGTTTGGAAAGCTGGAGGCGGCTCACAAAACCTTGTTGCTTAAGTTAAAAGGAACTCAAGGTGAGCCCCTCAAGATTGGAGAAGGTGATGGTGATGATAATGATGATGATAGTGAGGATGAGGAGGATGATGATGAAGATGATGAGGATGATGATGACGATGATGATGGTGGTGAAGAAAGTAATGATGATGATGATAAGAAAGAAGATGATGAAGGTGAAGGGGGGAAACCACCGGAGATCAAAGCGGTAATGCTGCAGGAGAAAGGCGTACTAAACGCCGACATGATAAGACCCCTCTTCATCTACTACAACTGAAAATCCACCGGAGATACAAGGCAAAGTTCAAGACTAGACGTTTATTTATTTTACTGCAACTTTGTACTTGAAATTATGTATTCTAGTCTGTTATATATAAAGTTTAGTGGATATAAATCATTTTTGGTTATGTGATGAATGTATACTTACTTGCAATATATTTGATTTCGTGACAGGATCAACCACACAAATCGATGAGCATGATGTGATGCCCCTTCGTCAGATTGAAACCAAGTTGACTATGATTCTTGATCTTCAAGGGATAGTGCAACGGTCTGTGGGTTACTCAGCTGACGAAGGGGAGATCATTCACGACTTGACAGATGAACAGATTGCAGAACTGTTCAGTCTGAATCCGGATGAGTTGGTTAAAGATGCTCCCGCAGTCGATGTAGTCAGTGATGAAGAACTTCAAGATGTCGACGAGGTGGAGATTGAGGACGTAACGGCTGATCATTATCCCCAATACACTAACGCCGACGGCGAAGTGCTTCCAGATGTGGGGGAAACTTTTGACAGCAACATTTTTGATAAAGTGGAAGAGATAACAGCAGCTAAGGCAGCTGCAGAAGAGATTCCTCAGGCAGATGAAGCTGATCGTGCAACCAAGAAGGAGGAATGGATTGCCTGCCTTGAGGAAATGAAGAAACAGCGTGGGCCTCCAAGTCAAATGCCTACACCAAGCTTTACAAGATCAAAAAGCATCAGAAGGTGTCAGGAAAGATAATCAGCTGGGCATACTTTGATGATCTCAAAGTATATGCAGTAAAGAGAGAGAAGGGAATCGAATATTTCAGATTTCCTCATGATTTGAAAACCCTCCCAGGGTTTGAGCTTAATCGTCTAGCCAACTTGAACCTCCTATATGCTGTTCCAGGAAAGATATCAGGATGGTTTGAGCAGGCACTAAAGAAAGAGTACCATACTAGGTGGGTCAATTTTAAACCTCAACAGCCAAGAAGGTTATTTCATAGGACTGAGGTTGACCCCACCTCAGGAAGACCAAAAGTGGTCTTGAGATGGCACCCTCCGCGCACGATGTCGCGTATTCCATTGAGGGAGATGCCTCAGGATTTTGCACCCCATTTCAAATGGTGGTATTATGACTGGCGAACTGGTGAAGCCGTCATAGTTTTGGAGAAAGAAGGAAAGGTCGATACAATAAGAGTGTTTGATCCGATGTGGCTAACCAACTTGTCTGAATCTGATGTCTATATCTTATTCAAGTGGCCACTATTCTTTGATACACAGGATATTGTGCAAGCACTGCAATTCCAACATGTTATACGTATCTGCTTTGCATTAAATATCCATTCTGGGATCTCAAGAGAGGATAGGGTGAAACGATATGAAGAGTTCAAGAAAGAAGTAAAAGTCTAGATAGAACTAGGTCCAAGGGGGAGTTTGTTGGTACATATGTCCCCAGTTCTAGTCTAGTGAGCTGAAATGTAATAAACTTCTATCTTGTTACACATATGTAATGTTAAATCAATCTAATGAGAATCTCTTCATTATATGGTTGTTGATTATTTAATGTTATATCTATTTATTAGTTGATACACGTTTAATATGACCATGTTATATAGGTTTACAGTTGTGAGACACAGTTCTGAATCATTAAAGGTTCATGAATGTGTTTGACTAAACATCTCTTTCAGTCGCCCGACTGGACTATACGAATGGTCCAATCGCACGGTTGAACTAAGAGACTGAGTCAATCGGACGGTTGAGTCATCAGTCTGACTCAAGCGTACGAATGAATCAGTCGTATTACTCAATCGCACGACTGAGTCAGTCGCAAGACTCAGTCGCACGAATGAGATCTGTAACCTATAAATACCACTTAATTCGTGGAAAAAGAGACACTTCGAATACCAGAAACCCTAATCGCCCAAGAACGTGCTGTTCGACCATTCCAACTTCATAGAGCGTTTCAGATCATTCCGAGTCAATTCATAACGTTTTCTAATCGTTAGGATTGATCTTGAATTCGTTCTCACTGATTGGATCGCCAATCAAATAGGATTCCGCACTATTTGATTCGGTACAACGAATAATCAGTTAGTACTCCGTACGTACACGGTCCTAACAAGTGGTATCAGAGCCTTGTCTCTTGATTCTTCGTTGATTCAATCGTTTTTGTGAAAAAGTCTACGTTTTTACGCGAAAAGATTCATTCTTTTGGCTAAAAATCGAGTCTTTACGCTTGCATGTTCTGAAAACTAAGTGTTTTTCGAGTTTCAGCCGTCTAGGGTGCAAAGAATTGTGTTCTAGGTCAAAAGTGTTCAAAAATCACGTTTTCAGCCAACCCAGTCGCACGATTATCTCAATCGTACGACTGAACTCATTCGCCCAGTTCTTTCGCACGTTTGAGTCATTCGCCAGTCCATTCGCCCGGTTGAGTCAATCGCAGTGTCAATCGCCTGATTGAGTCAATCGCCTACTCCAGTCGTACATCTGAGTCGTTCGGTCTGTTCAGTCGTCTAAATCTCTCAGTCGTCTGTTTCAATCGTACGATTGAGTCCAATCGCTTATAGCCCATTCGCACAGCAGTTTAATTCTCAAGTTAAATTTAATTCAAAGATGGACTCAGAAAATTATGCCATGTCAGCTGGAAAGGATTCACGAATTCAGAATTTGTTGTTACTGGAGAATGAGATAGGGAACCATAACAAGCCACCTAAACTATTGACAATAGAGGACTTTCCACAATGGAGACAACGTTTTGAAATCTATCTTAATGGTGTAGATACTAACTTATGGAACTCTATTGAGGTGGGTTATAAAATACCAGTAGGGGCTGATGGTGTTCCTTTGACTTTGAGTGGACTCTCCGATACACAAAAGGTTGCCTACAATGCAGAGAAGAAGGCTTATGCTATCTTGACTCAGTCATTCCCAAGCCTATTTTTCATCAATACTCAGAGCACAAACAAAGTAAAAAATTGATGGAAGTCCTTGAAAAGAGGTATGAAGGAAATTCTAACTTAAAGGCACTGAAAGGAAAAGCTTTGAAGAAGGAGTTTGATAACTTTTTCGGCAATTGGGAATGAAAGCTTAGATGAGATAATCGATCGTTTCTACCATCTGATGAGTGAACTTAACACTCATGGTGTTAAACTTCAATGGAAGACAAGGTTTTAAGCTTGGCAGATGGTCTACCTGCAAAGTGGGATTCGTTCATCTCTACTCTGCGATACAACTCAGTTTTAGAAACCCTGGATATCAATGACTTTATTCTAAAACTGAAAGAGGAGGAAGTGCGACAAAAATACAAGGCTAAGAAGGGTTCTTATGCTCAAGACCCCTCACTCTACAATGTTGCTTCCACTTCCAACCCTACTGCAAAGTCTTCTGGTGCACCTTTGCAAACAGCCTTTGTGTCCAATACATCTCCAACTTCTGACCAAGGTTCATCATCTGCAAATGAGTCTCTTGGTGCATCTTGTGTTAGTCAAAGTCCTATTGTTACTCAGTCTGCAAAGTTGACAACAGAAAATTTGGGAAAGGTAACAGTGGAGGTTGCTAAAGAGCACATGGATCTATTGGCTGCTGTTGTGCACTCGTATGATGGTTTGGTGGCGGGAAAGATTGGAAATTGCCACCTTGCCGATGAAGATTATGAACAAGTTGATGAAAATGAGCTGGAAAGAATGGACATCATGTGGGCTCTTGCTAGCGCTGTCGAAGAGCAAAGAAATTTGTGAAGAAAACAGGGCAGAATCTCGTGGCTACTAAAGATACAACTTTTGGTTTTGACAAGTCTAAAGTCACGTGCTTCAATTGTGGAGAGAAGGGTCATTTTAAAAGGGAGTGTTCAAAGCCCAAGAAGACTGGGAATGGGAATCCTTTCTCTTCGTTCAATAGGCAAGATAGAGACAAGAAACCAGCATCCACGGGTAGTGATTCTAAAGCTATGGTAGCACAAGGAGATGAAGGACAAGACTGGTCATTTAGAT
This sequence comes from Flaveria linearis, assembly GCA_024085815.1. NCBI lineage: Eukaryota > Viridiplantae > Streptophyta > Magnoliopsida > Asterales > Asteraceae > Flaveria > Flaveria linearis. The sequence goes on along the minus strand of CM044014.1, from coordinate 15,486,361 downwards.
TCGTGTCTGATGAAGCTAACATAGCATCTGTGGAAGACTTGAACGAAGATTCGGCGAGTGAAGGTGAAAGCTCAGCTGAAGTTGAAACTGCTGATTTGGAAGAGACGTTTGATGCTGTTGATGAAATCGTCAAGAATGAATTAAATTCAGAATCTGAAGCTCAAGCTACGTCTCAGAATGCTTTCATGGCTGGCACATCGACATCCACACAGGTAAAATCTAAAGATGAACTATTTAATGAACATGTTGTGTCGAATGTGAGAAATTTAGAGAAAGCATTGATCTAAAGTTTGCTAGGTTATTAGATCACAATGATAACTTAGTAAATGACTTAAAACTGTGCTCAGAGGCTAATCGTATATTAAAACTAAATGAGAGCAGTTATAAGGAGAAGTTAGATGCCTTGCAGAAGCAACTAAAAGAAACTGAAGTTGTTGTCTTTAACCAAGAAAATGACATTAAATTCTACTTAAAGACCATTGAGGAAACTAAAAAGGAAAAAGCAGTCTTACAGGTAGAAAATGAGTCATTGCAACAAAAACTACATAGTCTAGCGAGTTCTTCGCACATTTTGAAAAACTTGGTTAAAGAACGCAACAATGGGGAGGGATTGGGTTACAAGGTAGTTCCACCACCACATGAAATCCTTTTGAACACAAAACAACGTCCAATTAATAATAATCAAATTAAGGATCATGTGGTGACAACTCCTTTGGTGAGTGATCCGGACACTGCAGTTCAGTCTGCTTCTTCGGATGCTAATCAGAAACTCTCAGCATCAAAACGGTCAATGTTGAGAAACAGGTGGAAACAAATGTACAAACAACTCTAGGTTTGGAATCAAAGTCAAATATTACACAAACCAAGATTTCTAAATCCACTCAAGCTAAACAGTTAAAAGGGATAATGTTCAACTTCAACGACAAATTAATCTAAATGTTAAACAAGTTAAATTTGTTAAAGAGGGTACATATTCAAAGACTGAGACCAAACGACCCATTCCTGAGGTTTACTCCCCCCCACAAGAGATCTCCTAGTCCTGATGAATGGAGATCCTGCTATACTTGTGGTCAGCGAGGTCATATTTCAACCAATTGTCCACGCTATCAGACACCAAGAATTAAAGTTGAGTTAAACGACAAAGTCAAAGTAGATTCAAAACAGCGATCTAAGACCCCAGTGAGATCGAAAACACCCATTAGGCATAAAACACCTTCTAAGTCGTTTTCGTCCCCCCCACGTGATAGACAACACAGACAAGTCCCCAACAAGTCTGTAACACCGGCAAGAAAAACTGTTTCTGAATCTAAACCATATACTCAAACTGTTAATCAGTCTAAAGTTTATCATAAACAATCCTTTCACAGGGATGGTTTATGGAAAGCAAAGACATCTGGTGCGTCTGACAGTCAGGACAATCTGAAAGTTGACATTCCACCTACTGATAAAGGACAGTGGGTTGAATTCATGATGGTTGATTCCTCTGGGAAACCCAAGCCAGTCAAGGCTTGGGTCCCCCTCCTAAACTGATTGTTTTCAATTATGTGCAGGTTGTCCGCTACAGTGCTTCATCAAATACATGGATTGTGGATAGCGGAGCTTCCAGGCACATGACAGGAAACAAGTCTCTTCTTTTTAATGTCAAACAAATTAAAGGGGGACACGTTTCATTTGCTGGTAATAAAGGAGGATACATTACTGCTCAAGGCGAAGTAGGTAATGAGAAGGTAAAGTTTGATAAAGTAAATTTTGTTCAACAACTGGAAAACAATTTACTTTCAGTGTCTCAGATATGTGACAAGGGCTTCAAAGTTATGTTTGACAACCGAAAATGTTACATACTGAAAAAGGAGATGGAGATTCCAGAGAAGCAGGTTTTGATGTCTGCATCCAGGTACAATGATCTATATGTCTTGGATATGTCTAATGCTTCTACCTCTGAATCTACAGCACAATGTTTCCTATCAAAAGCTACAGAGAAGGACTCCATCTCATGGCATAGAAGGATGGGACACATAAATCAAAGAAAGATGAATCATCTGATTCACAACAACCTAGTTGAAGGAGTTACAGTCAAGAACTTCCAACTTCCTGATTTTTGTGTCTCTTGCAAGAAGGGAAAGCAGACCAGAAAATCTCACAAGACCAAGCAAGTCAACACAATTGAGATGCCCTTGGAGCTGCTACACATGGATCTATTTGGTCCTGTAAGCACGAAGAGTATAGCAGGAGACTGGTACTGCTTTGTAGTCACTGATGACTACTCAAGATTCACCTGGGTGATGTTTCTGAAAGCTAAATCAGAAACGTTTGAATCATTCAAGATGCTCGTCACGACTTTGGAGTCACTCTATAAACTGAAGGTAAGGAGAATTCGTTCTGACAATGGCACAGAGTTCAAGAATCAGTGGATGGATGCTTTCTGCAAGGAGAAGGGTATTGTTCATCAGTTCACTTCCGCATACACACCGCAGATGAATGGAGTTGCAGAACGAAAGAATCGGAGCTTAATTGAGACTGCACAAACCATGTTAGCTGATTCAAAGCTCCCAGTTCAGTTCTGGAATGAGGCAGTTGCAAATGCCTGCTACACACTCAATCGTGTGTTAGTAGTCAAAAGGCACGGCAAGACTTGTTATGAGCTACTTCAGAAGAGAAAGCCAAATTTGGAGTATCTGGAACCATTTGGAGCTCCATGTACATTGCTGAAGAAGACTCAGGATGGTAAGTTCAGCGAAAAAGCAGATCAGGGAATATTCTTAGGATACAGCATCCCAGACAAGCGAGTTTACAATAATTCGACGGGTCAGGTAGAGGTGTGGTGCAATGTGGATGTTCAGAGATTCACCACACCTCCTGCTGGAAAAGGACCATCATCATTCTTTGATTATGATGGCTTTTTCAAATCCTTCAATCTTCCACAGCTTGATTCAGAGGATGATGCGGCTACCCAGATGCTGTACGATGTTCTTAACTCACCAAATCTGGAATCAAGCAACATCACACCTACTGCTGGTGCCTCAAGCTCTTCGACTCCTGCTCATGATGAGAGTGATGATTCATCAGATGATGAAGAAGCTCCTGCTTCTAACACTGAGCAAACAGATAATCAACACAGTGAATCATCAGCTGCTATACCAGCTACAGGAAATCCGGATGCTGAACCAGCTGTCACCAATCTGGATTCTGAGGTTGTGGTTCCTACCACACCAGTGACTAGGATCAGTGTGAATCATCCCTCCTCGTCTATCATAGGGGACATTCAATCCGGTGTGCAAACAAGAAATCAGCTGTACTCTGCAGATTATGCTGCAGTCATGGAAAAGGGTTATGTCAATGACGGGGCTTTCTCATGTTTTGTTTCACAAATCGAGCCTAAATATGTCTGTGACGCCCTGAAAGATGAGGCCTGGGTCAATGCTATGCAAGAAGAGCTACTCCAGTTCAAGAAACTTGGAGTCTGGACACTAGTTGACAGGCCGAAAGGAGTTAAGGTGATTGGTACCAAATGGGTACTAAAATGCAAGAAGGATGACCAAGGTGTTATGATCAGAAACAAGGCACGCTTGGTTGTTCAAGGCTTCAGACAAGTCGAAGGCATCGACTACAATGAAGTCTTTGCTCCCGTAGCTAGAATGGAAGCTATTCGTATCTTTCTAGCATACGCCTCTTACATGAAAATCAAAGTTTATCAACTGGATGTTAAGAGTGCATTCTTGCATGGGGAAATCCGTGAAGAAGTTTATGTCAGTCAACCCGAAGGATTCGAAGATCCTTATCATCGGGACAGAGTCTACAAGTTAGACAAGGCTCTGTATGGGCTACATCAGGCTCCTCGAGCTTGGTATGAAAAGCTCTCCACCCACCTGCTGAAGCATGGTTTTCGCAGGGGTGTGATTGACTGTACATTGTTCGTCAAAGAAAAGGATGGTGACTTGCTTCTGGTGCAGATCTATGTGGATGATATCATCTTTGGATCTAGAAATGAAGCGTTATGCAAAGATTTCGAATCTGTGATGAAGGCAGAATTTGAAATGAGTGCAATGGGAGAAATGAAGTTTTTCCTGGGATTACAGGTGGATCAAACACCAACTGGCATTTTCTTACATCAGACCAAGTATGTCGGTGACATTCTCAGTCGGTTTGACATGGAAAATACGTCTGCTGCCGGTACTCCTCTCGCCACAAATCATGATGTGGCTCCTGATGAGAATGGGGATTTGGTGGATGCCACTATGTATCGTGGGATGATTGGATCTCTCATGTATCTCACTGCCTCGCGTCCAGATATCATGTATGCAACATGTCTATGTTCTAGATATCAAGCGAAGCCAAAAGTGAATCATCTGATTGGGGTAAAAAGGATTTTCCGTTATCTGAAGGGTACTCCAACACTGGGTTTGTGGTATCCTCATGACGATGACTTCGAGCTTACTGCATACAGCGATTCAGATTATGGTGGCTGCAAGATGAATTTCAAATCGACGTCAGCAGGGTGTCAGTTCTTTGGAAGACGGTTAGTCACGTGGCAATGCAAGAAGCAGACCTCGGTTGCCTTATCAACCTGTGAAGCTGAATACGTTGCTGCTGCAAGTTGCTGCTCTCAAATCATCTGGATTCAACAGCAAATGCGCGACTACGGTTTGAAATTTTCTAACACTCCTATTTATGTTGATAATTCTGCTGCCATAGCTGTCACTAAAAATCCTGTTCAACACCCAAAAACAAAACACATCGGGATTAAATATCATTTCATACGCGATTGCTATGAAAAACAATTAATTGATGTGATTAAAATTAACACGGATTTTCAGCGCGCTGACCTCTACACCAAACCGTTTGATAAACCAAGATTTTTATATCTGCTAGAGGTCAACGGCGTTAAAAAGAAAAGTGATGTAATTGCTGAAGAAGCAGATTCATAGTCCGACTTGTGTCTTTTCTTTATTTCTTTCTTTCTTTTATTTTTATTTTTATTTTTTAATTTCCATGTCATATAAAATCCAAAAACACAAAAAGATTTTCTGTTTTAGAATTTTAGGGGGAGATTTATTTCAGTATTCATTTACTTATTAAAAAAAAAAAAAAAAAAAAAAGGGGAAGAAAAGTTAAGCTGAAAAGGCATAGACAAATAGACTGGAAATGCGACTCGAGAAAACTGGAAAGTGATAGCACACAGGCACCGAGTTACTTGGAATATCAAATTGGTTTTTCGGTTCTAAACATAAAAATCATAAGTCAGAGAAGTCTAAGTCTAACAAAATGGGAATATGATAGAAGCTTTGACTGGTATTGTAATTACTTGGAGAAAGTAGATCTAGGGTTGTGTAAGTACACAATACGATGTGTCAGTAGATTCAACACAATAGACCATTAGACATCATCAGTGAACAGGCTTAAACTAAAGTTATTCAACCAGTTGTGTGTTCCCATGGTATCCCTGGTCTGCACAATCAATCAATGTTCAATAAGGGGTGAGGAGCAAGCTAATGCCACAAATGTGAGCAAAGACCTGCAAAACAGAGCAAAAGATGACAAATGTCATTAACATAATGTATATGCAAATATGCTGCTCTAAGAAGATAAATAGGTATTGCGCCTCTCTGCTGTGCGATGGCACTGACCTGAGGCTAAGCATAACCCATTTGTTCTAAGAATTCATTGTTGTTTGCGCCTCTCTGCTGTGCGATGGCACTGACCTGAGGCTTGGCATCTCTTTGACAATTTTTAGAACCAAATCTTCTAAGTCCAAGACCGCTCAAAAATCTCCTGAGGACGATTGATTACCATATACCTGTGGAATACACAAATACGGTTTGACCTAATTCATCAAATTAATCGCTGATGTGTGTCAAACGTCTGTGTATGGATTTAAATGGACAAACATACTGACAATCGTCGTGGCTGCAACGCCTAATGATCAAAATCAATAAGAATTACATATTAGTTCAAACATGATTCCCAGTTAGATATTAGAAGTCTTCGATAAGTGAAAAAAAAAAAAAAAAAAAAAAAAAAAAAAAACTGTACAATCATGTCATGCAAAGTGTAATAAGCACTGAATGTTCCAAGTGATGGTGTATATGCCTGTCTGATTCCACGAGAGTCCATTCCGGATAAACTGTTAATGCTAACAAGCTATACAAGCCTGCCCCAACAAAAATCACAAAAATAGGATTTTCTATTCATAGGTTAAGTCTTTGTTTTAGTCCTAGTATAGTGTGTCGTGTCGGACTGTGTATATTGCTATCTGTTAAACATCACTGGAAAGGCTTAATGTCTATTTAAGCAACTTGTTTCTGAAAGGTTAAAAGGATCACGTCTGAGGTGATCAGGTGGATAAATGGATCACGTCTGAGGTGATCGGGTGGTTAAATGAATCATGTCTGAGATGATCAATTGCACATAATGTTTTATTCATTGGTAAATAAACTAAGTGTTGGCTCATACCTTAAAATTGGCACAAGTATAGACCAATCGTTCGACTGAATCTGATATGACCCAGTCGGGCGAATGGGCTATACGATTGAACTCAATCGTAAGATTGGACCATAAGTATGAGCCCAATCGGCCGATTGAAAGGGTCGATTAGGTCAAACGTGCGAATGGAGATCAGTTGATCGAATGAAGCAGGTCGATTGAGTGAATCGTACGACCCAGTTCCAATCGATCGAATGAAACAGGCGATTGGACTCGATCGTACGAGTTGATTTTGAATCGACCGAATGAAAGGTACGATTGAGTCAGTCGGCCGATTGAGCTGAGTCTGTCTATAAATAGACCCCTCAGTCGATCGCAGACATCATTCGCCCTAAAACACTCCTATTCGCACCGTTACTCTGCAAAATTTTCGTTTGATCTCTAAACCTTCTGATATACACTTTCTGACGATTTGCACTTGTTACACAGGTAATACGCAACACAAGGGTGCTTCAGAATGTAAAAATTGATGGTTAATCGGTTCACATTTGCCCTAAATGTTGATTCGTAACAAATCGGTCAAATAACCTGCTTTAATCACATGAAATGTTCAAATCATTGATCGAAGTAGTCTAAGTACATGATTGCGAGTCTAACAAGCTTGAACTTAACCTCTAATTTCGTAAAAATTCTAAAACCAAGTTTGAAATGGAACAGGGGTCGGCGATACGACTGGTCTCCCCGATGAACTTCAATCGACCGATTGAAAGAGGAGAGTCGTTCATTCGGCCGAATGGAGGATGCGCATGGGTTGAGTCTGCCATACGATTGGTTGCCCCGAATGAAAGTCAATCGCACGATTGAATGAAGTGATTCATTCAATCGGCCGACTAGGTCATTCGAATGAGTTCATTCGGTCGGACAACTCAATCGCAGAATTACATCATTTGACTAAACCCAGTCGCACACTTCATTCGCTCGAGGGAACTGCACTGATTTCTGACTTAGTCAAACTCTGTTGTTCAAGTTTCTAACATACATTTGTTATTGTTACAGGAAGATGGCCAACCGGTGGCAAATTAATCCAAAGCACAATATCTGTGCTAATCTGGATTCCACCTCAAGAAATGGTGGTGATTTTGTTGGTATTATTGACTTCCTGAGAAGATCTCGGATCTTCAAGGCCATATCTACTCCATGTACACCATATCAGTCAATCCATCAAGCATTTTGGGCAGGAGCTTCGGTAGACCGATCTGTGGAACCCTACCGCATCCTAAGTACCATCTTTGGTAGGGCAATTGAGATCACAGCTGGAGATATTAGAAGAGTTTTGGACTTTGGAGATGATGATTCACATCCAGTCAGGATTCATCCTCTTACAGTTCGTGGATGCTTTCTGCGAATTGGGTACTGTGGAGACATCAGCTCAGGTGTGCTGAACAAGAGCAACCTGAGCCCACAGTACAAATATTTAGCTCATGTGATTCTAAAGTGCATTGCTGCAAGAAGGGGTGGGTTCGATGATTTATCGGACCAAATTCAGAATGCTTATGTGGCACTGGTCCTTAACCACCCTTTCAGCTTCTCCAACATGATCTTCAATTATCTGATTGAGAACTTGGAGGCTAAGGGAAAAGAAGGTTTCTGTATGTATCCACGCTTTCTTCAGCTCATTTTTAATGAGAAACTGCCTGATTTGCCCAAAGAGAGGAGTGATGCAGTGGTGTTAGAGATTATGGATGACACAACTCTGGGAAGAATGAAAGTGTATAGGGGCAAGCAGGTGAAGCCCGTGTTCAAGAGGTTGATAGGGCATCTGGCCCGGGAAGACTACATGGCGCCAAGAAGGCGAAAATGGCGTCATGACGATAGCGATTCTGATACAGAGGTGATTACTGTATCATTGGTTGACTCAGATGATGATGATGATCTTGATGGAGAAAATGTACCAATTTCTTCTGAGGGACCATCTACTTCTACAGCTCAGCCGTTATCACCACACACAGACACGGCAACTGCAGGATTTGTTCCTGACTTTTGCCCACCTGATGATGAGGAAGAAAGTGATGAAGAAGGTTTGACCAGAAGAGTTGGCAGCAAAGTGGTTGCCACCGAGAAAGGACTGAGAGATGCTGGTGGGCAGTCTGGTACATCAGGGGACACACGCATTGAGTCTGATCCCTCGTATGCCCCTGATGATTCTAGCAACAGAGGGGGAGCACCTTTGTCAACGGGCAAAAGGAAGAAAACCATGGCGCGTCCGCATGGTAAGAAAGGCAAGCGACTAAGGTTCACCACATCCACCACCTCTACTACAGCTACCCCAGTCACTACATCCACCTCGCCTCAAACCACCACCACTACTGCACCTCCTCCTCACACTTCCACATCCACCACCACCACTGTACCACCATCTACAGCCTTTACCTCTCCTCCCATATTCACCACAGCCACCACAACCACCACTACTCATCAAACAGGTCCCTCATCTTTTCCATCCAGCTCTTTCATCCCACCAGTTTCTGTTGTAGAGCAGCTTGCTGCCCTAAACAGCATGGTGGTTAAGCTGATGGCGTCTGATGCGGAGAAAACGGCTCAGTTACAGCAGCTGAGAGAGTTAAGTTCCTCTCAAACTGCTGAAATTCAACAGCTACGCGAGCAGATTTCTTCCCAAGCCCAGGTGATCACCTCACAGACAGATCAGATCACTGGGTTACTTCAACATGAGGCAGAGACAGATGCTAAGTTTGGAAAGCTGGAGGCGGCTCACAAAACCTTGTTGCTTAAGTTAAAAGGAACTCAAGGTGAGCCCCTCAAGATTGGAGAAGGTGATGGTGATGATAATGATGATGATAGTGAGGATGAGGAGGATGATGATGAAGATGATGAGGATGATGATGACGATGATGATGGTGGTGAAGAAAGTAATGATGATGATGATAAGAAAGAAGATGATGAAGGTGAAGGGGGGGAAACCACCGGAGATCAAAGCGGTAATGCTGCAGGAGAAAGGCGTACTAAACGCCGACATGATAAAGACCCCTCTTCATCTACTACAACTGAAAATCCACCGGAGATACAAGGCAAAGTTCAAGACTAGACGTTTATTTATTTTACTGCAACTTTGTACTTGAAATTATGTATTCTAGTCTGTTATATATAAAGTTTAGTGGATATAAATCATTTTTGGTTATGTGATGAATGTATACTTACTTGCAATATATTTGATTTCGTGACAGGATCAACCACACAAATCGATGAGCATGATGTGATGCCCCTTCGTCAGATTGAAACCAAGTTGACTATGATTCTTGATCTTCAAGGGATAGTGCAACGGTCTGTGGGTTACTCAGCTGAAGAAGGGGAGATCATTCACGACTTGACAGATGAACAGATTGCAGAACTGTTCAGTCTGAATCCGGATGAGTTGGTTAAAGATGCTCCCGCAGTCGATGTAGTCAGTGATGAAGAACTTCAAGATGTCGACGAGGTGGAGATTGAGGACGTAACGGCTGATCATTATCCCCAATACACTAACGCCGACGGCGAAGTGCTTCCAGATGTGGGGGAAACTTTTGACAGCAACATTTTTGATAAAGTGGAAGAGATAACAGCAGCTAAGGCAGCTGCAGAAGAGATTCCTCAGGCAGATGAAGCTGATCGTGCAACCAAGAAGGAGGAATGGATTGCCTGCCTTGAGGAAATGAAGAAACAGCGTGGGCCTCCAAAGTCAAATGCCTACACCAAGCTTTACAAGATCAAAAAGCATCAGAAGGTGTCAGGAAAGATAATCAGCTGGGCATACTTTGATGATCTCAAAGTATATGCAGTAAAGAGAGAGAAGGGAATCGAATATTTCAGATTTCCTCATGATTTGAAAACCCTCCCAGGGTTTGAGCTTAATCGTCTAGCCAACTTGAACCTCCTATATGCTGTTCCAGGAAAGATATCAGGATGGTTTGAGCAGGCACTAAAGAAAGAGTACCATACTAGGTGGGTCAATTTTAAACCTCAACAGCCAAGAAGGTTATTTCATAGGACTGAGGTTGACCCCACCTCAGGAAGACCAAAAGTGGTCTTGAGATGGCACCCTCCGCGCACGATGTCGCGTATTCCATTGAGGGAGATGCCTCAGGATTTTGCACCCCATTTCAAATGGTGGTATTATGACTGGCGAACTGGTGAAGCCGTCATAGTTTTGGAGAAAGAAGGAAAGGTCGATACAATAAGAGTGTTTGATCCGATGTGGCTAACCAACTTGTCTGAATCTGATGTCTATATCTTATTCAAGTGGCCACTATTCTTTGATACACAGGATATTGTGCAAGCACTGCAATTCCAACATGTTATACGTATCTGCTTTGCATTAAATATCCATTCTGGGATCTCAAGAGAGGATAGGGTGAAACGATATGAAGAGTTCAAGAAAGAAGTAAAAGTCTAGATAGAACTAGGTCCAAGGGGGAGTTTGTTGGTACATATGTCCCCAGTTCTAGTCTAGTGAGCTGAAATGTAATAAACTTCTATCTTGTTACACATATGTAATGTTAAATCAATCTAATGAGAATCTCTTCATTATATGGTTGTTGATTATTTAATGTTATATCTATTTATTAGTTGATACACGTTTAATATGACCATGTTATATAGGTTTACAGTTGTGAGACACAGTTCTGAATCATTAAAGGTTCATGAATGTGTTTGACTAAACATCTCTTTCAGTCGCCCGACTGGACTATACGAATGGTCCAATCGCACGGTTGAACTAAGAGACTGAGTCAATCGGACGGTTGAGTCATCAGTCTGACTCAAGCGTACGAATGAATCAGTCGTATTACTCAATCGCACGACTGAGTCAGTCGCAAGACTCAGTCGCACGAATGAGATCTGTAACCTATAAATACCACTTAATTCGTGGAAAAAAGAGACACTTCGAATACCAGAAACCCTAATCGCCCAAGAACGTGCTGTTCGACCATTCCAACTTCATAGAGCGTTTCAGATCATTCCGAGTCAATTCATAACGTTTTCTAATCGTTAGGATTGATCTTGAATTCGTTCTCACTGATTGGATCGCCAATCAAATAGGATTCCGCACTATTTGATTCGATACAACGAATAATCAGTTAGTACTCCGTACGTACACGGTCCTAACAAACACAGTGTGGAAGATAAACACTACGATTACGTATACGTAATGGTTTTGTTGCCTAGCTGAATGTAACTTTTCTTTTACATGTATTCTTTATTGATTTCCTTGATTACACATACGTATCATGCAATATAGCAATAAATTGGATGTGAAAGAAGTATGCGGGGGTAAAAAATGATGAATTGGGGAAGATAATGATTAATCCAAAGGATTTACTTTTATGAAAACATTTGGGGTACATATATGTAAGGACGACGCACAAAACAAACACTAAAACATAATGAACACGAAGAAAATGAAGATTTAAAGTTTTATCAAAATCACATGTATGATCATTGTTGCTACATATACGTAACTCTACTGTTACGTATATGTACCACTGTTACGTGTATCTATTTTACACATACATATGACAATGTTACATATACGTAACACAGTGTGATGCATGTATAACCAGCCATATTTTTTAGTTTAATTGTATTTTATTTTAGATAAACAATGATTATCTAATTTTTCAATCCAAAGTATAAAAATAATATATTTGATTATTTAAATATAAGAAGAGGTGAGAGGTAAGAGAAATAGGGAAGATGTGAGTAAATTTAGAAAGTTAATTATTTTATTTTCTTCCAATTTTACCCTTAATGTCTATTTAAACACTCATAATCTTCCATTTAATTATTAAAATACCATTAATTAATCTCAACCATAGATCAAAAAGATCAATGGTGAATAAATGGTTTTTTAGTTTTCAATTATAACATGATTTTTGTTTAATTATAACATGATTTTTATTGGAACCCTCCCCTATATATATATATATATATATACATATATATATATATATATATATATATATATATATTTATACACACACACACACACATATATATATATATACATATATATATTTATATATACACACACACATATGTATATATATGTATATATATATGTATATCTATATACATATGTATATATGTATACATATGTATATACGTATGTATATATGTATACATACATATGTATACATATATACATATGTATATACATATGTATATATGTATACATACATACATATATATATATATATATATATATATATATGTACATATAATATATATGGGAGAGGTTCTAATGAAAACCACTTTGTAAATGAAAACCAAAAAAACCAAATCTTGACCACTAAAAATTTGATCAATGGTCATAAATTAACATGATTTTTTTGTAAATTTTGTTTCATTAAATCTTACCTAATTAAGTGGAGAAGAGCATAATAGGCAAATCATATTTATAATTATAACTTTTAATAATCAATGATTATCAAATCCCCTAAAAATCTCTCTCTCTCTCCTAATCCACAAATATCTCTCCTAATCTCTTAATTTTTTATACAAAATATTAAAATGTTTTAAAACTTAAATGATACGTAACAGTTAATATGCTAAAGAAACTTTGGTACATATATGTAACAGTTAATATGCTAAAGAAGCTTTGGTACATATATGTAACAGTTAATATGCTAAAGAAGCTTTGGTACATATATGTAACAGTTAATATGCTAAAGATGCTTTGGTACATATATGTAACAGTTAATAAGTCTTTGTTCGTGTAATGGTGTGATTAGGATTTTGGTTATATGCTAAAGAAGCTTTGGTACATATATGTAACAGTTAATAAACATACGTAAATCATTCATCAACAACTAATACTAAGGTACATATACGTAACAGTTAAAAAATACCAGAATCTAAAAACTGAAGTGCATATGTAAAATTCAATAAATACACAATGAGTTATACATATTTTTGTTAGAACCATATCGTAAAATCAGGTTACAATTGATAGGAAAATACAAGTGACATGTCAGCAAGCACTACTGTTACATATGCGTAACAGTAGTGTTTCGTATTTGTAACAACGGTGTTACATACATATAACATTAGTATTCATCTTGTTCATTTGATCTTCGTGTTCGAAATAAACGTTTTGATAATTGCTTGACCCGACCATCATCATCTTTGATGCAGCATATACTTTAACCGATGATCATCATCTTCATAATTATCAATTTCATTTCAAGTTTATTATCCTTAATTTCATGTCACTGCAAAAACATGTAACAAATATAATAACAACCAAAACCATTAGAAAACTTAAAATATGTATATATATGAGAGTAGGAAAACCATAAAAAGAACTGATAGTCTCAATATGTAACGTTATGTTACATATATGTATCAGTGTTTCATGTATATGAAAATTTTGTTACGTATACGTAACACAATCAAACTTTAAAAATACTTAGTTGTGATTACTTAGTACATATATGTAACAGTAGCAAAATAATAATTTGTATAAATACAACAACACTGATACGTATATGTAAGGAATTACTCCAGATATGTTATTATTTATAATACACGAAGCATACATATAAATATAGGTAATCAATCATCTAAATTAAACATTGGTACATATATGTATGTAACTGGGTACGTATATGTACCATACCATGATAACTTTTTCCATTCAGTTGATTGTCATATTCATAGCTATCACAGTTACGTATATGTACTGATCATCATTTTCATAGCTATCAAAGTTACATATACTGTACCTAACAAGGTTACATATACGTACCTAGCCCCATTAACGCTAAAGCACCGAGAGGAAGAGGCTGTGTGATGATTCCAACGATGGTTGCGAGGAATATAGACAGCAATTGCCATCTAAAAAATTATATATATATGACTACGATCAAATTAGTGCAGACATCTAGAAAAACAAATTTTAGTTTCACCAAATATGGTGAATGTGGACCTGGTATCGCCGGAAAGCTGTCGTGTTACCGTCGTGTATTTGGAGGCTTCACCGTCTGAGTATCTGGAGAGAACAAGTGTTTCTGATCAAATTAGTGTTGATGTTGTAATTCTTTTAGCTTTTTTTTTCCTAAATTAAGCTCCGCCATCATATGACTGTTCGATTGAGCAAGGTTCCAATTCTGCAACTATGTTTTCTGAAGAATAACTCGCATCTTTTGAAGCTCAATTCCATTCATCTCTATGACTTTGGTTTTTTCGGTAATAAGCTTCATCAGCCCTGCATTTTCCTTCAAAAGATCATCGATGTGCTCTTTATCCAAAGATGATGAAGAGTTGAGTGGCCGAATTTGATCGAAAATCGGTGGTGATTTGTGCTTGGGCTCGTAATTTGTGATATCAGAAATCCTCTTTCTTATCGAGTTCCCAATAGATGATCTTTTAGCCATTCTTTCCTCTCCTATTTCCACCACTCCTTCAAATCTTCAAAACTTTTGGTTGTAGAGTATGCCACAAACAAAATAAAGAACCCCAGATCACAAATTGGGTTTCTGGGTTTAAAAACCCAATAACGAATTCTAGGGTTTGGTGTGAAATACTGATCCGAACAGGAAAAGGGGAAGAAGGTGGAGAAGATAATCGAATAACCCAAATCTCAAAATTGGGTTTTTAAAGTTCGGTTTGAAAAGAAAACAGTAAAGATTGATCGATTTACGAATTAGGTTCGAATGGATTGATGAGAAATGGAAGAACCCTAGATCAGAAAGTGGTTTTATTAGGGTTTTGATTTGAAGTGTATTAAGTTGAACAAAAAGGGAGAAGATCCAAAACGAGGGATTCGAAAGAAAGATTGATGCAGAATTAAGAAACAAAAAAATAAGTTAGAGAAAAAAACGTAAAACATTGAATTGATTGAGTGTTTCTAAAATAAGATTTAGCCAAAATTACAAAAAAACCCTTTTGATTAAATTAATGGAAAAAAGTTAAAATTTTCTGATTGGTTAGATATGGTTTTCACGGTTTTCATTTATAAACCTGGTTTTCATTTGATCCCTCCTCTAATATATATATATATATATATATATATATATATGTATTATATGTACATATATTTACATATATATACATATATGTATATATATGTATATATATACATATATACATATATACATATATACATATATATACATATATACATATATACATATATATACATATATACATATATACATATATACATATACATATATACATATATACACATATATATATATACATATATACACATATACATATATACATATATACATATATACACATATACATATATACATATATACATATATATACACATATACATATATACATATATACATATATATATACATATATACATATATACATATATATATATATATATATACTATATACATATATATACATAATACATATATATATATATATACATATATACATGTATACATATATGCATATATATATATATATATATATATATATATACATATATATATATATATATATATATATATATATATATATATGTAGGAGATAAACAAGGCTCGGCAAAACAGATCTGTGCGAAAAGAAGCATCCACGCGAGAACCAGATCCATGCGAGTCGCAGACCACGCGAAAGAATGCTGCCGCGCGAAAGCTTGATCCACGCGAAAGGGATCTCGCGCGAGAACTCTACGTTTAGTATAAATAGCTAGTTTTCGTTTTGTAATTAAGCTTTTCATTCATTATCATTGTATCTGTGCGAAATTGCACAAGACCTTTTATAGGTTTCTGATTATCAATCGCATATCTTCTTTTGTGATTCAAT
The DNA here is from genome assembly GCA_024085815.1 of Flaveria linearis. Classification (NCBI taxonomy): domain Eukaryota; kingdom Viridiplantae; phylum Streptophyta; class Magnoliopsida; order Asterales; family Asteraceae; genus Flaveria; species Flaveria linearis. Next base: position 15,470,119 of record CM044014.1, on the reverse strand, counting down.
TCAATCTTCTTCTACTTCAATCTTGTTTATATTCCGCGTTCACAAGATTGAGATCGTGTGTTACTGATCTTTGGGAGATTTCAGAGGTTTTACAATTGGTATCAGAGCATTAGGCTCTTGAACCACGATTTGGAGAAGAATTGGATTGAGTTCTACCTGATTTTTGAAGAATTCATCATCGATTACCTTAGATTCTGAGATGGAAAAGTTATGCTGCTCGATTGTGGAAGATTTGGACTAATCTGGACCTAATTGAACATAATTAGTGGAATTTAAGCTTAATTTTGATTAAAATTGACTTAAAATTCATTAAAATTGGATTAAAATGAGTTTGATCAAACTTAATCAGTGAATTGGAGGTGAAATTCGCAAAAACAAACAGTTGGTAATCTGTTTCAGCACAAAATCGACGTTTTCGCTTCATCTGCAAGTTCTCGCACGCGAAAAGGTGTTGTTTTCGCAAAGACAGTTATTTCACCTTTTTGTGCGATTCGCATAAAAGGGTATCTTTGGAATTTCGCACGAAGAGCTACCTCGCGCGAAAACTCTTTCCACGCGAAATCTGATTTCACACAAGTTTGTATTTCGCACGAGAATTCTGATTTTAAAACTTTCTGCTCATCATGGCTTCAACTACACCGAATTTGAAGCATCTTACTGCTTCACTTCATCTAGACACTGAGATTGGAACTGGTAACAAGCCACCGAGGCTTTTATGTGAAGATGATTATACCGATTGGGCGTTTCGATTTGAAAGATATGTCATTTACACGGAACCTAAAATGTGGAGATCCATTCAATATGGTCCTTACATTCCGTTGTACAAAAATGACAAAGGAGAAATGGTTCAGAAACCTGAACATTTGTGGGATGAAGACGACATCAAGAGACTGGAATTGGATGATAAGGCGTATGCTGCAATTACTATGGCTCTTACTACTGAGATCTCACAAAAATTTCAAGAGTTCAGGGGTGCTAAAGTGCTATGGGATGCTCTGGAATCTCAGATAATGGGCAACAAAGACATGAGAGAGAGCAAGAAGGATATGTTGAATCAAGAATTCAACATGTTCAATCACATTGTTGGTGAGGAATTGGAAGCTCAAATGGCCAGGTTTGTTAGACTGGTCACAAAAATGAAGAGTGCTGGTATTACTATGGAACCAATTACTGTGAACAAGAAGTTACTCAACTCACTTCCTTACAGTTGGAATAACAACTGTACTTTGATAAAGAGAACCAAAGACTTGTATACTCTTCAGTTGACCGATCTCATCTCAACTATCAAGTCTTATGCTATGGATGATAAGCAGCGAGCTGCTAATCATCTCAGTTCTCTAGGTGCTGAAGGAACTGCTCTCTATGCAAAGATGGCTAGTAATCCAAATTACTATGTCAGTTATACACAGATGTGTCAGCAACAACAATCGGGAAGTGCAGCTTCTTCATATATGCAACCAGCAGTAACTCATCAAGTTCATGTTCCAGCAGCTCAACATTATTCCCCCATCATCCACCAACAAGTCTCTCAACCTCAAGATTCTCATAGTGGTCAACATGCTTATGTTGCTACTACTAATCCATCCAAGCAGACTGTTCAGATTGTTGAGGAGCATCTTGCTCTTTTCACCACATTTATGTCAAGTTATGAAGCTTTTATGGCCGGAAGACTTTCTGCTCCAAATATTCTTGTTGATGATCTTCAGCAAGTTAATCCGGATGATGTTGAAGAAAACGACATCAAATATCAGATGGCCATGGTAGTTTACAGGGCGAAGAATTTTGCTAGAAGAACTGGAAGGAAAATGTTTGGTGTTAATAATTCTAGCAAAATCGGTTTCGACAAATCCAACCTGAGGTGTTACAACTGTAACAAACCAGGTCATTTCGCCAGAGAGTGTACTGAACCAAAAACAGTTCAAAATGAAGCCCCAAAGAAAATGGTGACTGTGGAGATAGAGCAGAAGAAAGACAAAGCTGGTACTTCTAGTGGCAATAAAGCATTAGTTTCTCAAACAAATGCTGAATACGATTGGTCTGATCAAATGGAGGCACTTGATCTGACTTTGTCTCATGCACTCATTGCAAAGATTGTGCCAGAACCAGAAGAGGAAGAAAACTTGTTTGCTGAATTCGTGTCTGATGACTTGTTGGAGGGCCTGTTTGCTACAGAAGAAGAAGAGAAGGAGAGAATTGAAGAGGAGAAAGAGAAAGCTGAGAAGAAAGAACAGGTTAAGAAGGATGATAAAGAAAAGATTGTGTTTGAAGATGACACTGTTGAGCTCACAGTCAAAAGTCCATGTAGTAATCCAAAGACTGTTGTTAGTGCTCCAGTGGAAGAATCAGATGGTGAAGAGAAAGCATTCATGGTGAAGAAGGTCAAAGAAGCAGAAGGAGAAACTTCAGAACCCAAGGTATATGATGACTTATGTCAAAATGCATGTGTTGAGAAAGTTCAAAGATACAGAGTTCACAATGAAAGCCTGATAATGGAAGTTGAAAAACTCCAGTATCAAGCTAGTAAACACAAGTCAAATGAAAGGATTTTTAAAGAAAAACTTGAAGGTTTAAACAAAACGATTTATAATTTGAAATTAAATCTTCATGATAAAGAATGTACTAATAACGACTTGACCAATAGAAATAATGAACTCGCTCTAGAAATTAACAGACTCAACAGTGAATTAGCCACGGTTAAATTGACTGTTGAGAAATTTGAACTTTCATCAACGATGGTTGAAGGCATAATCAAGTCACAAATGACTCAGAAAATCAAAGGAGGAAAATGTGGTGTTGGGTTTTCTAACATTGCACCTCCAATTAATCATGATTATTCATGTTTACCTTCATCTGAGAACATTTGTGATTCTGATATGGTCTATGGGATTGGATTTTCTCCATCTCAAAACATAAAACCTTCTGTTAAAATAAACTTATCAGTTGATCCTATCATAGCACCCAAAACTAAACAATCACCTGAAAATCTTTTTGCAGATAAAATGAAGGTGGATGGGTTGGTTGAAGATTGGGAAAGTGAGAGTGAGGATGAGAATGAGAATGAATGTTTAAATAATAAGAATGTAAAAGTTTCACAATCTGCATGTACTCAAAATTTGTTTGGAAATGAAAAGAAGGTTGATTTGAATGAGTTGCAATCTAATAGCAAAAATCATTTGAATGCAAATCAAAGGGCTAATCAAAAGGAAAGAATTGAAAATGATTTTAAGAGTCGATTCATTTCTAAGGGTGTAATTGAAAATGAAGAACATATTTTTAAAGAAACGAATTCTCGATTCTTTAAAAATAAACTTCATTATAATGCTAACCTTGTGAATCAAGATGTTTGTAGCCCAGATTTGCAAGTGAATAATTCTTCTGCATGCAATATCACAATTCAAAAGCCTGGTCCTTCTCCAGCACCAATCCGTATATCTAAGCCTGGTCCTTCTCCAGCACATTCAAAGTCTGGTCCTACTCCAGCAAAGACAAAGACTGTTCATATTCCAACACCAACAATTTCACAAGTCAAAATTGCCAAATCTCCGAATCAAAGTGGTCATAATACTTCAATTTCCTCGAATCTGCAAAAGATGAATTTGCAATTGTCAAACGAGACAAAGATTCGAGAGACTGTGGAGAAAGTTAAACCTAGTCAATCTGACTTTGGTTTTTATGACAATTTTCATAATTGTCATCCACAGTTTGTATTCCACACACAACAGAAGAGATGTTTTCAGTGTGGAAACACAAATCACTTGGCAAATAATTGTCCTATTAGACACAAATCATTAAGTAAACAAAGATTTCATAATTCTATTTCTCATAATAGAAAATTATTTTTCACTCGTGGAAAACTATCAAATAATATGAAATCAAAGGTTGCTAATGAGTTTAATGTCAAACGGGATAAGAATTTGACCAATGATATAAAAGAAAATGTCAAGCCTAAAAGCATAAATGAGAAATATGATGTGCAAACAAAATATAATAATCTCAAATCATTTTGTCTTACTGCAACTCAGAATGTGCTCAAATCATGTTTGACTTGGGTACCAAAATCTAAGTAATTTGTTACTAATGCAGGGACAACCGCAAAAGACTACTGAAAGTCTATGGCATGTTGATAGCGGTTGTTCAAGACATATGACTGGTAACTTATCATTACTACAAGATGTGCAATCATACAACGGAGGAAGAGTGATATTTGCAGGAGATAGAGGAGGACGAATTACAAAACGGGGTACAGTTACAAATGGCGTCCTGAGTTTTGAGAATGTTAATTTTGTTGAGGAATTAAAACATAACCTGCTAAGTGTGTCTCAAATCTGCGACAAACAATATTCAACACACTTTACTAATAATGAATGCTTAATATTAAAACCAGGTTTTGTTGTTCCAGAAGAATGGGTTTTGATGAGGACTCCGAGAGACAATGACACATATCTTCTTGATATGCATTGTTCTAATTCTTTGGTAACAGCCTCTTGCTTATTATCCAAAGCTTCGGAGAATGATTCCATGTTATGGCATCGTCGATTAGGACATGTCAATCTTAAAAACATGAATAAACTTGTACGTGGAAATCATGTAATTGGTTTACCTGAAAAAGAATATCATTTAACTGAACATTGTTTGTCATGTTCAAAAGGTAAACAACATAAACTTCCTCACAAACCAGTTGCACACAACTCAGTCGAATCAATCTTACAACTCTTACACATGGATCTTTTTGGTCCAGTAAGTGTTCTAAGTTTGGGTCGAAGATCTTATTGTTTGGTTGTTACTGATGACTTTTCAAGATTTACTTGGGTGTTTTTCTTAGCATCTAAGGATGAGACTCCACATCTATTGATCAAATTCATTACTTTGGTGGAGAATCAGACAGAGAAAAAGGTAAAATGCATCAGAAGTGACAACGGGACAGAGTTTTGCAATCAAACTCTGAATGAGTTTTGTGAATCCAAGGGAATTGCCAGACAATTCAGTGCTGCTGGTACTCCACAACAGAATGGGGTTGCAGAAAGAAGAAATAGGACATTAATTGAAGCTGCTAGAACAATGATCTCTGCCGCCAAATTACCTTTGTTCTTTTGGGCAGAAGCAGTAAATACTGCATGTTATGTTCAGAATCGTGTGTTAATCAACAAAAGATTAAATAAGACTCCTTATGAAATCTTTTATAATCACAAACCCAAAGTTAAATATCTTAAAGCCTTTGGTTGTTGTTGCACTTTATTGCATACAACTGAATCATCTTCAAAATTTTCTGAAAAGGCTGATGAATGTTACTTTGTGGGATATGCTGCCAATAAGGTTGCATATCGTGTTTATAATAAAAGAACTAGACAAATAATCGAGTCATTTAACATTGATTGGCACGAACTTAACATAACTGATGCAGGTTCAGCTCCTTCATGGGTATATGATTATGAAACTTTGTTCATAAATTTTAATATTTCTAAATCTTCATCTGCAGATTCTAATTCTCAATCAATCACCTTGGATAACCAAATAATTGAGGAACTTCCTTCTTTGATATCTGATGATTCTGCTACTGCTTCATCATCCAAAGATATTCCGACAGCTTCTGTGCCTGTCTCTGCCTGTTCTGAGTCTTTAGATATTTCTTCAGAACAAATTCCTACTCAGGAGCTGGAAGAATCGTTGAGTTCTCCGTTATCTTCATCTTCTTCAGACACTATACACACACCGATAGAGATAATTCAGGTCCCATTTGATGAGTCTCCAAATGTGTCAACTGCTTCTGAAACTCCTATTTCAGATGACACAATTGATGAAACTTATGTGCCTCTATCTCAACATACTGAAGAAGTTCTTGATAATGTTGAACATATTACAAATTTGGAAGATGGAATGGTTGCAGATGAGATTCCTCAATTGAGAATACATAAAACTCATCCAACTGACGCAATCATTGGCCCATTGCACGAAGGTGTAATTACCAGAAGTCAATCAGGAGCAATCAATACATGTTTGTATGCTTGCTTTCTATCACAAACAGTGCCCAAGAATGTGGAAATGGCACTTAAAGAAAACAGCTGGATAGAAGCAATGCAGGATGAGTTGATGCAATTCAAGAAGCTCAATGTTTGGCATCTTGTTGAATTACCAAAAGATAAGCTTCCGATTGGAACAAAGTGGATTTTTAGGAATAAAACGGATGAAAAGGGTGTTATAGTTAGAAATAAAGCACGCCTTGTGGTGCAGGGATTTTATCAAGTTGAAGGCTTAGATTATGAAGAAGTGTATGCTCCAGTTGCAAGACTCGAAGCAATACGCATTTTCTTAGCCTTTGCCTCATTCATGAACATCAAGGTGTACCAGATGGATGTTAAGACTGCGTTTTTATACGGAGAAATGAAGGAGGAAACCTATGTTTGTCAGCCTCCTGGATTTGAAGACCCAGATCATCCTGATTATGTTTACAAGTTGGATAAGGCTTTATATGGTTTACATCAAGCACCTCGTGCTTGGTATGCAACTCTGACTGAACATTTGCTTGCAAATGGTTATTCAAGAGGTGCAATTGATCAAACCTTATTCATACGAAAATCAGGGGATGATATTATTTTGGTTCAAATCTACGTCGATGATATCATTTTTGGTTCCACAAATGATAGTATGTGCACGGAGTTCGAAGAAGTAATGAAGAAGAAGTTTGAGATGAGTTCACTTGGAGAAATTTCATTTTTCTTGGGTATTCAGGTTACTCAATCTGAGACTGGTATTCTCATTCATCAAGAAAAGTATGTTCAGACAATTCTTGAGAAATACAAGTTTCAAGACTCCAAAGTAGCTCCAACTCCAATGGCTTCTCGTCCTACTCTTACTCCAGATCCATTAGGAGAATCAGTTGATCAGCATCTTTACAGATCAATGATTGGTTCCCTTATGTATCTCACTGCAAGCAGGCCGGATGTTATGTTCCCTGTTTGTCAGTGTGCTCGCTATCAAAGTGATCCAAAGGAATCACACATGAAAGCTGTCAAGAGGATTTTCAAGTATCTCAAGGGTCAACCCAAACTTGGTCTTTGGTATCCTCGAAATTCCGATTTCAATTTATTTGCTTATACTGACAGTGATTATGGTGGTTGTAATTTAGACAGGAAATCGACCACAGGAGGATGTCAATTCTTGGGCAACCGACTAATTTCTTGGCAGTGTAAAAAGCAGAACACTGTATCTACATCCACTGCCGAAGCTGAATATGTGGCTGCTTCGAGTTGTTGTTCCCAGCTTGTCTGGATTCAGCAACAACTTCTCGATTATGGTCTCAACATTTATGACACACCAATTTGGTGTGATAACACGGCAGTTTTAAACATCGTGAAAAATCCCATCCAACACTCAAAAACTAAACACATAGACATCCGCATACATTTTATCCGCGATTGTTTTGATCGTAAACTTATTCACCTAAAACAAGTGCCGTCAACTGAAAATATCGCTGACTTATTTACTAAGGCGTTTGATCATTCTCGATTTGATTTCCTAGTGCAATCATTGGGAATGATTAACTTTGGATAAATTGGTTTAATGAATCTTCACAAAAAGATTTTTTAGTTTTTAATAATGAATAAAATTGCAATTGTTTCTTTTTCTTAAAAGGACAATCACAATTTTAGGGGGAGAAAATTAGAAAAGCAAGTTCTGAAAAAATATTTTTGGTCTTAGGGGGAGTTAAGATCAAAGGATTGCCAAAATCAAAAAGAAGAAATTTTCATGCTTAAATGAGAAATGATATTACAAAGTTCAAAACGAGTATAAGTACTTTCAAAGGCTTAAATACGAATACACTTGGATTATGTTTGATATGTTGATAGGCTTTGCTTTCAGAAATGAAAAGGTCATAATTGAGTGATTACACTTGAATTAAAGAAATATGATTTAGTGGGGAACATATCAGGATTATGTGCCAAAATATGTTCTAACACAGACTGAGAGATATAATCTTGTCATACTCAAGCCTGTATATGATTGATTCAGTGATTATCATAACTCTATATATATATATAAAAGATAAAAATACAAAAAGAAACAAAAAGAAAAATACAAAAAGAAAATAATTGAGCAAAAAGATGCCAAAAGGAAAAGGCCATATAGGATAAAAGATGCCAAGAAGCACAACAAATCAAAAGATATGTCTATATGACATACATACTATATGGTATATATTTTCTGATTTTGAGAATAGTTTTTAACTTTGGAAGGCAAAATCGAAAGATGGGGCATGTAAGTCCGAATGGCTTGTAAGTCCTAAACATCTTGAGAGGGCAGACGTAAGTCCGAATGGCTGTCAGTAAGTCCTTAAACTTGTTAATATTCCGGGTTAAGAATTATTTCTCAGGCTAGTTATGCTCAAATAGTTATATTTAGAATTACAATAAATGGTATCACTGATCATCAATGCATGGTTTAAATCAAATTGGGGTGACTTGAAAAATCTCAATAGTGTCTTGAAGGATAATAATAATTCTACAGAAGTTCTGATTGTGGGATCCACTGACTTATATCAAATTAACACAAAACATGATATATATATCACTCATTATGTGTCTGAGTAAAATCTGAAGTATAAGTTTAAAAGGACGAAATATATTGACAATCAACTTAACCAGTTATTTTAAATAAAGCCGGACAGAGTCTTAACTTGACAAAGAACTATATGATCTCATTATGAAAATTTATGCAAAACAAGCAAATCCGATCTTGATTCTTTAATTGTATTTATTCTTTTGTTATTTTGTTTGTTTGTAAGTGTTTGTTTTTTATTTTTTATTTCACTTTTATAGTGTTTTAGTTTTAGGACAATAAAATAACAAGAAAATGTTTGATAATTGAAGATTCATTAAAATAATTGGTCACTTGGTAAATAACATTTTATGTTGACAAAATTCATTAAAAATAAAAGAATTGAAAAAGTTTGAAAAATTTTGAAAAATTTTGAAAACTAACTAATTCACGCGACAGGGAAACTCACGCGAAATTGGATGTTTCGCGAAAATGTGTTTTCGCGTGACTTGTCTGTGGTATAAAAGGCACAATGTTCTAGATAATGCCACTTTTCGCTCAAAAACCTACCCGAAAACCCTTTTCGCTCACATACCCGAAATCTCATCTCGCATACTTCGAACATTACATTATCTCACTCATCTTCTGTTATTTTGATTCTCGTCATACACAGTACGTGTTTAGTGTGATTTTCAAGGTATAAACAACTTGATTTGGTTACTGTAGATCTGAAATGTTAAGGGGAACTTAACAACATGAACTTAAAATCTAAATAAATGGACTTAAATGATGAAATTGATGAATGAAATTAACCTAATAGATCTAGGCGACAGCAATGATATGCATTTCATGGATTAAAATCGATTTTTGAAAGGTTAATTTGAAGTTGGGGTTGTGCGAATCGCACAAGAAGCTTAACAGTCGCGAAAACGATTTTTCGCGTGAATTGGGTTCTCGCATGAGTCTTATTTTCGCATGAAAACCTTGTTAATTTCGCATGAAACAGCTTTATCGCGTGAACACATTTCGCACATATTGAGTTCTCGCATGAACTGAGATTTTGTGTGAAAAGGCTTATCGCGTGAAAACAAGTTTCGCGTGATAATGGTTTATCGCATGAAATCATTTTTTGCAAAAATTGTTGAATTTCGCATGAGCTATTTTCGCGTGACAGAAAAATTCTAAAATGTTTCTAAGTGTTGATTCTGTTGTTGTAGTACATGGATTTCTCACTTATAACTTTTGATAAAATCATAAGTGAATTACATGTAATCACTTGTGATTGAGCCTTGAAATGATTAAGGTTTATCAAGTGTTAAAATTTTCTAAGTAAAAGATTGTGGTTCACATGCTCTTAGTGAAGAAACTATTTTGTCATAATTAAGTTATTTTCAAGAGTGTTCTAACTTGATCTTATTGAACAATGCAGATGGCACAAATGATCTTTAACAAGAATCATAATTGTGTTGCTTATCTGGACGAGGTTCCGGAAGGAAAGGAACTATTTCATTCTATGATCGAAGGCTTGAAGAACTCTCGTATTGTTTATTCTATTTCTGCTGATCCAACCATCTATGCCGAACTGATAGACTCTTTCTGGAGCACTGCTGCTCTAGAAAAAGACGAAAATGGAAACCAGATCATTACAGCAACTGTGAAGGATAAAAGGGTGATTGTTTCTCAAGCCATATTAAACAGAGTTCTTCTGTTTAATGACCAAGAGGGAGCACCAACAAGATTAGATGATGATACTGTCATGGATTGTCTATCTCGGATGGGTTATGAGTATAGATATCCAAGTTTGGAGAAGAAGTGGTTACCACCATACTGGAAATATTTATTTCATGTGGTAATTCACTGTTTGAGTAATTTGAAGGCTGGAATGGATAGCCTGAGTGCTGTGTTTGGATCTCTACTAGTTTCATTGGTTGATGACATTCCCTTTAGCATTTCTGGGGTTATATTTCAGGAGATGGTAAAGAATGCTACAGCAAATCCTGGAAGAAAGTTCATTATGTACCCGAGATTTATCCAGTTGGTGATAAATGATGCTTATCCTGAGCTTGCTACTCAGAGATCTCCTAAGTATGTTGTACAGACTGTGAAGAAGGAGATTTTCTCACATCTAACTGGAGCCAGAGGCAACAAATGCTCTGGTGAAAGTTTTGCCAAGATTGGAAGATTTTCTGAGATTGATGAACATGATGATGAGGTTGCTGAAGGTGATCATGCTGATGATGCACAGACTGGTGCTTCTACTTCCTTTACTAGAGAAAATATTGAGGAAGAGATTGAAAAGCTTTTTGAAGATGACCCTACACATGAAGAAGGAATGGAAGAAGTTGTTCATTCTGCTTCTAGTTCCGATACTGTTAGTGATCAGATAGGGAATGTTCCTTATGTGATTCAGACTGATCCTACTCCTTCTACTCCAACATCATCTAGACCAAGTGAGGAAGAGAGGGACACTGATTATGTCCCGGAAGAGTCTCCAAGTACATCATCAAGACGCAAAAGAATGGCAAAAAGAAAAGACTTCCCATCGAGAAAGAGAGGTCGTGGTGGTATTATTCCCAGGAAACCACGAACACAAGTGGTTATTACAGAGGCTGATCAGACCACTTCTTCTGAAGTTCAGAGATCACCTGCAAATGTGATCACGAGGGAAGAATCTCATGTTGATACGACTACTGTTAGTCCTGAAACAGAAACTGTTCCTGTTTCTGGAGCATCTAATGTTCCTGTTTCTGGTTTCTCTACACCTCCTCATCAGGAGAATTTGGAGTTTGATGTAGACACACTGTTGAATACTCCTCCTGAGTTTCAGAGGAGAGAAGAATCAATAAGTACTCCAGGTGCTATTACTTTAGAAGAACGAATAAAGAACCTGGAGAAAGAGAATTTTGAGAATATGAAGATGATTGCAGAGTTGAAGAAAAGTAATGAAGAAAAGTCTAATCAGATAACCATGATTCATCTTGACTCAGCTATCAAAGATACCAGATTAGCATCTCTTGAGCAACAAATGAAAAACTTATTTGACTACTCATCTGGGTTGGAGAGACAACTAAACGAGCTTAGAGAATTTATCTCTCAGACCTACTTTCATCAGCCACAGAACATAAGATCTACTACTGTGGTTGGTGAATCTAGCAGACGATCTCCAAGCCCACCTCCTACTGAGACAGTTCATGAAAAGGAAACGGTCAACGAAGCCCAAACATCTACTGTACAGCAAAGTGGTAGCTCTACTGAAGATGTTCCAGTTTCATCTGAAGTACCTATCACCGAGGCTTACACTTCTACTGCTTTTGTTGAGCCAGAACACATGGTTACTCTGCCTATTATTCATGAACAGGAGGATGAAGAGTTGGTTGATTATGCTGATTCTGATGATGAAGAGGATGATGATGATGAGAATGACGATGATGATGATAATGATGGTGGAGATGATGATGATAATGATGGTGGAGATGATAATGGAAATGATGGTGGAGATGATGGTGGAGATGATGGTGGAGATGGTGGAAATGTTACAGGTTCTTCTTCAAGTCCTACTGGAGAGACTAACACTGACAATGTCGATAGACCAAGTGTTAGTAATCCAGAAGGATATGATCCAATAGACCCAGCCACAGAAAGTGTGTATGAAAAGGAATTATATTCTTTTCAACAAACTTTATCTGAAACTGTTGAAGAAGAACTTGATATTTTTGAAGATCTGGAGGAACAGACTGAATACACAGATATTTTTGGCAACAATCTTCAAGAATTATTCAAGGACATTAATCTTGAAGAAGAAGAAATTCCTACAGAGACTGTGAGTGGTGAAACTCCTACTGTTACTACAAAGACTGATACTACTGGTCATATTGCACTATACACTAGAGGAGGTTTACAGTTCAAAGCACCACCACCACCTACTGAAGCTCACTTTCTGTTTATATCTAAGCCAAAACAAAAGTATGGTGAAATGTCTCACGTTATCAGCTGGGCTTATGATGGTGAGAAAAGAATGTATGTTATCAAGAGAAGAAATGGAGAGATTGATTATTTAAAGAGCACACAAGACTTTCATACATTACGTGCTGCTGATTTATACTCTATGGGCAAAGCTCCATTCTTCAATGAGAGTAATCACAGTGAAGCTGAGCTCATGAGATCAATGATAAGAAGGGAGATGCGCACAAATTTCAAAGACTTTAAGACTGCAAAATCGAAGTTGATAGATGACTCAACACGAATTGATGAAAATACTAAAGCTCCAATGAAGATACGAGTCTATCAACATCCTAAATTTATCAGAAAAGTCCCTGTGCATGCTCCAGTTCCTCCAAACTCTTTGAAGCAACTTCTATCCTGGAGATGTGAAAAGGATTCCGGTCACGCTGTTATCAAATGTATTGACAAGTCTTATCGAATCATTGATCCAGCAGACTTAATGAAGTTTGGCAAAGACGACTTATCCAAGCTGTTACACTGCCCTATCTCAGCTGATGAGTCTGTTTACTTTCTATCTTGCCAGTACGTATGGATGATTGACCGGATCCTGAGGAATAAATGGTATGCTTATGCTGGTTCATACAAGAAGGCTAACGTTGACTTTGATTGATCATGTTTCACCGAGCCTAGGGGGAGATTGTAGGAGATAAACAAGGCTCGGCAAAACAGATCTGTGCGAAAAGAAGCATCCATGCGAGAACCAGATCCATGCGAGTCGCAGACCACGCGAAAGAATGCTGCCGCGCGAAAGCTTGATCCACGCGAAAGGGATCTCGCGCGAGAACTCTACGTTTAGTATAAATAGCTAGTTTTCGTTTTGTAATTAAGCTTTTCATTCATTATCATTGTATCTGTGCGAAATTGCACAAGACCTTTTATAGGTTTCTGATTATCAATCGCATATCTTCTTTTGTGATTCAATTCAATCTTCTTCTACTTCAATCTTGTTTATATTCCGCGTTCACAAGATTGAGATCGTGTGTTACTGATCTTTGGGAGATTTCAGAGGTTTTACAATATATATATATATATGTATATAAAGCAAAGTATAGCTTACTTGAGATATATTTGTCAAATAATATAGCAAAGTATGCGAACCCGCAGGGTGCCTCTTCCACCCTTAGCTCGAGATATCACTAATGTTTGTATAATGTAATTGTCTTGGCCGGCATAATATAGCTTACTTTCTAAGCTTTTTTTTGTAACGAGTGATCTTGAAATAATATACTATTTTTTTTTAAATAATTAGAGCATTCACAGTTCATTTTTTAAAAACATGTGAGTTTGAGTTTTTAAATTATATGGAGTGGTTTTGAGTGGTTATCAGTGGATGATAATGAAAATATTGCTGTTTATCTGTAAATTTAAGTATTCTTTGTTCAATCCTTATAAATTTTTTAATATTTTTGAAAGTAATTGTGAGTGAAGTACAGAGAAATGATAATAAAAAGATATAAAAATATATTATTTAATTGAAAAGAAAAAGAAAAAATTATGATTTTTAGAGATTATAACGATATATTAGATATAAAGTTAAATATAATAATATGTATTTGTTACTTTTTAAAAAGCATATTTGTCCAAAACCTCACTTTTTTTTTCCAGCACCAACCCTTAGGAGTTAGGACCAAAATCATATTAATCTATTGAGGTAAAGTATTTTCCTATGCCGGTATTACCTAAAAAGAAACTAGATTAAGATCATAATACTATGTGATGCCCTAAAGTCATTAAAATTAAAATATTTATAAAGAAACTCATTCATTTTTCGTTGAGTATGTTGTACATTTTGCTTTGCTTGTAGTACCTTGATTTTTGCTGGTCTTATTTGAAAGCAATTTCATTTCAGAAAAAAATGAAAGTGTTTATTAGTTAGCATATATTTCTTAATTAGTCATTTGAATATTTGATGGTATGGGGTGTTCGTTCTTTTCCTTTTTAAAAGGTATTTTAACAGATTGTAACGACTAGATAATAAAAACTACTAAGAAGTGTTATGTGGCAATGAGCATTGTTATACTTAAATATATAATAGCATTCATATCAAATGCTTTATTGTCATACTTATAATTTATTTAAAAATCACCATTCTTTAAATTTATTTTATATTTTTAAAAACCTCTCACATTTCATTCCCAATATCTATAATATATGTTGTTTGTGAGTACGTGATCTTAAATTTAGGGAGCGTTATGTTTTCTCTTAAATTTTTAGGAGATAGGGATGAGAATGGGGTATCTGATATAGGATCAAATTGCATAAATTATTATAATTCTTTTAAAATTGGAAGATTAGGATGATTATAGGGAATCAAATGTGAATACTCTTAACTTAGTTTATTTATTTATATGAACCTACTTCTATTTTATATTCTTCTTAAAACTCTTGGTGATTATATTTATTTACTCAAATAAAAAGCTTATAGGGCATTTGGTATTATACACATACACATACTCTAATAAAAGGGTAATTAAGGTTGTCACATGGTATATTTCTAAAGCTGTTATTGACACATGACAAATTGTTGTGCCCTTTGTGCTTCATTTCCCCGCTCATTGTAAAATCCCCAATATTGAACACGCGTACCCTCTCTAATACCCACCTAACCCAACCCGTTCCTAACAACCCAACTCGAAGAAAAAAAATCCTTAACTCATGCCTGCATCTTTTCAACAAAAGTCACTCCTCTCCAAATCGCCTTCTATCCAAAGCTGCTCCTCACCAAATCGGTCGTCAAGATTCATCGTTATCATAATGAATCGGTAATTCCTTCCTGCATCGCCATTATTCTTTTTCGTTTTTGATGATTATTTATATCTAATCTCTTTGTTCGATGATCGATTTTGTGTGTTCTGATTGCAATGGTTGACTTGGGTATTTTTGTCTTCGCTGATCGATGATAGTTGTTCTTTTTTTTTCTTTTTTTCATTTTTATGTTTTTAAGTGTAAGTGAAGTGTTGTGACTAAACCGATACATCAAATACCTGTTATACTAACACACACAGGTGAGCCAGTCTTAAAACAGTTATAAACAACAACATTGTCGCTTGAAAATGGATATTTTTTTCAAAGGCGTATTTTTTAACTTGATTTATTACGCGGTAAAAGGAACTGATCCTACATTTTGAAACCCCAATGCAGCCCCTAACCATCAGTTCGTATCGGTTACTAACTATTCAGATGTCAGTTTAGTTTCAATTGAAAAACTGCTTCCTATTTAATAATCGGTTGCTTTGTTCACCTCTAAGGGATGCTCCTTCATAGTTGAACATCGATGATATATGAGAAGAGGAATCAACCATAATATGAAATCATCATGGATTTGTCAAAAGGGTGTCATCTCCTTCTTCACCCTACATCCATAAAGCATTAAAGCTTCTATCCCATGTTTGATGGGAATTTCTTCTTCACTTAATTACACATATTCGCTATTATAAAAGATAACATACCACAATATTAGAAATAAGAAACGTACATGGAGAGAAAGTAAAAAAGAGAGAGCATATTCGAGAAAAGAAGAACATGAGTGCTGTAATTTAAAATTTAGATTAACTAAGCCCAATTTTTAGGGTCTAAATGTAACTGATGTACTTATCTTTTAGAGTAAATTACAATTTGTGTCCTTTACAAATATATGAAATTGCATGTTATGTTCTTTAGTTACAATAATTACATACGATGTCCTTTTATTAAAAGATTTGCATACATGTTATCATTTCATCATCTAAATATACAGTTAACTCAGTTTTGTGCCCCATCACATGAGGACATTTTTATCATTTTTTTACGTCTAATATATTAAAAATTTTATAAAAAATTAAAATTTTAAATGAAAAAAGAAAATTAAAATATATCGGCCCATTAGGTAAGTCAGTAAAACCAATCATTTTTGTATGTGTTTATTCGACAATTTGTTAAAACTTTTAAGGGGTAACTTTGTAAAATAGTAACCAACTTTCAAAAGTGTTCCAATTAGGTAACTTAAGTTTTAAAAGTGTTTCAATTAGGCCACTCGGTTTTTATATTTTATATAAATTAAAGTCTTAACATGTTTTTAGCATGTTATACTTTTTGTTTCAATTAGAAAATATTTTTTTCTATCTTTTGATATTGATATGGAACGTTGACGTAAATTTGAAGTACTTTTTTTTATTTTTTTCATAATTAACATGTTTTTTTATTTTTTTAATATAGTTTTATATATTAAAAATTCTGACACCCTCATATTCTCCACCGTTACTTTCTTGATATAAGAAAATTTAACGATGACTCGATTTGATCGTTTAGTGGTCCAATTTAAGAAAAATATGCGTGAGTGATTAAATTAGAACACTTTAAAACTTGGTTACTATTCTGCGAAATTTTAATAACATTAGACACCAATCTCCAATAACATTACTAAAGTAAGAATTCTAAGTCACAAACCATTTAAAAGGTCGGAAATCAACAATAGACACCAAAAAAATACACATAAATAATTTATAAAGTACTCACACCAACAAATAATGAAAAATCATTAAGGAATACAAACTTGGAGATTATTTGTGGTTTTTTGAATTGCTTATATAATTGTAAAAGCAAGAAAATGAACTATAAGTCGCTTGTTAATCACATAGCAATATAAGCCAGATATTCAAAGATCAAAGAAATACAAAAAGTAAAATAGGGATTTTAATCTTGTCATCATTATTTGTTCAAGTTCAAGAGGTTTCAATTGTGTGTGGGATGTTGTAGGTGGTGAAAATGACCGGTATTGAGCTATCAAATAGAGGGGGATGATGGATTTAATGGTATTGAATAAGAGGAACGCGAGTTCACTGACTTACCAACGGTCCTATATATTTTCATTTTATTTTTCATATAAAATAATTAATTTTTTATTTGTTTAATATATTAAATGTAGAAAGAAAATGACAAAAATACATATTATGTGAGAGATACATAACTGAGTTAACTGTACATTTAACTGAAAGTTAGTGTAAAGGACAATAGGTGTGCATATATTTTTAGAAAAGGACAATGGATGTAATTATTAAAATTAAAGGACATACCATGTAATTTCTTGTATTAATAAAGGACACAATATGTAATTTACTCTATCTTTTAGCACAGCTTGTTTACATGAATTCGATTCTTATTATTTTATCGGGACAGGTATAAATTTTAATGAATTATTAATGAAGTGTCAATTTCCCAAATTTTCTATTGAGATTTCACATGAAAAATTGATATATTGGAGCCAACTTTCTATCTAGATTTCACATAAAAATTTTTATAAAATTAAATTCTAATGAGTTGTTAATGAAATGTCAATTTCCCAAATTTTCATCCCAATTTCAAAGCTCGATCTCACTCAAGGATTGTCGTCTTTTGGACCATGTATTTTAAGGCGTTGCCCCTAGACCCCTGACAAAGAAGAGTTGCCCATTTATAATCCCTTTGGCATAAGGGCTTCGCCACTAAGAACAAATGAGATTCTCATAGCGAAATTTATAAAAAAAAACTTCAAAAAATATGACTCCACACATGCTAACTTGTTTAATGAATCTTTTGATTTACATTGATAAATGAAGTCAATCCAATAATACTAAAACATCTAACAAATATTAGCTTTCGTTCTTTAACATGTTATATTCTTCTTTTCTATATCAAGACCAGAATGTGTGAGGTAATTGAGAAGTTTTTTATTGAAGTAAAAAATAACAAGATTAGTTCTTGATCAAGTATGAATCTGAAAGAAGCCTTTTTGACACATGAATATCCAACCTTATACTATAGAACTAATAATAGTAACAATATATATAAGCCCTAGAAAAGGCCAAACTCTATAGCTCCAAACCTTTTCATTGAAAGGAGAGAAGGGAGAATAAAGCTCAAAATCACATGCTTCCCCTCTTCTTCTCATCATTCAACCAACTTTAATTAAAAAATTCAACTTAATCAATCTCTTTATGAATTAATAATCTATATCAAGTATGACTAAGTGCATACAATAAGAGCCCTAGAAAGTTCCTAAAAACCCTAATTTAATCATTCTTGTACTTTGTTACTTTAATTAGTTGATTAAACATCATTGGCAACATGGAGAGCAAGAGTTTAAACCAGTTTATGATTGTTTAACGCATGTATTATAAGTACTTATTTAATATCATCCATGATGCAAGCTCAGAGATTCCAAGTCTTCCATGAAGGCACTACAAAGGAGGATCCTTTATAGGAAGTTATTAATTTGGTATTATTCTTATTTAAGAGTTATTATCAAGAAATATAACTAAAAAGATAATATGATAATAATGGTATTATTCTTATTTAAGAGTTATTATCAAGAAATATAACTAAAAGATAATATGATAATAATGGTTTAGAAAACCCTCTCACTATTTATTTTATTTTATTAGAGAAGAAACTAAAAACTTATGGTGATTTAACACTTTATATACCATCTACTCATCCCTTCGACATCATCTAAAGGTTTACCTCCTATAGACTACTTGGACGCCTAACAAACTCCGTGTAGAAATCGTCTAAGCACCTCCAATAACACACTTTTCAACTTGTATTTGATGTAGTATGAATCTCTATTCTTGTATTTGTGATAGCATGATGAAATGATTAATCCGTGATCATTGATGTATTTTTTTATATATTATATGATACATGAAAGGTTAATAAGAAAACTATATATCTAGTCATGTGAAATCAGTGAAAACCAAGTAAACAGATCACATAATTTATAATTTTCTAATCACTATCATTATATATATATGTGTGTGTGTATAGATAGGGTATGAATCAAATGAAAACCATAATATAGTTTTACATATACGTTAATACATAGGTTAGATAAATGTAACAAATTTTCATTTGACTATACATAAAGCTCTTCATTCCCATTAATTTGTTCAACATACATGTAATATAATACTTAAATACTCTTTTAAAATATAAAAAAATAAAAAAGTTGTAAATTATGTTATTATTTCCTTATTTTTCTATAGTTTCTATATAAATTATGATTTTTTTAGAAACCGTCCTCTTATATGATATTGTATGGAGTTATATATTATAATTTCTTATTCATAATTATAATGATATTAACTAAAGAATATGATATTAACTAATAGTACGACATAAGAAAAGTTCCGGAGTCCTTTCAAAGAAAGAAATTATAGGAAAGGATGTGAGAGTCGAGGTGTTATCCTTCAAAATTTTCTTTTGTGGAAAAATGGTCAGATCATCATTCTTTTGGGGGTCTCTTAATTGAATAATTGGTGAGCCATATATAATCTTTTTGCAAGACAAAACCATCTTTGATTCATAAAACCTTATAATTATCAGTTATTTATAAAATAACATACAAATTTAAATTTAAAACTATAAGCTTACATATCATTTTTCCGAGTTTCCCACTCAAAACATGAAAAAAATGCATGCTTTTTCAATATTAAAAGAGTGAATAATTTTCTTAACTTGGATAAAGAATATATATATATACCCCCGAATAATTAAGTTAATCCTATATATAGGTTATTCAATTTTATTTCACACGTATATCATGTTAATATTTATCATAAATATCGTTATATCATTTTAAGATATGTAGTTAAAAACTCATTAATGTGAGTTCCATATCAAGTACTACATAAGATTAAATATTTAATTAATTATAATTTTAGTTCTTCAATAACCTTTGGTCTAAAGATTTTTGGAGCGTATTTAAATTTGCACTCTGTTGTTAATCTTTCTAGTAATATTATTATTCTGTTCACATATCTTATACAGTTACATTTTACAAGTTAAGGTGTTAATAAAAATGGTTTTATAATAAACAATTGCATAAGATTATCTGATTACATTATTAATACTTAAAACAGCGCATTAAGTTACTTAACGTTTTCTTTTGTTTCTTTAACAATGCAATGCATTGAACCAAACTTCACACATTATTACATTACCGTATGTGAGAAGATTATAGAGGATAAACACAAAAGTATCCGAAATATTAAACTAAAAAGAAATAAATAAATACAAAAGTATCCTCTTTGACGTCTATCTTTTCACATTCATACAATTAATTTTTATTTTGTCATTTTGATTTTCGATATTATTCTTTGTAATTTAAAACATGTATTGTGACACTTTATGTATGTCTTTTTTGGCACGAGCATTGCCTTAAAAATTTTAAGATTTCAACTTTCTTAAGATAAATTTATTTTCACAAAAGACCTTTTATGAATTTAGTTTATTTTCTAAGATACAAAAGATTTTATTAAAATAATTATGTAGTGGCCGAATATCTTTTATCCTCCAACAAATAGACTGATTAATCAAATCTCAAAGTCTATATTAAATCTATTATAACTATGATTTATGATATATAAATAAGATTCTAATTATTATTTAGATAAAGATAATAAAATAAAAGAAATCTAGCTTATGATTTAATATCGGCTTTTCAAAACGCATTAATTAATTTCTAACAAGTAACGATACTCACACCAACTATATATACATCTTCTCCTTAACCTCCTTTTTCATTCAAACAAGTATAGCTCACCTTCACTTTCAAACATACAAATTAAAACTTAACCTTGTGTCCCAAGACATTTTCAAGAATGTTTAGCTTTTCAGGTCAAAACGATTCCATTGGCCGTCGATTTGTGTTGGTCAACGGTCCTGTCATAGTAGGCGCAGGACCCTCAGGACTAGCCGTCTCAGCTTGCCTTAAAGAACAAGGTGTTCCCTTTGTAGTCATTGAACGATCTGACTGCATTGCTTCCTTATGGCAAAAACGCACCTATGACCGACTAAAACTTCACCTTCCAAAGAAATTCTGCCAACTCCCCAAACTACCCTTTCCCGAGGAATACCCCGAGTACCCGACAAAGAAACAATTCATCGCGTACCTCGAGAACTACGCCCAAAAGTTTGACATCAAGCCACATTTCAATGAGTGTGTTCAATCCGCTAAGTATGATGAAGCATGCCATCTTTGGCGGGTCGTGACCGCCTCGACAAGCGGGCCCACTCGGTTAGAAACTGAGTATATCTGTCAGATGCTTGTTGTGGCAACCGGGGAAAATGCAGAAGGGATAGTCCCGGAAATAGATGGACTACACGAGTTCTCCGGTGAAGTGATCCATGTTAAAGACTACAAATCTGGCGCGAAATACGCCGGAAAGAAGGTGTTGGTCGTCGGATGTGGGAATTCCGGCATGGAGGTCTCACTAGATCTCTCTAACCACAATGCAAAGCCATCAATGGTGGTTCGAAGCTCGGTAAGTAAATCTGAAAAAACCTTTAAACCCCATCAAAAAGATCAAATCTTTTTTCAAGAAAACGAATACCCATTATCTAATTCATCTAAATTCTCCACAGGTTCATGTTTTACCACGAGAAATTATGGGAACATCTACATTTGATCTAGCTGTGATGCTGATGAAATGGCTACCTTTGTGGTTGGTTGACAAGCTTCTGTTAATATTAGCATGGTTCATTTTAGGGAACACACAAAACTATGGCATAAAAAGACCATCTTTAGGTCCATTACAACTTAAAAACCATCATGGAAAGACTCCGGTTCTTGACATTGGTGCACTCGAGAAAATTCGATCAGGCGATATCAGCGTCGTCCCTGGGATCAAAAGGTTTAACAGCAACTCTGTCGAGCTCGTCAATGGCGAAACACTTAATATAGATTCAGTTGTTTTAGCAACTGGATATTGCAGCAATGTCCCATACTGGCTTCAGGTGAGCAAAAGCTTCCGTTATTTTTTGCATTTTGGCAATAAAGATAGGAAAGTTAGTAAATGCTAAAACAGGCAGTTTTGTTCAACTTTCTTTTTTTGAAAATGGATATTATTTTTCATCCTAATAAGTCTTACAGAAATTTAAGAAACCAGTTAATCAGAGGATTTTATAGTATCAATTACCGTTTAAACAGGTTAAAGGCTTAAGCGGTGCCTAAACTTACAGGCTAATAAGTCTATTGTACTTGTAGTCTAAGCCGACTTGGCGAATTATATGTCCATGTTGGAAAAAAAAAGGGCAATCAACGAGTTTTATTTCGGATTTGTCAGCTAAGTAGGCGATATACTTAGCAGGCGCCCCAACTTGCAGGATAATTTAACTGATAAGTCTTAGAGAAATACATGCTAAGCCGGCTTATATGTCCAATTTACAAAAAAAAAAATGATCAAACTCTTCCGTTTTAGTAACTATCCACAATAAAGATTGTATATTTGAATTCGACTAATTGAAAGTTTCCATTTTTGATGAACAGGAGACTGAATTCTTTGGTAAAAATGGGTTCCCAAAGACCCCATTTCCAAAGGGGTGGAAGGGAAAACATGGGTTATATGCATCAGGGTTCACAAGAAGAGGGCTTGCAGGTGTATCTGCTGATGCCATTAAAATATCTCAAGATATTGTGAAAGTGTGGAGGAAAGAATTAAATCAGAAGAAACAGAAGGTTCCTACACACAGAAGATGCATCTCAACCTGCTACTAATATTAACAAAAATGATGGTAAAAGTATCATATAGTTGTGGGTGTTTATAAGTTATTTATAAAGACTATTAGAATAGAAGAGCAGCCCTCACCCTAGCCCAGAAAAAAGGAAAAAAATTATAAAAATGTTTGGGCGTTTTGTGTGGGATGAAGTGGCTAATTTTGTATTATTTTCTAGATAAATTATAAGTTTCTGTCACAAAATATTAAAATACTTATTGTAAAACACTTGAAATCAAATTTGGATAATATGAGAGTCGTGAAGATCACTTTTAGATCGAAATTATTCGATGGTTCACTTGAATAAATCAAACGGATACAACTCATACGAGATCAAAAATTATTATTTTGTATTAGGTGAATTTCGTGAACTAGAACAAGAAGAATACGAGAGAAAAGTAACCAACTTTCATAATCTAATTCGATTTTGAGGGAAAAAACCGGGAAAAACTGTCATTTGGTAGTTTAATCATTTTATTTTTTATTTTAAATAACCATTAAAGAATACGTATTTTCTAGTAGAATTTCACATGTGAAATTCTGGAAAATCAATTCAAAATGCATTTTTTAATGAAGTCATTTTTATCAAGCCCAGCCAGGGGCTCTGCCCCTTGGACCCCGTCAGGGGCTACCCCCGGACCCCCGCCAAGGGACCGTTGCCCCTTTGGAACCCCCATTGCTTAGGGGCTTCGCCCCTAAAAGGTTTTTAAAATCGAAGATCATAATACACTAAAAAAAACGTGCACCCCCGCACCTCCTAACTTGTTTGATGGATATTATGATCATATTGATCGTTAGTCAATCTAATTAAACTAAAATATCTAACACTTATAAACGTTAAGTACACCTCTGTGAAAGGGTATAGAAAATCTAGAACTCAAGGTCAGTTTATATCTCGTTCAGTCACCCAATAGCAAAGTTAATAAGATATGGGTTACAATCAACCTTTTTTTTAAGAATTAATTTAATATATAATTTGTAATGATTTAATTTTTCTGAAAAAGCAGAGATATACACTTTTGTTTGGTTTGTTTTTTTGACATTTCGGTATATATTTCACAACCTTAGTTCGTTTAAAAAAATATTATTTTAATATAAATATAATTTGTTTTTCAAATGAACTCGTTTTTTAACAAATTAATATCCAAATGTCTATAGAACAACTAAACAAAACTCTATATTTTTACTTTTTAAAAGCAATTATGTATTAAATGTTTAAAAAGAAAAATTACATATGAAATTAGTTAATAGAATACGTATGCATAATATATAACATAAAATTGAGTCTTTAGCATGAGGTCAGACCCATTCGCTACATCCGCTAGTTCAACTAGCTAGTGGTGATGAAATGGATCTAGCAACCAGGGTTCAAATCTTTCATCTTTCATCTTTCTAACAAGACGATTATTCTGGTCTCACTAAACCTTTTATTTTCTTCACCATCCTAACGGGGTTTGGTGGCCTTGAAATATGATGACAAGTATCAACATCGTTACTATGACATTGGTTCGTTTAAATTTATCAACTTTAAGAGTATCATATGTTGATAATTTTAGTGTTATCAATAATTTTAGTGTTATTGGATTAACTTGCCGATCTGATAAATTGTTATAGTGATTAAACGAGTTAGGCGATGCGGGAGTGCAGGCTCGTTTTACACTGTTACAATTAATTATATGAATAAATATATATTAATATTGGGCTGTGTATTAAACTTAATTGGTCTTAATCTTACAAATAAAAATAAAGGCCCCAACCAAAGCCCAATTTCAAAACTCTATATTGATATTTTGCATCAGATCGTGAATGGGAAAAGGAAAAGAACAGGAACATAGCAATTGGGTACAGGGGTTCCAAATCGGATCTCCATGGTCGGAGCAAGGTTTGGTCGGAGCAAAGAAACCTCCGGTCGGCGGTTTCCAAACGAAATAAAGGGAGCCTTCGGTTGAAACGGTATCTGGTTCGGTTCTCTGTTTCTTTTCTAGATCTAATTTTGATTCGCAAGATTTTCAAAAAATCCAGATTTCAATTCTCTAAAATCTCAGTTCTAATCTGATTAAACGTTTGATAATTGCGATCAAATGGTTTAATCTGATAGTGTATCACACGTTTCTGAGATTATATTCAAGTTTAGTCTCTGTTTTGATTCCCTGCTTATGTTCTTCGGTTTGGTTAGGAAGAAAGACCACAAAAGGTAATTTTGTTTTAGAATTCTTGTTAATCATGTTTATGTTCTGTAGTTTTAGATTGTTAAAGTATCATCAGACTTTTGTGAATCTTGATTTGGTTCAAAGCCTTGTTTTCATTTGATTTGTAACAAACAAAAGAAAGATTTTAACAAAGAAAATAATCTTTTTTCTAAATCTTGTTAATCTAATTAGTGTTCAGCAATTTCAGATTGATTGGCAACTTTATTTTCAACAAAGATTAAACCAATTAATGCTCATATTCTGAAATTGTATTGTGGGTCTTTCTAAATCTGAAATTTTGGGTCCATTTGTTTGAAACAAAAGTCTGAATTATTTGCAATCTGGAAATTGGGACTCAATATAATCGATTGTGTTTAAAAAGTTTGACAATCGATTGAGTCGGTTGTATGTTCATCAAGAACATCTAATTGGAACATCATTTTGTGGATAACAAAAGAAGGCAATCTGATTTAAAACATGGGAAGTGGAGAATCGGTTCGTGACATGTCCAGTAAATTTGCAAAATTGGAAAAGTTTGAGGGTCAAGATTTTAGACGATGGAAAAAGAAGATGCATTTCTTGTTGACAACATTGAAGGTTGCGTATGTACTCTCTACGCCGATGCCCGACATAGTGGAAGATGAAACTTTGGATCAACAACGAAGGAGACTCAAGTGGGAAAATGATTATTACATCTGCAGAGGCCACATACTCAATGGGATGACTGATTCACTATTCGATGTATATCAGAATACAGAATCTGCCAAAGACCCCTGGGATTCACTCGAAGCAAAATACATGGCCGAGGATGCATCAAGCAAGAAATTCCTAGTAAGTAATTTCAATAATTACAAAATGACAGATTCTAGGCCAGTAATGGAACAATATAATGAACTGCTTCATATCTTGGGTCAATATGCACAACATGATATGCATATGGATGAGTCAATCTCTGTGTCGAGTATAATCGACAAGTTTCCACCTTTGTGGAGGATTTTAACATACTCTAAAACATCAAAAGGAGGACTTGACTTTGGTTCAATTGGGTAGTCATATCCGTATTGAAGAATCACTTCGGGCTCAAGAATTGGATAAAACCAAGGGTAAAACCCAGCATCGTCCTCGGTTAATAATGTTGAAGATGATGGGAAATTTAAAAGGTTCAACAAGTCAGCGGGTACTAAACGCAAGTTTATCAGTGATAAAACATCCCAATAAGAAGGTAAAACCTGCTTGTTGGAGATGTGGAAAACCGGGACATTTCAAGAAAGACTGTCGGGTGAAAATGTCAAGTGGAAGTAAGGCTAATATAGTCGGTCCTAGCGGGTCAAAAGACCCAAATGGAAAACCAGGTTTGTGTCCTGTCTCAGTTTTTAATTCTGTTAAGAATTATGTTTCCTTGATTTCTGAATCATTCTATGTCCAGGATAATGAAACTGCGTGGTGGGTAGACTCGGGTGCTACAAGTCACGTGTGCTAGGATCTAAGGTGGATCGAGGATCTTAAAACATTTGAAGATGGATCCGTGCTGAGAATGGGAAACGTGACAACTGAGCCTATCAAAGGAATTGGAAATGTCAAACTTGTATTTACTTCTGGAAAACAATTAATACTGTATAATGTATTGTATGTACCAGGATTCGAAAGACTCTCTTGTCTGGAATTATGTTGAACAGTTGTGGTTATAAATAGGTCATCGAGTCAGATAAGTTTATCTTATCTAAACATGGAACCTTTGTTGGATTTGGGTATTTATCCAATGGCATGTTTAAACTTAATATTCATGTTCCATTTGCTAATGAATCAGCATGTGTTGTTTCCTCTTCATCTAGTAAAGTAGATTATATTTCTAAATTATGGCATGCTAGACTAGGTCATGTTAATTTCTTTAGAATGAAGATATGTCAAAAATGAGTCTGATACCTGCTTTTGACATGCATGATAACAATTGCCACACTTGTAAATCAACCAAGATTACTAGAAAACCATTTAAGGATATTAAGAGGGAATCTAAGGTGTTAGAACTTATTCATTCTGATTTATGTGACTTTCATAGCACACCTTCTCTTGGTAATAAAAGTATGTAGTCACTTACATAGATGATGCAACTCGATATTGTTATGTATATCTTGTTAATACTAAAAATGAAGCACTTGATAAATTTAAAGTCTATAAACAAGAAGTTGAATTGTTTCATGGTAATCTAATTAAAACCCTTCGAACTGACCGGGGAGGGGAGTATTATGATCCTGTGTTTTTCCAGTCCACTGGAATAATACATCAAACAACAGCCCCTTATACACCACAACAGAATGGTGTTGCTGAAGAAAAAATAGAACATTAAAGAAATGGTTAATTCCTTACTGTCATACTCTGGTCTGAGTGATGGATTCTGGGGAGAAGCAATGCTAACTGCTTGCTATTTATTAAATAGAACTCCTAACAAAAGAAATAAAATAACTCCTTATGAGTTACGGAAAAGGAAGCCTCCTAATTTAAACTATTTAAAAGTTTGGGGCTGTAGAGCAGTAGTTCGCCTTACTGAACCTAAACGAAAGAACTTAGGTGAGAAAGGAATAGACTGTATATTTATTGGATATGCTGAAAACTCAAAAGCCTATAGATTCTATGTTATAGAACCCAACGACTTTGTGTCTGTAAACACTGTTATAGAATCAAGGGATGCTATCTTTGATGAAGATAGATTCACTTCTATGCTTAAGCCTAAGGACAACATCACAAATTCTCAAGCAAGGATTCTTGATCCCGTTGAGAATAGAGCAGTTGATTCGGTTAAAGCATTGTCAAATGCTGACAGTGTATCTAGTCCTTCTGAACCAAGGAAAAGTACAAGAACTAGAAAGGCTAAATCCTTTGGTTCTGATTTTCATCTCTACTTGGTTCAAGGATCCAGGAGTGATATCAGCTATCAATATCAATATTATTTTAATATCGAAGAGGATCCAAAGATATATAATGAAGCAATGGCATCTCGAGATGTTGCTTTCTGGAAAGATGCAATTCAAGATGAGATGGATTCTATCATGCATAATAATACGTGGAAATTGACTGACTTACCACCTGGATGTAACCTCTAGGTTGTAAGTGGATATTTAAAAGGAAAATGAAAGTTGATGGTAGCATAGACAAGTTTAAGGCCAGATTGGTTATCCAAGGTTTTAGACGAAAGGAAGGAATTGATTTCTTTGATACATATGCTCCGTTGCTAGAATTTCCACTATAAGATTATTACTTGCTTTAGCTTTAATTCATAAACTTATAATTCATCAGATGGATGTAAAAACAGCCTTTCTGAATGGTGAACTGGATGAAGAAGAATACATGAAACAACCTGAGGGCTTTGTTTTATCAGGATAGAACATAAAGTATGTAAACTAATTAAATCACTATATGGTCTAAAACAAGCTCCCAAACAATGGCATCAAAAATTTGATGAGGTTATCTTATCTAATGGTTTTCTCTTAAACCAAGCAGATAAGTATGTATACAGCAAATTCAATTCCTCTGGAAAAGGAGTAATTATTTGCATATATGTTGATGATATGTTGATCTTTGGTACTGACCAAGATCAGGTAGATAAGACTAAGAAATTACTGTCTTCTAATTTTGATATGAAAGATCTGGGGGAGGCAGAAGTTATCCTAGGTATACGGATAAAACGAAGCAACAATGAGATATCAATAACTCAATCTCATTACATTGAAAAGGTATTGAAGAAATTCAATTACTTTGATTGTTCGCCAGTGAGTACTCCTATAGATCCTAATATCAAGCTTATGCCTAATAAAGGTGATTCTATTTCACAGTTAGAATATTCCAAAGCAATTGGATGTTTGATGTATGCTATGATAAGCACAAGGCCTGACATAGCATATGTCGTAGGAAAACTGAGTAGATTTACCAGTAATCCTAGCACACATCATTGGCAAGCTGTGAATAGGTTGTTCAAATACTTGAAAGGAACCATAAATCATGGTTTATGTTATTCTGGTTTTCCTTCAGTTATAGAAGGGTACTCAGATGCAAGTTGGATAACAAATTTGGAAGATCATTCCTCTACAAGTGGGTGGGTATTCCTACTGGTGGTGGTGCTATTGCATGGACCTCAAAGAAACAAACTTGCATAACTAATTCGACTATGGAATCTGAATTTGTTGCTTTGGCTGCAGCTGGTAAAGAAGCTGAATGGTTAAGAAATCTGATCTTTGAGATTCCATTGTGGGCAAAACCGATATCATCTATTTCTATCAGGTGTGATAGTGTAGCTACTTTGGCTAAGGCATATAGTTAAGTGTACAATAGGAAGTCTAGACACTTAGGTGTTAGACATAGCATGATTAGAGAATTAATCATGAATGGTTTGATATCTGTTGAGTTTATAAAATCTGAATTTAATTTGGCTGATCACCTAACAAAAGGGTTAGGGAGAGATCTCGTGAAAAGATCAGCCATAGGGATGGGTTTAAAGTCCATTTAAATTTTCTTATGTCAAGATACCCAATTCCCGTCTAATACAATGTTAGATGCTGAATTCAATGTGGAAAGCTTGTCGTATGGAAATTGGAACACATTAATACATCATCTCAAGGTTTGTGTTCTGACTGCAAGATAAAGTAGCTGAAGTTAATCTTCTTAATAGTTCTTTGACAAATTGCATTTGCAGGTGCAAGATTAAAGAAACTACCTATAAGAATATGAAGTTTAGCCGCTTCAAGAAGCTTGGACTTGGCTTCAATGTATTCTTTGAAGGATTAGGACACAGGCTAGTAAAATATTATGTCAAGTGAGAATTTAAAATTGTAAACTTGTGTGTATATCTAATTCAGTTATTTATATGAATAACAAGGTTCAATCCATTGCGACACCCTGATATTCTAATATTTGAATATTATACTAATATGGAAATTCAATCCACAGGATATTTTCATTTATGCATAAGTTTGTGTTTTGTGGAAAATATTTAAGTTAATCATGGATATCACTAAAATAGGGGAGGAATGTTGATAATTCTAGTGTTATCAATAATTTTAGTGTTATTGGACTAACTTGCCGATCTGATAAATTGTTATAGTGATTAAACGAGTTAGGCGATGCGGGAGTGCAGGCTCGTTTTACACTAGTACAATTAATTATATGAATAATATATATTAATATTGGGTTGTGTATTAAACTTAATTGGGCTTAATCTTACAAATAAAATAAAGGCCCAAACCAAAGCCCAATTTCAAAACTCTATATTGATATTTTGCATCAGATCGTGAATGGGAAAAGGAAAAGAACATGAACATAGCAATTGGGTACAGGGGTTCCAAATCGGATCTCCATGGTCGGAGCAAGGTTTGGTCGGAGCAAAGAAACCTCCGGTCGGCGGTTTCCAAACGAAATAAAAGGGAGCCTTCGGTTGAAACGGTATCTGGTTCGGTTCTCTGTTTCTTTTCTAGATCTAATTTTGAATCGCAAGATTTTCAAAAAAACCCGATTTCAATTCTCTAAAATCTCAGTTCTAATCCGATTAAACGTTTGATAATTGCGGTCAAATGGTTTAATCTGATAGTGTATCACACGTTTCTGAGATTATATTTCAAGTTTAGTCTCTGTTTTGGTTCCCTGCTTATGTTCTTCGGTTTGGTTAGGAAGAAAGACAACAAAAGGTAATTTTGTTTTAGAATTCTTGTTAATCATGTTTATGTTCTGTAGTTTTAGATTGTTAAAGTATCATCAGACTTTTGTGAATCTTGATTTGGTTCAAAGCCTTGTTTTCATTTGATTCGTAACAAACAAAAGAAAGATTTTAACAAAGAAAATAATCTTTGTTCTAAATCTTGTTAATCTAATTAGTGTTCAGCAATTTCAGATTGATTGGCAACTTTGTTTTCAACATCATATACCTTGATGTGAGCTTCCAACTTTAACTAGCATTTGAGGTAACCTTTCCATAAACTAGACCACAACCATAAAATAATTTCGAGTTCAACTTTTAACTCTTAATTTCAAAAATCAATTTCATTCATCTTAAATTTATTTAGACATATATTTGTTTGTCAACTACCAACCCTCTGCAACGCTCTCTCTCTCTGCAACGCTCTCTCTCTGCAACGTTCAAATCTTCCACCCACCGGCGACCTCCGCCGACCTACCATCACCCGCGACTCTCTCTCTGCAAGCTCTCTCTCTCTGCAAGCTCTACCATCACCGGATCGACCGACAAGCTCTCTCTCTCTGCAAGCTCTCTCTCTCTCTCTGCAAATCTCTCTCTCTCTGCAACGCTCTCTCTCTCGATCGACAAACTCTCGGCTGTCTTCGATCAGCAACACCTCACCGACTCTCGATCGAAAACAACTCCCGCCTTGGATTCGCAACTCTCGGCCTTGGATTCGCAACAACCCTCGAGCGACAACAACTCTGCTGCTCTCGACATCTCCTTCGCGAATCTAGGGCAACAACCCTAGATCTTACTGCTGGTAGTCCTCTTCTGCCTTGGATTAGCAACCCTAAGTGAAGGTTGCTAAATCTAGGGCACATTTTCTAAAGTACCGCACATCTGGTGAGATTGTTCCTTCTCCCTCTCTTTTACTTTCTAGTTTAGGCTGATATTGGCTGGGTTAGGAGTACCAGCAGCTATTGAGATAACTGTGTTGCTGATCTGTTTGCGTGATCTGTTTTTTTTGTTGCCCTTCACTGATTTACTGGCTTACTGGTTTGTGTGTTGAGATAACTGGTTTGTGTGTTGCTGATCTGTTTGTGTGATCTGTTTGTGTGTGATCTGTTTGTGTGATCTGTTTTTTTGTTGCTCTTTACTGGTTTGTGTGATTTCTGTTGCTCCTTATAGGTTTACTGGTTTACTGGTGCATCACTTGTGTGATATGTTTTCTGGTGCATCACTTGTTTGATATAATTCTTGTCTAATTGATTACTGGTTATAACTTGCTGATTAGTTATTTAATTGTTAGTGTTTTGATATTAATTGCTGAGTAAGTTGTATATTGTTGGTTGAGGGGGTGTGTTGAGCATTCGTGGCTATTGTCCTCATTTTTGGTCAATCTTAGAACTGTTCTCTACATAGGTTTCATTGGCTTATTTGAATCTATACTCAGGATAGTGTGTCATTGTGTGAAGCGGTGATCATTGTTGCTATTTTTTTGATTAAGTTCTAGTCCATCGTGTACTGTTAAACGCGTGTGACGGATTGCTTTTGATTGTGCTTTACTTCTGCTATAATTCCTTTTTTAGGGGTGTTCTAGTGGACTCTGTCAGTTAATTATAGACAGCAGGTGTCATCATGCTGTCCCGAGATCATGTTCGGTGACGAGAGGTGCGAATACAAGGACAAAGGATTTTAGATTAAGAGTGGCATCGTGGAATGTAGGAACCCTAACTAGCAAGTTACTAGAGTTAATTGATGTGCTAAGGAAACGTAGGGTCCAGATAGCGTGTCTTCAGGAGACTAGATGGCGGGGTGAGAGAGCAACAGAGTGCAATAGTTATAAACTATGGTATTCAGGGTCTGACGGAACGAAAAATGGAGTAGGGTTTCTAGTTGCTAAGGAACTCCAAGATAATGTAGTGGAGGTAAGAAGATACGATGATAGAATTATGCTGTTAAGAATAGTAATAGGGGATGAAGTAGTGGCAGTAGTTAGTGCGTATGCTCCACATGTTGGACTAGGAGAAACAGAAAGAAAAAAGTTCTGGGAGAGTTTAGATCACGTTATGGGTGACATACCTAGAGACGAAAAAATATGCATAGGAGGAGACTTTAATGGGCATATCGGTAAGGATAATGACCACTTCCATTTGGTGCATGGAGGCTTCGGGTATGGCCTGAGGAATGAAGGCGGTAAGGAGCTTCTTGACTTCGCAGTAGCGCATGACTTAGGAATCATAAATTCGTTTTTTAAGAAAAGGGAATCGCATCTAATCACGTTTACCAGCGGCGGGAGACACACGCAGATAGACTATTTGTTGACGAGGAGAGAAGATCGTAGCTCGTGGAAGGACTGTAAGACAATCCCAGAGAGACAGTTGTGACACAACATCATATGTTAGTGGCGGATATACGCGTGAAGAGACCAATTGTCCAACAAAACAAGAGAATTAGACATACGATCAAATGGAGCCAGCTCAAGGACGAAAACATTACCATCTTTAGAGATAAGGTCATACCAATGAACCATCCTGGACCACAGGAAGACGCAAATCAAAAGTGGGAGGCCATGGCAAATATGCTCATCCAAGCAGCTAAAGAAACGCTTGGAGTTACAACAAGAGGACAGGCGACAATAAGGAATCTTGGTGGTGGAACAAAAATGTACAGGAGAAGATACGAATAAAACAACAAAGTTTCAGAGAGCTTATACGCTGTAACAATGAGGAAGAACGCCCAGAGCTAAAAGATAAATACAAGGAGGCTAAGAGAGAGGCGAAGAAATCGGTGTCAGAGGCAAAGAACGCGGCGTATGAGATGATGTATAAACGACTAGAGACGAAAGAAGGAGAGCATCACATGTTTAAGTTAGCCAAGGCAAGAGACAGCAGAAGACAAGACCTGAGAATTGTGAAGTTTATAAAGGCTGCGGATGGAAAAGTTTTGGTGAACGACAATGACATCAAAGGGAGATGGAAAACTTACTTCGATAACCTTACAACATAAACAACCCAATAAACAAGCTGAGATAGATAATACAACCCAAACACACAACAAAACAATTGCTACTGTGAAGCATCACAGTAGACGAAGTTACGAGAGCTATGAAGAAATGGGAAGGGCTAAAGCGGTGGGCCAGACAACATACCGATTGAAGTGGAAATGCCTGGAAGAGGGGCTCAAATGGCTAACAGATTTATTCAACACTATCTTTATGACAGGAAAGATGCCGGACCAGTGGAGAACCAGTGTTATAATCCCCATATATAAGAAAAAAGGAGATGTACAAAGTTGCGAAAATTACAGGGAAATAAAGCTATTGAGTCACACGATGAAATTATGGGAAAGAGTTATTGACACGAGAATTAGACGAAAACTCAGATAGCGTCAAACCAATTTGGATTTATGCCAGGACGCTCTACGACATAAGTAATACACGCCATAAGGAGGATAATGGAGAAATACAGAGAAAAGAAAAAGGACCTACATATGGTATTCATCGACCTAGAAAAGGCCTATGACAGCATTCCGCGTCAACTAATTTGGGAAAGTCTACGACTCAGAAGGGTACCAGAGAGGTATATCCAAATAATCAAGGATATGTATGAGGGGGAAAAACGTGTGTGCGAGCCCGATCGGAGACACAGACTCATTCACAGTGGAAGTGGGACTCCACCAAGGATCGGCACTGAGCCCATTTCTCTTCACAGTAGTGTTGGATGAGATGACCAAGTCTATACAGCAGCCAGTTCCATGATGCATGCTCTTTGCGGATGATATTGTCTTAATATCAGAATCTAAAAGGATGCTTAACGACAGGCTAGAACAGTGGAGAGCAGCACTAGAGCACAAAGGTTTAAGGATAAGTCGCTCAAAGACAGAATACATGCATTGTAACTTTAGTGGCGAGGCGGAAGAGGACACCCAAATCAGTATCCAGGGTATGGCGGTCCCACAAACGTCTAGGTTCAAATACCTGGGCTCGTACTTGCAGGAGGACGGAGAGATACACAGCGATGTAGCGCACCGTATTCAAGCCGGATGGTGCAAGTGGAGAGCAGCATCAGGGATCCTATGTGATAAGAGGTTTCCAGCAAAACTAAAGGGAAAGCTATATCGTGTGGCAGTACGTCCAGCTATGCTATATGGAACAGACTGCTAGGCCATAAAGAAATCGCACGAGAACAAATAGAGGTAGCGGAAATGCGAATGCTGAGGTGGATGTGCGTCACACGAGACTGGATCGGATAAGAAACGAAGTGTTTCGACAGAAGCTAGAAGTGGCCTGTATCGCAGATAAATACGAGAGGGAAGATTAAGATGGTTTTGGGCATGTCAAGAGGAGACCCATGGCGGCACCAGTTAGAGCAGTAGAGAACATCATCTTAGAGGGCAGGAGGAGTAGAGGAAGACCTAAATTGACTTGGATGAGGTAATTAGACGAGATATGATACACTTGCACCTCTCTGAGCACATGATCGAGGATAGGACTGAGTGGAGGCGTAGAATTAAAATTAAGGACTTCTAGTTCGAACTATAGGCAGGAATTCTGCAGTGTACTGTAGGCTATGTGTTTTATGATTTATTGTATGATGCCTTGCTAGCGATATGGTTTTTTTGGTATACTGTATGCTATGTGTTGGATGATTTAGTGTTTGTAGTCTTGCTATCAGTATGCCTTTTGCTACCGAGTCGGGGGTCTCTTTGGAAGCGGTCTCTCTACCTAACAAGATAGAGGAAAGACTCGCCTACACCTACCATCCCCAGACCCTGCTTTTGAGTGGGATATACTGGGTTTGTTTGTTTGTTTGTTTGTATATATTTGTTTGTCACAAAGCTCTCATTAAGGAGAACATAAACGCATAAATTATTAATTATAACTCATACATAAATTAATATAATTATTTGTATCTTAACTTTATCATTTTCAATTAATTTTTCCAACATGCTATTAGCGATACACTTGGTAATCTTTCGTTAATAAATTAATGGAAAGAGTGATGAATTCATAGAGCACAGAAACTAA
Organism: Flaveria linearis; assembly: GCA_024085815.1. Lineage (NCBI taxonomy): Eukaryota > Viridiplantae > Streptophyta > Magnoliopsida > Asterales > Asteraceae > Flaveria > Flaveria linearis. The sequence continues at coordinate 15,434,196 of CM044014.1, read as the reverse complement.
TATCTCGTTTTAACCAAATAATTTTGCTTGTCTGGCTCACCAACATGCAAAGTTCGATTCTAAATAAGATCGTAACAAAACATAAAATCAAAGTTGAGATGGCCGAGTTGGTCTAAGGCGCCAGATTAAGGTTCTGGTCCGAAAGGGCGTGGGTTCAAATCCCACTCTCAACATTATTTTTTCCCCTCAAAACTTCATCTGTTTTCTTCTGTTTTAAACTGAATCGAGGGTTTTGAAGGCGTGTCGGATTTGATTCTGTTGTCCGAGACACCATTGAATGTAGCTTCATCCATCTACGATAAACTGTCCGGTCCGGTTTTGAAAACATTGTATTTAACTGCTTCAACATCGTTTACAGCCATGTCACTATGAATAATGTATCACTAACCCACAAATATTCAATCATAAAGGTCATAACTACATTCGTCATTGGAGATTGAATAGTGTACGTAGCAGCAAAGGGTATCATGAAATCACTGCCTGTAACTATAATCTTTCTCCCTAGAGTCTGAGAACTAAGCTCAACTGCACCATAGTGTATTAGAATAACTTTAACGAGTCTTCGTTACATACCTGCTAATCTATTTAAAGCTTAATCGGAAATTCCATTTGGTCTCTCGTGAATTCTAGTTACGTAACAAGTCACCAACAATTTACTCGTACGTTACTCACTTTTCGTCCCCAGGTTTTTGCAATATAGAAGATCCGTAATTCTTTTACCTGCTCAATGTTTATAATGGGCTTTAACCGGCGAGTAAATAAGTTGTTTCTAAGTTGTATTCACATCTAACTATATATTTTAAGGTGTTTCGAATCCAGCAATAATTAGCAATGTTGTAATATTAGTTTTGGAAAAACGGAAATGCAATAATTATAATAAACTTTTTGTAATCTAAAAATTTTAAAATTAAATATATAATTTATGTACAAACAAACAAACAATATACACAGTATATCTCACTTAAAAGCTGGGTCTGGAAGGGATAGGTGGTGGTGAGTCTTTCCTCTATCTTAAGGGATAGAGGGACCGGTTCCAAAAATACCCCGACTCGCAAACAAGATTTATAAAATGGTTATAAAACATCTCATAGTATCAAAAGGAAGTTACTACTAAATGCTAAAACTATAATTTTGTCCTCCAAGGATGCTACATGAACGATAAATATTATAATATGCTTTCTTACATGTACGTGTGCGCTTGGATTACTAAGGCAACTTCACAGTTTATATGTGTGCGTTTTGATTACTTGTATGTTATCACAAACAACTTCATTATTGATACAATTTATATTGAATCGTATATTAACATAAGCACTTGTAATGATATATTTAGAATTTAATTGAAAGAATCATATTTTAAAATATAAACGGATTTAAATGATAAGTGTCACTATAAGTGATGAGACTGTTATAATATAACTATGATTACAACAATATTATGAGTTATAATTGAAGAACTTTAGAAAGGAGAGAAGTTAGATTTGTATAACTTATGTAAGAGTGTATACAAGGTGTCATTTCTTCTTGACATTGTGAGGGTATTTATAGTACAAAATGCAATCAATTACTAGACAAGATAATGTATTTGGTAGACAAGAACTATAGTGGATTCATCCATAAGACCATAAGTTTGACAAAAGTAGTTATTCACTTTTATGATAATATTTCATAATACTCCCCCTTGAATGACACTTTTCAAACTTCAAAGTTTAGCCTTGTAATACTGTCTCGTTAAAAACCTTGCTAAAGAAAAACCCAGTAGGAAAAAGCTTTAGCGAAGGGAAAAAGAGTGCAGTGTATAGCTCACCCTTAAGTTATCATTTGTAAGGCATTATCCCTTGTGTACATGTCGCATACCAATATCATAAACGTGTTTCCTGAAAATTGTTGTAGGGATGCCTTTGTGAAATATCTGCTGAATTGTTGCTTGATTGGACATATCTCATTTCGACTTGATTTTCTTTAATAAGATCTTGAGTGTATGAAAAGAATCTTGGTGGTATGTGTTTTGTTCTGTCACTTTTGATATACCCTTCTTTCATTTGTGAGATACAAGCTGCATTATCTTCGTAAATTGGAGTTGGATTTCTATCTTTCTCTAGTCCACAAGAGGTTAGTATAAGTTGTGTCATTGATCTTAGCCATATACATTCTCTAGAAGCTTCATGTAAGGCAATAATTTCAGCAAGATTTGATGATGTTGCAACAAGTGTTTATTTCTGGGAACGCCATGAATTGCAGTTCCTCCATTTTGGAATACGTATCCAGTTTGAGATCTTGCCTTATGAGGGTCTGATAAATAACATGCGTCTGCATAACCAACCAATCCTTCGTTTGAATCATCAGAATAAAATAATCCTAAATCAACGGTTCCTCGAAGGTATCGAAGAATATGCTTGATCCCATTCCAATGTCTTCTTGTAGGGGATGAACTAAATCTTGCTAGTAAATTAACTGCAAATGAAATGTCAGTCTTGTACAGTTAGTAAGATACATAAGAGCTCCAATTGCACTGAGGTATGGTATCTCTGGACCAAGAACCTCTTCATCATCTTTGCAAGGGCGAAATGGATCCTTATCAATGTTGAGTGATCTAACAACCATTGGTGTGTTCAAAGGATTTGCTTTGTCCATGTTGAAGCATTTTAAGAGCTTTTCAGTATAATTTGATTGATGTATAAGTATTCTATTACTCGTATGTTCAATCTGTAAACCATGACAATATTTGGTTTTTCCGAGGTCCTTCATTTCAAATTCTTTCTTCAAAAGGACAACCGCTTCATGAATTTCTTATGCGTCCCAATTATATTCAGATCATCGACATATACGGCTATTATTACATATCCTGAGGTTGTCTTCTTAATAAAGACGCATGGACACATAGAATTATTTGTATACCCTTTGTTTATCAAAAAATCACTCAAACGATTGTACCACATCCTTCCAGATTGTTTCAACCCGTATAAAGATCTTTGTAATTTGATTGAATACATTTCTTTGGGTTTTGAACTCAACACTTCAGGTACTTTATACCCCTCTGGAATTTTCATATAGATGTTGTTATCAAGTGATCCATACAAATAAGCAGTAACAACATCCATAAGACGCATTTCCAACTTCTTAGAAACCGCCAAGCTGATTAATATCTGAAAGTAATTGCGTCCATAACAGGAGAATATGTTTCCTCATAATCAATACCTGGTCTTTGAGAAAAACCTTGAGCTACCAGTCTAGCTTTATATCTCGTAACTTCATTTTCTCATTTCGATTTCTCACAAAAACCCATTTATACCCTATAGGCTTCATTGCCTTAGGTGTAATAACAATAGGCCCAAAAACTTCCCTTTTATTGAATGAATTTAATTTAGCTTGCATAGCGTCTTTCCATTTATCCCAATCAGGTTGATTTTGACAATCAATAACAGATTTTGGTTCGGGAGCATCATCACCACCCACGACGTCACTTGCTATAGAGTAAGCAAATATTTCATCAATATTTTCCATTTCATCTCGGTTCCATAATATATGTGTATGACCATAATTTATAGACATCTCTTTGTTTATATCATTCATTTCCTTCTCGGAAGGGATTTTACTATCTTTCGAGAATCATTTTCTTTATGGTCGGTTTACTTTTCATATCCCTTTCTTTTTCGAGGATTTTTATCCTTTGAACCGATTGGTCTCCCACGTTTCAGTTGTCTCTGAGATTCATGAGGCATATTTTTATCAATTTGTTTATTTGGAATCTCAACTCGAGCTGGTGCATTTACAGCTGGTATATGTGATTTTGTTACTCTTTTTGTATCAGTAAATGCATCAGGCAATTGATTTGTAATTTCTTGTAGATGCATTATCTTTTGAACCTCTGTCTCACATTGTTTTATTCTAGGATCAAGATATAACAATGAAGGTTCACACCATGATACATCCTTATGTTTGTTTTTATTTTCTCCCCCTAATGTAGGAAAAATGCTTCATTAAATTGACAATCAGCAAAACGTGCTGTAAAGACATCCCCGGTTAAAGGTTCAAGATATCTTATGATAGAAGCTGTTTCATATCCAACATATATTCCTAACCTTCTTTGAGGTCCCATTTTTATGAGTTGTGGTGGTGCAATCGGAACATATACTGCACATCCAAAAATTCTAAGATGGGAAATGTTTGGCTCCTGGCCAGACACAAGTTGTATAGGGGAGTATTTGCGATTTGCACTTGGTCTCATACGTATCAATGATCCAGCATGTAATATTGCATGGCCCCAAATTGACACCGAGAGTTTTGTTCTTATTATTAATGGTCTAGCAATTAGCTGAAAACGTTTAATTATCGATTCAGCTAAACCATTTTGTGTATGTACATGAGCAACTGGGTGTTCGACAACAATTCCAACCGACATGCAATAATCATTAAAAGCATGTGATCTGAATTCACCCGCATTATCAAGTCTTACCCTTTTGATAGTATAATCAGGGAAATGTGCTCGTAATTTAATAATTTGAGCTAGAAACTTTGCGAAGGATACATTACGAGTTGATAATAAAGAGACATGAGACTATCTACTAGATGCATCTATTAGGACCATGAAGTATCTAATGGTCCACATGGTGGATGGATTGGTCCACATATATCACCTTGAATTCTTTCAAGAAACATAGGTGATTCTTTTTCAACCTTTGATGGTGAAGGCCTTGTAATTAGTTTTCCAAGAGAACAAGATGTACATAGAGGTATTTTATTGATTTGGGGATCCTTTTATCCTTCAACGGATGACCGTGTGTATTTTCAATTATCCTTTTCATCATTGTAGATCCTGGATGACCTAATCTGTCATGCCATAAGTTTAATATACCACGATTGCAATGTTTTTCTTTCACTGCCATATGTGCTTGAGGCACGTTTATATATGTATAATGTAAACCAGAACGAAGCATTGGCAGTTTTTCCAATATGTGATTGTGTTGGACCAAAAGAACCAATGAGCCAAGATCAGGAAAACCTCTAAGTCCCACATGCCACTACTACAACATCTGAAGACTCTCATCAGCTATTGTGTTCTCTTGCTTGAATGTCAAACTCGAGAGCATCTTAGCTCCAGCCTTCTGCTGTTATGACAAAGTCTGAAGAACAAAGTGTGAAGATTAAAGAACTGAAGAACATCAGCTGAAGACTCCAAAGTACTGAAGACCAAGCACTGAAGTCTGAAGTACTGATCTTACAAGTACTGAAGACTTCAAGTACTGAAGACAAGTACTGAAGAATCAAAAGCTGAAGAACTAAAGATCTGAAGACCTTCTACTGAAGCACAAAGTCTGAAGACAAAGACTGAAGACAACAACTGATGATATCTACTGAAGTCATCAGTTGTTATATCATCTGAAGCCAAGTCTGAAGACCAAGTACTGAAGACTCAGAGTTTGTCACAACAACTGAAGAAGTCTTCTTCAGTTGTTGTGGTGGTTTTTCCTTTTCAGTAGTTTATTTACTTTCAGTAGTTGTACAACAACTGAAGAGCATGTTCTTCAGTTGTTATAGTATCAGTAGTTATAAACGACTGAAGAGTTTGTTCTTCAGTCGTTGTAGGATTTCAGTAGTTTACTTTTGTCAGCACTTAGGAACTTTTGTAAGAAGATGTCAGTTGTTGACATCTTCAGTAGTTTTATGTTTTGACAACTGTAATTTAAATATTCAGTGATGTCAGAAAAGGACATCACCACCATGCTCTTGCCGCCTATATAAGGATGGCAAGCCATACAGTTTTAAATGCCGAAACGTGCGACCAATAGAACATTTATTGCTTCGCAGAACTCTTCTCTCTCTATGTTTATGCTTTAATCGCAATATCTTTTATGTTCTTGCTTTAATTGCTAATTAATGTGCTAAATCCGCTGCAAACATAATCTAATTGATCAACACGAGAGGCTGAGATCCTGTCAATTGGTATCAGAGCAGGTTAATCATTGATCGATCTTACCATTGATCATTTGAAACTGCTCTTTTGATCTCTCAGTTTGATCGAATTAGCAATTTGCAAGAGTTAGTCATAGAGAGTGAGTTTCTTCTGTTTCCGGCCAAAATCTTGAGGTCTTTTGGTGGTTTTGAGTTACGATTGTCGTGTTTAAACTTGTTCTTGACCAAACCCTGAGATGACAACACCAACCAATGATCCTCACAATACTGGTTCCGCAACCAAGCCTCCGATGCTGGTTAGGAACGAGTATAACATATGGCAAAGACGTATGCTGCACCACTTGGCTGTCAACAGTGCTGGTTGTTGGAAGTCAGTGGTGCATGGGCCATACAAGCCTATGGTGAACGTCCCGGAATCTAATGAACAGGTTGCGAAGAAACCTGAACAGTATTCGGACGAAGATCTAAAGCTGTTTGAAATTGATGCTAGAGCCCATGGAATTTTAGCCATGGCCATTCCAAACGAGATATATTCAGGGCTCTTGCATCATGAGTCTGCTCATGACCTATGGGTTGCTCTAAAGGAACAATTTGGAGGAACTGATTCGGTCTTAGCAAACAATAGGGAAATCCTTGCCCAACAATATGAGACTTTCTCATATAGAAAGGGTGAGACTCTGACCCAGCAGTTTGAGCGGTTCTCTTGTTTAATCTCTGAGCTGAAGATGGTTAAACAAGAGTACTCCAAAAGCCAGATGAACAACAGGTTCCTCAGGTCATTGCCTGAGAGATGGGACACATATACCATTGTCCTACGCTCTAGTGCTGACCTTGACACTCTATCTCTCACCCAACTTCATGGGAAACTACTCACTTTTGAGAGAGAGGTAGAGCAAAAGAGGAAGTTGTCATCTTCTGGCAAACTTGCTGATGACTTTGTCCAAGGTAATGCTGCCTTGATAAGTCATGAGTCAGAATATGCTTCATCAGAAAGTTCTTATGATGAGCATATTGATTTCTCTACAAACTCAGAACAAGCTTTTGTTGGTGTCAGTAGTTCAGGAGGAGGTGGTGACAACTTGTGTTTTCTGATGGAGGATTTGAAGGGCATTCCAGATGATGATCTGGAAGAGATGGATATTTTGAACCAAATGGCAATGATAAATATCCGCTCTCAGAAGTTCTACAAAAGAACTGGTAGGAAATTCCCAGGACTCTCTGGCAAAACCAAAGTTGGTTTTGACAAGAGCAAGTTGAGGTGTCACAAGTGCCAAAGGCTTGGACACTTTGCAAGAGAGTGTAGATCATCTGGATCTAACTCATTTGCACCCTTTGTGACTTTTCCCAGCAATAGCTCACAGCACAAAGGGCAACCTTCCTACAGTTCTCCCCATCCTTCTCAAGCACAAGCACCACCTGCTTATTTTGTGCCACAGGGTCATATGCCTTATCCTTACCCCTGTTACTACATGCCTCAGCCTGGTCAACCTCAAGCACCCCCGGCTCAACCACCTCATGCTCTTCCAGAGCCTCATTCTTCCCAATCTCATCACCACACACAACCTCAACAACAAAGCTTTTTTACCCCAAATGCTGTTGACTGGAGTAGTCTACCAGAAGAGCTATCTGGTCAGGAACCACTACTCCAAGGTGCTGGTCAACATGGTGGTGATCAACCTTTTGGAAATCTTGCTCTGATGGCCCTTGATTCTGCTGAAGGGTCATCATCCAATGCCTCATCTCAGGTATCCACTGAGGCAAAAGCCAAGCTTTGTTCAGAGTCATGCATAGCAGCATTTGCTTCTATTAGAGAAGCAAATGTAGCTTTAATAGATAAAAATCTTGAGCTTGAGCACACTATTTCCAAAAGAAAAGCTGATTTTGAGGTTGTTCTAAAAGATAAAAATGATGAGATTTACAAGCTCAACTGCCAAATCAAAGATAGTAAAGCTAGGGAAGATGTACTTCTAGAGAAGTACAAGGACCTCAAGGAAACTCTTGCGACCACCCAAGTTGAGTGTGATCAATGGGTGCAATCTTGCAAGGGTTTTGAAATGCTTCTTAGCAAGCAAACAGCTTCCAATGTGAAGTTTGGCATTGGTTATAATCACACTGCTCCTCCCACAGACTTCATTTCAAGAGCAGAAGTTGAATCTGATGGGGAGAGCAATAACCAATCCTTCTCATCATGTGACTTACTATCCTCTGAATCAGCATCATCAGAGATAGACTCTCACATGACCAAAAGGCTGATCAACTCAGGAGTTGTCACTAGAAGTACTGAAGGTACTGGAGAGCAAGTGACAACATCTGAAGTTCAAACCTCAAATACTGTTAGCACTAAAGAGAAGAAAACTAACAGTAGGAAAGGTTTGAAGACAGCTAGAGAGGATACCAGGAAAGCAGTCACTAGGAAGAAAACTGCTAGTACTGATGACAAACAGCTGAAGAACAAGTCTTCAGCAGTTAAATCCTCTTCAGCTGATGATCAGCATAAGATGAAGAAAAAGCCATGTGAGATATATGGCTTGTTCAATCATCTTACTGATGATTGCTGGTACAAAAAGGGTTCCAAACTCAAACAGAAGGAGCAAATTACTGAGAGCATCAATAAAATGAAGAATGAGTTTGAAACCAAGTTTGTACTGGCAACATCCAAGCCTGAAATCCCTAGGGCCAAAGTTAAATCCAAGAAGGTAGGGATTACTCAGGCAACAGCTGAGGTTGCTCAGAAAAAGATGGTACAACATAGGAACTCATCATCAGCAAACTCCAATATGTCTAAAGAGCTGAAAGCCCTATCACAGAATCAGACACAATTGGTGATGATGGTTCAGCAGCTAGTGGGAAGAGTCAACCACTTAGATGCTCCTGTGTTGAAACCACAGAAAAGAAAGTCCAAGCCAAAGGGTTCCTCTTCTGTACCATCTTCTTCACCTCAAGCTGTCACTCACAACACACCTGTTAGTGCTACACCTGTAGCTGAGAACAGACCCAAAGCCAAGCAGGTTTGGGTCTCCAAGACTAACTAACATATGGTTGTGTTTGCAGGGTTCTTCAACATGCCATAGAAGCATCTGGTATGTAGACAGTGGAGGATCCATGCATATGACTGGAAGCAGCTCCCTTCTTAATGACTACTCTCAAGGAAAGAAGGGATTTGTTTCTTTTGGCAATGATGCAAAGGGTTACATCGTCGGAAAAGGCTTTGTTTCCAACGGGGAAATAAGGTTTGATGATGTTAACCATGTGGAGAATCTCAAGTACAACCTCTTGAGTGTCAGTCAAATGTGTGACAAAGGCCATGTTGCCCTTTTCACAAGCCAGAACTGTAGGATTCTGTCATCCAAAGTTCTGAGTTTGATTGACAAGGCATTGGATGAACACACTCTCCTGAAGGCCAACAGGACAGGAAGAGTGTATGCCTTAGATCTTTCCAAAACGATGGATCTAAAAGGCCATCCTTGCCTATTCTCCAAGGCATCTCCTCAAGAGTCTACACTATGGCATAGAAGGCTGGGTCATGTTAATTTCAAGAACATGAATCAGCTTATAAGCCATGGTTTAGTAAGAGGATTGCCTCTGAAGGAGTTCAAGTGTGAAGATGACTGCACTGCTTGCTTGAAAGGAAAACAACACAAAGTTTCATTCCCTTCAATAGAAGAACCAAAGTCCACTGCCTGCTTACAACTTCTGCACATGGATCTCTTTGGACCTGTCAGAGTAATGAGCATGGCAAAGAAGAAATACTGCCTGGTAATTGTGGATGATTACTCCAGGTTTGTATGGACTTTCTTCTTGCACTCCAAGGATGAAGCAGCAAAGACAATATTGAACTTTGTGTTACAAGTAGAAAAGCAGTATTCCCTACAGGTCAAGTGTGTGAGGAGTGACAATGGAACAGAATTTAGAAACCACACACTTGATGACTTCTACCTGTCCAAGGGAATTAGAAGGCAGTTTAGCATTCCAAGAACTCCTGAACAGAATGGAGTGGTGGAGAGAAAGAACAGGACCCTCATTGAAGCAGCAAGGTCAATGTTGGCTGACTCAGGGCTGCCACTGACCTTTTGGGCTGAAGCTGTCAATACAGCTTGCTATGTACAGAATAGAGCCTTAGTAAATAAGAGGTTGATGAAGACTCCCTATGAAGTTCTTCATCATTTGGCCCCTCTTATTTCATTCTTTAGAGCCTTTGGGTGTCCTTGTTTCATTCTCAACACTAGCAACCCACTCCATAAGTTTGCTAGTAAGGTGGATGCAGGGTACTTTGTTGGTTATTCATCAACTTGCAAAGCATACAGAGTCTTCAACTGTAGAACCAAAGGGGTTGAAGAAACTTTGCATGTTAAGTTCAATGAATCTCCAAAGGACAAGATTCCACAAAACCCTGTGGAGATGTTTGATCTGGACATACTGCAATATGTTCCTTATCAACCTCCATCTGTTGAGCCTGTCAACAGATCTCCACCTGGTGGTACTGAAGATGATGAAGTCAGTACTCACCTCTTCAAGTTCAGTGACAACCTGCCTAATTCCACTGAACCTGATGCTCCTGTAGCCTCAGCAGCTCCATCCACTACAAATGCTGATGAGATTTCTGCTTGCTCTACTTCATTTGAGCTGCCATCCTCTACATGGTTTCAGGAATCTCCATCACCATCTGTTGTTGCTGATGGGTCTACAAACACTTTCACAGATATCATAGTTTATCAAGAGCTCAAGAATCACCCCACTTCACAAATCATTGGTGATATTCATGCTGGAGTTTCAACCAGGAATCAATTGTCCAACTTCTGCTTCTATGCTCTCTTCATCAGTCAGCAAGAACCAAAGAACTATCATATTGCTTTAAGAGACAATGGATGGGTGGAAGCTATGCAGCTTGAGCTACTTCAATTCAAGAAACAGCAAGTGTGGGAGCTTGTTCCATTGCCCAAAGGTAAGTGTGCTATAGGCACCAAGTGGGTATTCAGGAACAAAACAGATGAGAAGGGCCAAATTGTCAAGAACAAGGCCAGACTGGTTGTTCAAGGGTTTGCACAGGAGGAAGGAATCGATTATGATGAGACCTTTGCACCTGTGGCCAGACTAGAAGCAATTAGACTGTTCTTAGCTTATGCTGCCTTTCACAGTCTTAAGGTTTATCAAATGGATGTCAAAAGTGCCTTCCTATATGGAAAAATAAAAGAAGAGGTTTATGTGTGTCAACCACCAGGATTTGAGGACAATAAACATCCTGATTGGGTGTACAAGCTTGATAAGGCTCTTTATGGGCTGAAGCAAGCACCTAGAGCCTGGTATGAGACACTTTCAACCTTTCTTCTAGAGAATAAGTTCACTAGAGGCACCATTGATAAAACCTTATTCATCAAGACTGTGGGACAACATAAGCTCCTTGTTCAGATTTATGTTGATGATATCATCTTTGCATCCTCTGATCCAAAGTTGTGTGATGAATTTACAAAGCTTATGAAGCTAAGATTTGAAATGAGTGCTATGGGAGAATTACAGTACTTTCTGGGCTTGCAAATCAAACAACTGGATGATGGAATCTTCATCCATCAGTCTAAGTATACCAAAGAGTTGTTGAATAAGTTTGATTTACAATCCTGTAAGCCCTGTTCTACTCCCATGAGCAGCATCACACAACTAGATGTTGATCAGAAAGGTAAAGCGGTTGATGAAACCCTTTACAGATGTATGATTGGGTCCTTGATGTACCTTACAGCTTCTAGACCAGACATCATGTTTTCAACATGTGCTTGTGCTAGATTTCAGGCTGCACCTAAAGAATCCCATTTGATTGCAGTCAAAAGGATCTTTAGATATCTGCAAGGTACCCAATCACTAGGACTTTGGTATTCAGCTGGGCATTCTTGCAAATTAGTTGCTTTCTCTGATAGTGACTATGCAGGATGCAAAGTCACCAGAAAATCCACTTCTGGTGGTTGCCAATTCCTAGGCAATTGTTTAGTTTCTTGGCAGAGTAAGAAACAAAATCAATTGCTACATCCACTGCTGAAGCTGAGTATATTGCTGCTGCAAGTTGTACCTCTCAAATACTCTGGCTTCAGAACCAACTTCTGGATTATGGCATTACTGAGACTAAGACTCCATTATTAATGGATAGTGCTTCAGCTCTTTGTATTGTTAAAAATCCAGTCCAGCACTCTAGGACCAAGCATATTGAGATCAGACATCACTTTATCAGGGATTGCTATGAGAAAGGTCTGATTGATCCTAAGTTTGTGCCTAGTGCTGATGAGCTTGCAGACATTTTTACTAAGCCTTTAGATAGTGCCACATTCCAAAATTTGGTACTAAGGCTTGGTATGCTGCAACTTGAATGATTTGACCTATGCTGGTACTATTAGTTCACAACTACTGAAAAGCAAAGGTCAAATATAAGTACTGATGAGTAATTTAGTCTTCAGCTCCTTCCCAACTACTGAAGACTAAACTGACTCAAAGTACTGATGTACATTATTTATTGAAAAACAACTGTAGTGAAGTGGATTACAACTACTGATGTATGATTTTCAATAAATAAGTACTGAAGAACAAATTTTGCTCACAAGTACTGATGTGTAATCTTACACAAATACTGAAGACAAAATTTGTTCACCAGCTCTGAAGAATTTCAACAGCACTTGTGAACATCTGATCACAAGAGCTGAAGGCATATTCCCAAGAGCTGAAGGGTCAATGAAACATCTGAAAGTCAGCCAAAGAGCTGATGAGTAAATGTAGAGGCTAGTATGAAACAACTGATTTGACGGAAACAGCTGATGAGTAATTTCTCATCAGCTGATAACAACAGCTGATGTTTCATACACAAACAACTGAAGGACAAAACCATGCCTTCAGTAGTTCACAACTACTGACATCAGTAGTTTACAACTACTGAAGGCTAACACCAAGTCTTCAGTTGTTACAACGTCTGAAGAAGAATACTAGGTCATCAGTAGTTCATAACTACTGAAGACTGACAGTAACTCTTCAGACGTTCCCAACATCTGAAGGGCAAAACCAAGGTCTCAGTAGTTTCAACTACTGAAGGCTAACACCAAGTCCTCAGATGTTACAACCACTGAAGGTTAAAACCACGTCATCAGTTGTTACAACAACTGATAACTAACACCAAAACCTTCAGTAGTTTTCTTTCAACCCTTGCCCTACCCTATAAATACCCACCTTCAGAGCATTTACTCTTCACTTGACCTAATCCTTACAAACCTCTGAAATTCCCATACACCATTAATGGCGAACATGCAACTGAAACCTCGACACAACTGTGTCGCCCACCTTACAAAATCGCCATTATGGCCCAAATTTCACCAAGCGTTGATCTTATGCATGACTCACCATACAAAACGGCTTTTCTCTTGAACCCCACACTATACACCGACTCCTTGACGGAGTTTTGGACCAATGTCACCGTCCAAACCGGAGAGCAGAATGCCGAGGTCTCCCTCCGGTCCTCCGTCAACGGCAAACCCGTGGTTATCACTCCAGCTGCGCTACGCCAAACCCTAGAGCTGGATGATGCCATGTGACACCCCCCGCAGGAAGGTGTACGAGAGCCGCAAAGTGATATTGTCCGCTTTGGCCGCAGCCTCACGGTTTTAAAACGCGTCACAATGGGGAAGGTATCCAGCCTCTTATAAAGAGACTTTCGTTCACCTGCCCAACCGATGTGGGATGAGTCATAGCCATATTTTCAGGCATGTGTCCATCCACCCACCAAAGTGAGACCAGCGTCCTCGCTGGCACAACGGCCCGGCCCTGGCTCTGATACCAACTGTGACACCCCCCGCAGGAAGGTGTACGAGAGCCGCAAAGTGATATTGTCCGCTTTGGCCGCAGCCTCACGGTTTTAAAACGCGTCACAATGGGGAAGGTATCCAGCCTCTTATAAAGAGACTTTCGTTCACCTGCTCAACCGATGTGGGATGAGTCATAGCCATATTTTCAGGCATGTGTCTGTAACATCTCGTATTTCACGGCGTTTAATCTTTTATAATAATAATAATAATAATAATAATAATAATAATAACAATAATAATGATAATAAATAATAATAATAATAATAATAATAATAATAATAATAATAATGATGTTAATAATATTAATAATAATAATAATGTTAATAGTAATAATAATATTATTAATAATAATAATAATAATAACAATAACAATAATAATAATAATAATAATAAGTCTAGGGGCCAATTTGTCATTTTAGAAACTTTAAATTGAAAATTCTAAACATAAATATCAAGACTAAAACCACAGGGACCATTTCTGTAAAATCTGTAAACCCAACCCCCCTTCCCCGTCGATCCCGCCGGCCAACTTCCGGCCATTCTCCGGCGAAGCCTCGCCGCTCAAATTACACGATTTCATTCGAATTAAAAGCTACCGACAGGTTCGCGACAGAGATTCGAACTCATGGTCCCATGCAATTCAAAAATGTGCCTCGATTCCGCGGTTTAAAACCGAACCCGCTTAAACCATTTGAAACCAAATCAAATTCAAATGAAAACTCGACAAATTGATTCAACCAACCAGTCTGTAAAGTGAAAGCACAATTACAATCATAATCAACACATCAATTTAATTTAAAATCTGTTCAATCACAATCAAATTCAAACCGAAAGTCCGACAAACAAGTGGAACCCGTTCGCACAGCTAAACATCAAATTACCCACTATAATTAGAGGGCAAACACTCATTCACACTCACTCGAACTCTCAGCAACTCCAATTCGATCTAAACCCACACACACACCGATTGCAGATCGAGCTCAAGCCGAGACCCACTCAAACTCGAATCCATCCATCTCTATACAATTACAGGTAATTGAACACACTTACATGCTCGATTTCCTATGGGGAATCAAAGCCCTATCATTAATTCATTAACAAAATCATTTTCGGGTTCAATTTGATCGAAATCGAACCTAGGGTTTAATCGGATTTGGGGGATTTCCTTTGAAACTATTTAAGAGAATTTGAAACGAAGTTCTCACGCGGCTGAGGCCTTTGGTTCACTGGTTCTGTACATGCTTTCAAACCTTGAGGTCCCAGGTTCGAACCCGGGCACCTACATTATTTTTTAAAATGTTTTTTAAGCCTTTAAAATTACAGAAAAATCTCAAAAAATTATAAAAATATTTTTTCAAACATTAAAAATTTTTAAAACCATTTAATTACTTTCTGAAATGTATCTTCACATTTTTAATTATTTATTTATCCTATTTATTATCTTTCAAGAATAATATATATATATAGTTCATATCTTTATATAGAATTGATTTAAATATTGTTAAACTTATTAAATCATTATTTGTTTATATAACAAGTATAAATTATCGTTAAAACATGCTTATTTTATTTAACTATTAAACTTTATTAATATAAACATTATTTTTATTTCGCATCTTTATAAATGCAAGAATATTGTTACCAAGAAAATTAATTGATTTTCACTTGTTAAATATAATTTCACAATTTCTTACAAACGTAATTTATTATAGAATATACTTTCACAATTAATTTAGATTATTAAATTATTATCGGGTAATACGTTATTGTAACGATATTTATTACAAAGAATATATACAAAATATATTTAAACATTATCCGATATTAAACCTAATTTCATTGCTTGATTTAAAACACTTAAAAGACATATTTCCTTCGAATAAATATAATATACACAACCTCAAAATCCTAAAACCCTAGTTCACGTCTAATTGTTGATCTTATTATCGTACTTTAATCTTGTAATAAATATGTTTAGGTGCCTTGTAAAAGAATTCGTTGGAACGTCGTTTAATTCTTATTATCACCTTATACACCTATACGTCAAGTGAGTATTTCTATACCCATTTTATTATTTCACACACTTTTGGGTGAAACATGTTACCGTATAAACGTTGCACTTGTAAACACGTTTGATTCTTGTAAACTTATGGCAATTTACTTGTGTGTTGTGATTAGTTGAATCTTGTAGCTACCATGTAATGTCGAATATATGTACAATCATTAACTATTGCTAGCCTGGCGACGTCATAGATCTATGGGCCTGACAAGCCTGCTTGGTTGATCCAAGTACACTTAGCTAATCGTATATACTTTTAACGTTAATAGAATATTAACGTCGTTTGATACTTGTAAAACATTGTCAAGGTTTGATTGTGCATTCTGTCTTACATCCCTAGTTACCTTGTTCTCTAATTTACAACATGAATTGCCATCTTTTATATACGTATGTATGAAAAACAATAGAATGCTCACCAACAATATGTTGACCTTTTATTTTTAACATGTTTCAGGCAATAGCGTTATGTGGCTGTGAACAATCGTAACTCTCACGCCTCGACGATTCCGCCGTCAAGGTCGGGTGTGACATGCCACTCACCCAACTTCCTACCCCAAAGGTACCCTGGATCTTTCATTCACATCCCATGACTATCAGGGTAACCTCTCCGCCTCCACCTTGTTGAAGAAACACTTTCCTGATCCTCAACGCTTGATCTTCCACATGGTGAATGTATGTCTGGCTCCCAAGACCTCTTCGTGGGACCAGATGTCCACAAGGTGGCAGCAGGTATTGTATTCTATCCTTGAGAAACAACCTTTAAATTTTACTGATCTTTTATTTTTGGAACTCAAGGACATGGCCACAAAACCTTTTTCTAACCGTTGGAACTTATATCCACGGTTTATAATGGCCATGATCGAATACCAGCTTCAGGCTGAGGGACTAGTTGGCACTGGGGTCCCTGCCATGGCTGTTCAAGCTGAGGTATACTCCAGGCACAACACTGACCCCACACTCAAACAGGCTGGCCGGCTGCGAAAACCCACGCAGCTGGAACCCACAGCCTCCACCTCCAAATCCAAAGTCCCCACCAAGCCAAAAGCCAAAAAGAAGCCAACCAAGGCTACTCAGGGAGATGAGTCCCCTGAGGATGCCCCTGCCACACAAAGGCAGGATATGCCTGCTGGTTCGATTCTCCCAGCAGGTACCACGACTCCACCCACCACAACCGCACAGGCTTCCTCTCAACAGGAGCCTGATGCAACCAATTTTGGGGCAACCACATTACTGGGGTCTTCCTCACTTGAGGAGGCTGCCATTGAAGAGCACAGTCCTCCCCATGCGCATACTGCTTCTAGCCCACATACAGAGGAGACCGCCCCACTAAGCCCAACATTGGTTATAGCCAAAGTGCTGACTGATCTGAGCACTCCACCCTCTCCCCAGAAACCTATTACCACTGGGGAGACTCCAACCGAAGAGGGGGTGGGCACAAGTGCTGATCAGAGCCCACAGCACAGAGGATCAGTTCACTCTCCCAGTGTGGCTAGGGAGAGAGAACAATCTGGTGAGGCTGCCACTTCCCCTGCATCAACATCTGAGCAGGGTGAAGCTGGTACCATCTCTAAGACCTCATCAGAGGCAATGGCCGATGATGGATCCAATCCGGAGGCCAGAAGTCCCCAGTACCAAGAACAAGGGGCACATGTCTTTACTGAGCCACACTCAGGACATGTTCATCCTGACAATGTCAGGAGGTCAGGTGATTCAGCTCATGCTGATGATGACCTGAGCTTCTTCTACGATGTAGTTGCTCAAAACACTATCCTTGAGGATGAGATAAGCAGACTCAAAGAGCTGCTTGCTCAGATGACTCAGGATAGAAGTCCATCTGCCACCACTACCCCACAGATGGCACCTTCACCTGAAGGTCTCACAGACACTGAGCCACTCCCACAAACTCAGCCACCAGCCCCTGCTTCTGGCACTAGCTCTCAGGGACAGAACCCCCCTGAGCAGCTGGATGCTATCCTCCAGAAATCCCTGCCTCTCATCACACCAATCCTTAAAGATATAGTTATTCAAACCCTTGATGAGAGGCTTCCCACATATATACAACCCATGGTGGAGGTTGCCATACATAAGGCTCTTGCTGATAGTCAAACCCCAACCAATGCAACCAAAAAGGGGGAGACATCAGTGCAAGACAAGAGGAAGAGGGGAGAGGAGGAGAAAGAGGCAGAGAAAGAGGTGGTGGTAGAGAGGGAGTTGGCTGAGGAGAGTAGTAGGGTGAGGGAGAAGGGGAAGAGGAAAGTGAGGGAGGTAGAGCATATAGAAGTGGCTGAAATCCAAAAGGATTTCAGTATCACTGATAAGAATAAGGGAGAGGGAAAGAAGGTGGCTGATCCTGATCTAGCAGCCCTTGTCAAGGAGGCTGATGCTGAACATAACCGTTCAATGAACAAAGTCATTGAACAGCTGTTCAGGCAAGGCTTTGACAAGGACACTGCCTTGCTAGATCAAGAGATCAGGAATATGGAGAGGAGAGAGATTGAGTACCGATGGACTACTCATAGCCAAGAGGAAAGACAAAAACTTGAGGCTATGAGTAGGTTCACTTCGAAGTACCTGGGCAGACCAGTCCTTGATGTTAAGGCATGGACCAGGGACAGACTCTTGGCAATAACCACCAAGATCTGTTCGGCTGGTGATTTTACCAAGGGACTGGTCGCTGAGGCCCTATCTGAAGCTGGTGCTGGGAACAGGACACTGCTAGTAAAGCTAACCAAACCAGCTCTTATCTCTAGGCTGCTAGCAGTGCCTGCCAACACTCCCACACCAACAACCCAACCACAACCCACAAAACCAACTCCTTTACCACCAAAACCCGCAGCCAATGATCCACCCTTGAAGAAGAAGAGAAGGGTGCTGAGGCTGCAAGATGAAGAAGAGGATGATGAGGAGGATAGCCTGCCACTCTCAGCAGTTATACCTCTACCCAAAGCCAAACCACAAACCATCAATCCCACCTCACAGTAGGACACTGTGAAGGTTAAGTTAGAAGAGGAGGAGCAGCAGAAAAGACATGATGAGGAAATGCTGAAAAGCATTGACAAATGTTATACTGCTACCACCTCTATAATAAATATGCAGAGAGAAGCTCTGAGGTTATTCACCCTCAGACAAACCTTTCAATATGAAAGGGAGAGGGTGAGAACTTGGCCTGACCCAAGGGTGGCTCACAGGATAGTCAAGAAGGACATGCCTGTGAGATACAAAAGCCAACTAAAGAGAATCGTAGATGAAGAGATCTCTGTGGCTATTGTAATAACACCCTGGGAAATAGTAGATGAATTCGAGAAAGCTTATAGAGCCGGCCAATCACCCTTTTCAATGCTAGATAATAGGGTGGTTAGGAAGGGTCTGGTCTATAAGAAGCTTGAGAATTTTCATAGGAATGAGCTCACTTTGTTGTTAGAGGGTAAACACCCTGATGAGTTTGCATATAGGCAAATCACAACACTTGAGCTCAAAATGGAAGACAGGTCAAGTACCTCTCAGAGCTGTACGGTCGGGAGGGGTTATTCGAAGGTGAGCCTGAAGACCTGTCCAAGAAGAACAATTGATCTTTCTTCAGGCTTACTGTAGAGAATCCTACCGGCTTGTACGTGGGAGGTAGATCTCATGGATGGGGCAACAGCTCTGTGTCCAATTCCCCAAGACAGAGCTCCCATCCATACTTAGCCAAACAAACACTTGAGACTACCTCTCTGGCCAGTGCTTATCTGGGTCAACTTCTAATCTGATCTAGAAGGAAATAGACCAATCATTATGCCATCAATAAGTGGGACATCCAATAATTAGAGGTTTTGGCTGCATTGGTTCAGGGGGAGTTTGTTGGACCAAAGAACCAATGAGCCAAGATCAGGAAAACCTCTAAGTCCCACATGCCACTACTATAACATCTGAAGACTCTCATCAGCTATTGTGTTCTCTTGCTTGAATGTCAAACTCGAGAGCATCTTAGCTCCAGCCTTCTGCTGTTATGACAAAGTCTGAAGAACAAAGTGTGAAGATTAAAGAACTGAAGAACATCAGCTGAAGACTCCAAAGTACTGAAGACCAAGCACTGAAGTCTGAAGTACTGATCTTACAAGTACTGAAGACTTCAAGTACTGAAGACAAGTACTGAAGAATCAAAAGCTGAAGAACTAAAGATCTGAAGACCTTCTACTGAAGCACAAAGTCTGAAGACAAAGACTGAAGACAACAACTGATGATATCTACTGAAGTCATCAGTTGTTATATCATCTGAAGCCAAGTCTGAAGACCAAGTACTGAAGACTCAGAGTTTGTCACAACAACTGAAGAAGTCTTCTTCAGTTGTTGTGGTGGTTTTTCCTTTTCAGTAGTTTATTTACTTTCAGTAGTTGTACAACAACTGAAGAGCATGTTCTTCAGTTGTTATAGTATCAGTAGTTATAAAGGACTTAAGAGTTTGTTCTTCAGTCGTTGTAGGATTTCAGTAGTTTACTTTTGTCAGCACTTAGGAACTTTTGTAAGAAGATGTCAGTTGTTGACATCTTCAGTAGTTTTATGTTTTGACAACTGTAATTTAAATATTCAGTGATGTCAGAAAAGGACATCACCACCATGCTCTTGCCGCCTATATAAGGATGGCAAGCCATACAGTTTTAAATGCCGAAACGTGCGACCAATAGAACATTTATTGCTTCGCAGAACTCTTCTTTCTCTATGTTTATGCTTTAATCACAATATCTTTTATGTTCTTGCTTTAATTGCTAATTAATGTGCTAAATCCGCTGCAAACATAATCTAATTGATCAACACGAGAGGCTGAGATCCTGTCAATGTTCTCCACAATATGTAAATACTTTTCATTTTTCACAGTCCTTGACTGAGTATCATATCCATTATGATATATATTTTTGAAACTCAACAAGTTTCTTGTTGCTTTTGGAGAAAATAGAGCATTCTCTATTAAAAGCTTTATACCATTTGGTAATTCTAAATTTGCTTTTCCCACACCTTCTATTAAATTTAAAGGGCCTGATATTATATCGATGTTTCCCTTAGATGGTTTTAATTCATAAAAATATTTATGAGATTTAAGAATTGTATGTGTGGCACCACTATCTGCTATGCATAAATCTCCATTATTTGTTTGACCTTGGGCTTCCGTGAAATTCATTTAATCTTCAAATATAAAATACATAAAATAATAAGTTTATATATTAAACACACAAGTTCAACAACAAGATATATTACAAAAAAATCCATTAAACATAGTTAAAACATAACTTAATATAAGGAAATACATAGTTATAATTTTAGCAACATTTCAATTCATGGTTCCGAGTCATTGTAGAAATCTGAGTTATTCAACTCAGTGGTCACATTATCAAATTCGCCCACATAATTTGCCTCCTCTTTTCCTTTAGAGACTCTTGATATAGCTCACATAAATGTGAAGGTGTACGACATGTTTTCGCCCAGTGGTTTATGCTTCCACATCTAAAACATGAATCATCATAATTTGGGACGTACCAGCTTCATTTTTGAACTTGTTTTGCTGGTTATAATTGTTATTTTGTGGAGAGTAATAATGGTTAGCTCTTTGGCTACGAGCACGAGCACGACCCCGACCACAGTTATAATTGTTGTTCTATTTATGAGAGTGATTGCGACCACTTAAATAGTTTTTATTAGAATGCCCACAGCCACGGCCTCGCCCACGGCCTTGTCCACGGCTTTGTTCCCGTTTACGCTCAGAATTTTTATGATCATTGTTATGAGCAATATTTGCTTCTGGTATTGCTAATGATCCAATGGTACGAGCCTGATGGTTTTTCATTAATAGCTCGTTGTTTTTCTCTGCTACTAGAAGGAATGAATTTAGATCAGCATATCTTTTAAACTTTTGCAATCGATATTGTTGTTGCAAGTTTATGTTGGATGCATGAAATGTGAAGAAAGTTTTCTCCAACATATCCTCCTCAGTTACAGTCTGCCCACAAAAACGGAGTGTTGAGCATATTCTAAATAAAGCAGAGGTGTAATCATTCACTTTTTTGAAATCTTGGAACCTGAGATTGTTCCATTCATCTCTAGCAGCGGGAAGCAAGACTTCCCTTTGATGGTCAAATCTGCTTTGTAAATCTTTCCACAAAACACATGGGTCATCACAATTTGAGTATTCAAATTGTAGCATATTATCAATATGTTTATGAAGAAAGACATCACCTTTCGCTTTGTCTTGTTCCGAGCATTCATTGCCCTCTCAGATTGTTTCCACGACACCCATTGATTTGAGATGCCTCTTGACATGTGCTGTCCATGGCATATAATTTTCTCCGATGATGTCAAGAGCCGGAAATTCGATCTTGGCAATATTTGACATTTTATAGCTAGACATATATAATGTAAATATTAGAATTTATATATTCATGAAAATTGAGGCAAAATACATTGGTAGTGTTAGAAACAAATAAAAGAACAAGAAAATTTCAATGTTTTCAAATAGAAGATTAAAAATGAAGAAAGGCAATATTATAAGCATTATGGTAACTAATATAAAAACTGGGTGAGCCATCCTTGAAAAATTTCTTGAGTTGTTTGAGAAGAATAAATGTATATGAAATAAGTTGACAATTGGTAATTTATAGTAGTAAAATGGTAACCTTTAACAATACTTGTATTACCATTTTATAACCGTTTTACAACGGTAATATACATATAAACAATTTTGTAAGTAAAGTAAAATAAACAACTTTGGTGTAAAAAGTTATGTATATAACAAAGGTTAGATAGCGTAGAATGAAGATGTTAATAAGCATAATTAAATGTTAGTTAACATAAATAAAAGTTAGATATAAATTAAAAATGTTAGTAAGCATAAAACTAAATGTTAGTAAGCATAAAACTAATGTTAGTTGCCATAAATAAAAAGTTAACATAAATAAAATGTTAATAAGCATAATTAAATGTTAGTTAACATAAATAAAAGTTAGATAATGTTAAAGGAAATGTTAGTTATATAATAAGAGTTAGATGACATAAATTAAAAATGTTAGTTGCATAATTAAAAGTTAGATAATTGGTAGTCCCAAAAGTATCCATAATATGCCATTTGTATTATATATAGCAATTATTTTTTAATGTATATTATTGATCTTTGTTAATGAATTGCTTACCTTGCTTAAATTGGATGTCTTTGTGCTTGATTAACCTTCTTGATTACGAGATTAGAGTCTCGTGCTGATAACGTGTTATAATATAACTATGATTACAACAATATTATGAGTTATAATTGAAGAACTTTAGAAAGGAGAGAAGTTAAGATTTATATAACTTATGTAAGAGTGTATACAAGGTGTCATTTCTTCTTCACATTGTGAGGGTATTTATAGTACAAAATGCAATCAATTACTAGACAGGATAATGTATTTGATAGACAAGTGGTATAGTGGATTCATCTATAAGACCATAAGTTTGATAAAAGTGGTCATTCACTTTTATGATAATATTTCATAATATAGACCATATTATAGTTTTGTAAGGATGCATATTATATCTACAAAAACTCATGCTTAAATAATGTGCATTAAAAATGTGCATTCTATGCCTAAAACACTTATACATTAATATTGTTCAATGATAAATAATATATCCTCCACGTCACCAACTTTAATAACTGTAATATATGGTATGCAATAGTTACACACAATAAACAATATTAGGAAATGCTGCCGTCTGGTAAACAAAAAACTGAGAATAATTTAAAAAATGTTATGTTATTATACACATCTATCTCTGACTTCATTTTATTATTTAGCATGATAAATAAACAATCCTTTACTAATATTTGATTCCCATTTGTCACTATATATCGTGTGACTTCAATTTTTAGTAGTTATCGATAAAACAAAAAGTATCGAAAATAGACATTATCAAGTGGGATACTCAGATCAAACTATTTTATTTAATACATAAAATTCATGTAGAATCGTAACCAACGGATTATATTACAAGTTATTAATTTGATCAATTCACCTAACCATCACCTAACCATCATCCAACAAGACCTTATAACTTGATCATGGTGCACTCAGGTCCTTCGGATTCGCACAAACACAGACCATGATCCAGTTTCTAACATATAGTCTCCTCATAGTCACATCTTACGTCCTATGGACTTTTTACAAGCACCACAAATCCGGAACAACCAAACCAACGTTCCCCCGGGGAGCCTCGGGTGGCCGTTTATCGGGGAAACACTCGCGCTCCGTCGCGCGTTATTAGACGGGGTGCCCGAGAGATTCGTTAGGGAACGGGTAGAGAAATATGGAAATCCTCTAGTGTTCAAGACTTCGTTGTTTGGTGATCGTGTCGCGGTCTTGTGTGGGCCCACGGGGCACAAGTTCTTGTTCGGGAACGAGAACAGGCTTGTGGCGTTGTGGTGGCCGTCGCCGATTAAGAAGCTGTTTGGTAGGTCGTTGATTTCGGTTCATGGTGATGAAGCGAAATGGATGAGGAAGATGATGTTATTGTATCTTGGTCCTGATGCTTTTGTTACTCACTATGGTGCCACCATGGACGTTGTTACCCGTAGACATATTGAAGTTCACTGGAAGGTAATAAATTAGATAATGCAATAGACATTTTCTTCATCACAATTAAGAAAAATATATATATTATTCAATTATTATTTTTAACTATATATTTATATAAATAATATTTTATTATTATCATTATTATAGATCAAATTGGACTAATAAACTTATGGTTAATTTAATTTAATATCTACTGTGTTATTGCAAATATTTCTCATGTGTAATGTTGTTTGTCAATGTCAATGAAGGAAAGGAAGAGGTTAGCGTATATCAAACCGTTAAGTTATACACCTTTGAGATCGCTTGTCGCTTATTTATGAACCTGGAGGAACCAAGCCATATCGCAAAACTCGGTTCCCTTTTCAACATCTTCTTGAAAGGCATCTTTGAACTACCTATAGATTTCCCTGGGACGCGCTTTTACCGCTCTAGAAAAGCTGTATCAGCCATTAGAACCGAAGTTATGACGATTATAAAAGCACGAAGAGTGGCACTAGCAAAAGGACATGCATCGTCTTCTCAAGACCTCCTATCACATTTGCTTACATCTTCGGACGAAAATGGAAGGTGTTTAACCGAAATAGAGATTGTAAACAACATCTTGATACTGCTCATGGCTGGTCATGACACCACCACTGTTTCCATCACCATGCTTATACAGCGACTCGGCAAACACCCTGATATTTATCACAAGGTGTTGAAAGGTATGTTATGTTTGGTTATGGAACTATGCGAAATATTTTAAATTTATGTGATATTTTTTAACACTAAATAAGTACGTACACGCCAACTTGTAGCGTGTAATATTTAAACCTCTAACATTTTGATTATAGGCTGTACTATTTAACCACCAAGATATCATTGAGCCAAATTTGTTTGACACATAAACTAATGTTTGCAGAGCAATTGGAGATTTCTAAGGCAAAGAAAGCAGGTGAATTGCTTAAATGGGAGGACATACAAAATATGAGATACTCTTCTAATGTTATAACAGAAGTCTGAGAATGACTCCACCAGCCATAGGAGGCTTTAGAGAGGCCTTGGTCGATTTCGATTACGCCGGTTATACCATTCCCAAAGGATGGAAGGTAGCATGTTTATACCGATATTCGATAATGAGTCTTTCATTGCAGCGTCAAAAATATGTTATAAATATACGTGAACGGCTTACTATTGATTATATAAATTGATTAATCAAATGACTTGTAACCTACCTATAATGTGTATAGTAAATGCGTTATTTTTTAAGTGGTCGAGAGTTCTAGTCCCATGACGAACATTGATATGGATTTAAAAGTAGATTTAAAATTTATATGGATTTCAATATATTTAAACTTTATTTTTACTAAAAAATAAGACTTTCATCTGGATATACTACATGCAAATGTGCATATAGTTGTAACTTTTAAAAATTCTCAGGACAAATACAAATAGCAAAGACAAATAGAAATAAACATTTTCTTTCAATATATCATTTTCTTGAAAGCAAGGTTGTTATGATTGTGAACATAATATTAGACACTAAGCTCACTATTTTCTTTGTGGTGTATCTTCAGCTACATTGGAGTGCCATAGCGACACATAAAGACGAGGCTAACTTTGAAGACCCTACACGATTTGATCCATCTCGGTTTGAAGGTGCACCACAAACTCCATTTACATATGTGCCGTTCGGAGGGGGTCCTAGGATGTGTTTAGGAAAAGAATTTGCCCGATTGCAAATACTTGCCTTCCTTCACAACATCATCATCAACTTCAAATGGGATTTGTTGATACCCAATGAGAAAATTGAATGGGATCCAATGGCTATACCAATGAAAGGGCTTCCGATTCGTCTTCATCCTCATCAAGTTTGATATTCTAGTGTCAAGGACTCATAAGTTACCTTTGCACTTTTGCTTGAAATGATAATGATGGAAATAATCAATAAGGAGTGATTACTGATTATGTATGTATCATTGATAAAACTTGTGTGATCTTAAAACTTAGAGTAAATTACTATTTTCATACTTAATGTTTGCACAAAATAACTATATTCATCCAAAAGTTTATAAAATAACCATTTTAGTTCAATAATTTCAATTAAATAACGATTTCCTCCACTTCGTGAACCTCATTCATGGATTCCGTTAAAAGTTCCTCATATGCCCCTCACATGAGGGGCATTTTAGTCAATTCCACATAAAAATATCTTTTTTCTATATGGGATGTTTGTTGTTGCCATTTTAACCTATAAAATCAAATGCCACAAACAAATATAGTAAATAAGTCTTCATGACGAAAAGACACATTTAACCCTGGTTAAAATCAAACAACTATAAGATAGAACAACAATGATAATGTACATGAATTTGAAATAAAAGTAATGTAAACCTAACATAAATATGAGAATAACTAAACCCGATATCTTGTTTTGAAACGTACCACATTGAAACAACTATGACGAGGAATTCTTTGAAGGAACAATAGATTAATCGCAGGTCTGTGAAGCCGACCGATAAAAAGTCACAGCTTTTGAAACCGATCGATAGAGGTGTCGTAGGTTGTGAAGTTGATTAATAAGGAGTCACAGCTTATGAAGCCAGTTGACATATCATTGCAGATTGTGAAGTCAATTGATTGTGATTTTAACGGAATCCATGGATGGGGTTAATGAAGTGGATGAAAATCGTTACTTAATTAAAACTATTGGACTAAAATGATTATTTTTAAACCTTCGAATGAAAATAGTTATATTAAACAAACCACAAGGATGAAAATATTAATTTACTCTAAAAGTTATATAAATGTGATTTTGTTGGTAAAGACTTCATAGTCATTTAACTAGTATATAACCATATTGTTACATTAAATAGTATACTATTAATCATAAATTCTTGTATCATATACGACCAATCTGATATTGAAATTGTGGTGGCAAAAACCTAGTGACCGGGGAATATTTTACGACCGTTTTCACGATGGCTAATCTCGTAACCAATTTGCGAGTTGTGACTAGCCTGTTTTATGATCAATTTGGACCGACCTATTTCGCAACCGATTTGAAAACCCTTTTTTTACATGGTTTTGCCGCTGACCTATTTTGCATTCGATTTACAACAGCCCTTTTTTACAATTTTTCTACCGATCTGCAAGTACCGGCTTGTATATGAAGTCTCGTCTTACACCCGGCCACTCTAACTCTTTTAGCATACAAACTTTCAGTTACATCACAATTTCACATGATGGTAAATACCTAGTTTAAATTACAATCAAGAATCAACTTTAAAATAGATACACTACTTCTCACCCCGTTAGTAGAACCAAAATTAGATCGATTTACCCTTTGATTGGAATATAAACAATTAAACATTACATTGATCCCATGGAGATTTAAGAAGGTGGTACCATTCATGGGCTGAGTTTAGAAAGCATATGAGGTGGTGGGACAACATTATCCAATCAAAGGATATAACACCCATGTGGCAGCACTCTATTGCTTAACCATCAGTTAATTTTCACTCAAAAATGTTGAAGAAAAATATACCCTTAATTTAATTAAACACCCTTTGAAACTTGAAACTAGTTGTTAAAAAGGTGTAGTTGTTCCTTATTCTCTCCTATTATAATTGTGTTGTTTCAGTTTTACACGTTACATTCTCATTTATATTTTTTGTTTGTTTATTGTTTAGTGGGTTGAGCTGTGTTGTTTCTTGCTAGGCTGCTGGGCTTCTTGCTGTGCTGGGCTGCTGGGCTTCTTGCTGGGCCTCTTGCTGCGTATGAAAGCTGGGCTGTTGCTGGTGTTTATTGTGGCAAGTGATTTAGGGTTCCTTGCCTACATATGCAGGGTTTCCCTTTGTCTCAGATCTAACAAACTCATCAACACTTACACTCTCTCTCTCTCTCTCGATAGTTCTCATCTTCTTGAAGATTGTTAGGGTTACATCACATTGATGACCTATATGTTGTTGTTCTTGTTCTAAGTTTAGATCATCACATTGATGTTCTTGTTTAGAGAGTGATTCAGTTTGTTCATATGTATTCTTTCGATTGTATCTCTGTTGGATCTTGTTGGTTGAATCTGATTATCATATTTTGACATGGTATCAGAGCGTTGGCTCTGATTCTATGCGCTTCCGCTACATCTCGCCAACCAAGGAAAAGACGCTTCGACTAAAACCCTAGATTCAAATCTGGGCCTGTTCTTGCATCTCAAAGGCAAAAGTCTATTAACGATTCGCCCTGAATCGGATTGTGGCTCACTCGTCCTCTATCTACTATCTTTGCCCCTGTAACCCTTGAAGGTTACAAAGAAGGGCTCATATCTGCTTAGGTTTATCCGATATTGGATAAACCCTCTGTAAGAATCTTCTTCTCCTTTCTATGTCTCGTTGTTTGTTCGTATTTCTTTTTAGCTTAATCTAGGCTGATTGATTGACCGGGTTAGGGGGACCGGTATTATCTGTGTTGTGCCCTAGAGGGTATACGTGTGCATCACTTGCTTGAATAATTTTGTGTGCCTGCATTACTCTTCTGAGACTAATCCTTGATCTGCCAACGTGATTGGTGTGAAAACCTGGCACTGGTCTCTGAAGATTTGTATCTGTACGCGTGCTTGTGTGATATCTCATTCTTTCTTGTGATAACCAAAAATGGCTGAATCAGAAATTGTTAACACAGACACTAATAACTCTAAAACCCTAATCAGCAAATTAGATGCTAGTGACCCTCTATATCTTCATCCTAGTGACACTAGTAACCTAACAATTTTATCCATTAAACTTAAAGGTTCTGAAAATTACACCTTATGGGCAAATGCTATGAAACTTGCCCTAGAAGTAAAAAACAAATATGGATTCACAGATGGGTCATGTGTAAAACAATCTAAAGATAATATTCTGTCAAAACAATGGGACAGATGTAATTCAGTTGTCATTAGTTGGATTCTTAACTCAATTTCTGAAGAACTGTACATAGGGCAGGTTTATGCTAAACTAGCTTCTGAAATCTGGACTGATTTAAAAGAAACGTATGACAAAATTGATGGGTCTGTGGTGTTTGGGCTATATCAAAAAATTAATTCACTAACTCAAAATGGGTGCTCTGTTTCTGAATACTATCATAACCTTAACATCATGTGGAAACAACTTGATCAAATGCTTCAACTTCCCTCAAGTACATGTAATGCATCTAAGTCATTTAATGATTTTAATCATCTAATAAAACTCATGCAATTCCTTATGGGCCTAGATAGTGTATACCAACCAGTAAGAACCAGCCTCTTACTCAGAGATCCTCTACCTACAATTAAAGAGGCATTCTCTATAGTCTCTAGGGAGGAGTCTCACAGGAACTCCTCCTCCTCGACCTCTAATCTCAATCAGTTGCCTTCACCTCTAAGCCAACCTTAACATTGGAAAAAACAAATCAAAATTCTGAAACTAAACGGAAAAACATAAGAGGACCTAACCCTAACCTGAAATGCTCTCACTGTAACAAAATTGGTCATACTATGGAAAGATGTTATGAACTTGTTGGCTATCCATCTGGATCTAAACCAAGAGGTGGTCAGGGTCATCGTGTAAACCAGTCCAATAATTCAAAAGTTGACTCTACCACCTCATCTCCTACATCTATAATAGCTAACACTCTAACTCCTGATCAAGTGACTAAGCTGTTAGGTCTCCTACATGAAAAGAGCAGTGAAGGCTCCCTCTCAGCCAATTTCTCTGGTAACTCCCTTAAATCTACACATTATTGTCTTAGTGGGGGTGTTTCACCCTATCTTGACTCTGGGTGGATTATTGACTCCGGAGCAAGTCAACACATGGTTAAATCTGAAAATAACCTCTTAAATTCCTATGATATTTCTGAATTTAATGTTAAAGTCAAACACCCTAATGGAACCAGTGCCCATGTGGTTAAAATTGGAGATGTTAAAATTAATGAACACATTATCCTTCGGGATGCCTTAGTTGTCCCAGAGTATTGTGTCAATCTGATTTCTGTACACAAACTCGCTAAAGATAATAGTTTACAAGTCACATTTGATGAAAATTCCTGTCACATACAGGATTCTCTCACAAATAAAACACTGGTGACTGGTGATCAGTGTGATGGGCTGTACCTGTGTGCTGGTAGGTCTAACAACTCAAGATCATCTGTTAATAATTCTGATACGTTTCACATCTGGCATTACCGAATGGGTCACCCTGCTGAGCAAGCTCTAGTTGCAATAAACAACAAGCTAAATTAAGTAATCATGAATTGCACCCTTGTGACATATGTCATAAGGCTAAACAACATAGAACTCCATTTCCCTTGAGTAACCATCAATCTAACAGTCTAGGTGAACTAATTCACATAGATGTTTGGGGCCCTTATAGGACTGCAAGTAGGGAAGGCTTTAAGTACTTCTTAACAATTGTTGATGATTACTCTAGGGCTGTATGGGTGTTTCTAATGAAACAACAAAATGAAGTGTTTGATAACATTCAAACATTCTATGCCTTAATAAAAAATCAATTTGGCATCTCTATCAAGACATTCAGATCCGATAATGGGACTGAATTTGTCAATTATCAAATGCAAACTTTTGTAAATTTAACGGGATTCTCCACCAAACATCATGTGCCTATACCCTCAGCAAAATGGAATAGCTGAGAGGAAACATAGACACCTTCTCAATGTAGCTAGAGCTTTATTGTTCCAAGGGTGTTTACCCTTAAAATTCTGGTCTGAATGTATTCTCACTGCTGCCTATCTCATCAACAGGACTCCTTCATCTGTGCTTAAAGGAAAAACCCCTTATGAACTTGTCCATGGCTATGTTCCCACTCTTGAACATCTACGGGTCTTTGGCTGTCTATGTTTCTGCACCACACCTAATAATTCTGATAAATTCGCTAGTAATTCTGAGAAATGTGTTTTTATGGGTTACTCTTCAACAAAAAAGATATAAGATGTGGAGTCTGGATAAGAAACAAATGATTTTCTCAAGAGACGTTAAATTCTATGAGACTATATTTCCCTTTCAGAAAATAAATTCAGAAAATAATCTTCACACAGACTCTACTCTTAATTCTCTTAATTTTTTTGATCTTTATGATAACAACCTTAACGATGGGGCTGTAGAGATCCCCGATGATGAAAGAGGGAACAATGAAAACATTGACCTTCGGTCTCTGCAGCCAGATTTAGGCACTCAGTCAACTGAAGTTGTGACTGAACAACAGTTGCCCAGTCAGACTGAGACCAATCATGGCGGGGCAGAGGAAGTAGTTGATGTAAATGAACAAATATATACCTCTGAGGGGACAGAACACACACAGTGTGAGTCTGTTGACACTAGGCGCTCTACAAGATCATCTATCTTTCTTAAGAAACTTAATGATTTTATAATTGAAGGGAAAGTTAAATATGGGTTAGAAAAGGTGGTCAATTATACTTTTTTGTCTCCTGAAAATTTTTCCTTTACTTCAAATTTAAATAAACATGTTGAACCTCGAAGTTTCAAGGAAGTTGTCAATGATCCTAATTGGATAAATGCAATGAACCAAGAAATGGAAGCATTGCATAGGAATCACACTTGGGATCTAGTTGACCTTCCCCCAAACCGCAAACCTATTGGTTGTAAATGGCTTTTTAAAATAAAATATAAATCAACCGGTGAAATTGAACGTTATAAAGCCAGACTAGTTGCTAAGGGGTTTAGTCAACAAGAAGGAGTTGACTTTGACGAAACCTTTTCTCCTGTTGTTAAGATGGTTACTATAAGATGTGTTCTTAATTTAGCTGTTCAAAATGAATGGCCTTTATATCAACTTGACATTAATAATGCATTTCTATATGGAGATCTTCATGAGGAAGTTTATATGCAACTTCCTGAGGGATATTTCTCCAAGTCAGAATCCAAAGTTTGCAAATTAACCAAGTCTTTATATGAGCTTAAACAAGCCCCACGTATGTGGAACGAAAAATTAGTAGGTGTTCTCAGAGCTTTGGGTTTATCCAAAGCAAATGTGATCATTCTATGTTCACTATGTCTCAAAAGTCTGTATTTCTTGTCTTACTTGTATACGTTGATGACATTATTCTTACTGGAAACTGTAGAGACAGCATTAATAAAATTAAACAGTTGCTTCAGTCCAAATTTTTAATAAAAGACTTAGGTCTTTTAAAATATTTTTTGGGTATTGAGGTAATTAGATCAAATAATGTCATTTCTTTATCTCAAAGGAAGTATTGTCTTGAACTTCTTAATGAGTATGGTATGACTGGGTGTAAACCTGTCTCCACCCCTATTGAACAAAATTATGTTATTTCGTCTCAATGTAAAAATGAC
This sequence comes from Flaveria linearis, assembly GCA_024085815.1. Lineage (NCBI taxonomy): Eukaryota > Viridiplantae > Streptophyta > Magnoliopsida > Asterales > Asteraceae > Flaveria > Flaveria linearis. Next base: position 15,401,496 of record CM044014.1, on the reverse strand, counting down.
TCTACTGCTCTTACCAATATAACTGTATATCAAAAATTAGTTGGTAAACTAATTTACCTCTCTCATACTCGACCTAATATTTCATATACAGTATACTTTCTTAGTCGGTTTATGCACAAACCAACTGAAGTACACCTGCAAGTTGCATTAAGGTTACTTCGGTATTTAAAACTTTCCCCTGGGAAAGGGTTAAGGTTTGTCAAAGGTCAGACCAATCAGCTTACTGCTTATGCAGGTTCTGACTGGGGAAAGTGTATTGACACTAGGAGATCTGTAACAGGCTTTTGTCTGTTTATGGGCTCTTCTCTTGTGTCTTGGAAAAGTAAACAGCAGTCCACTATTTCTCGGTCTTCAGCTGAAGCTGAATAACGTGCAATGTGTGCTGCTGCTTGTGAAGTTCTTTGGGTTATTAATCTTTTACGTGAGCTGCAGGTTAATGTTGCTTTACCTATTTTGTTATTCTGTGATAATACTGCTGCCCTTTCAATCGCTGCTAATCCTGTGTTCCATGAGCGCACAAAGCATTTTGAGATTGATTTGTTTTTCTGACGCGAAAAAATTAATTCGGGTGTGCTCTGTACCACTGGTGTTAAGTCATGTGATCAGCTGGCAGACATGTTCATAAAAGGTTTGTTAGTAAAGCAACATGCTGATATGTGCTCTCGGCTTGGGCTGTTTGATGAGTTCCGTGCTAGAACTGAGGGGGATGTTAAAAAAGGTGTAGTTGTTCCTTATTCTCTCCTATTATAATTGTGTTGTTTTAGTTCTACACGTTACATTCTCATTTATATTTTTGTTTGTTTATTGTTTAGTGGGCTGAGCTGTGTTGTTTCTTGCTGGGCTGCTGGGCTTCTTGCTGTGCTGGGCTGCTGGGCTTCTTGCTGGGCCTCTTGCTGCGTATGAAAGCTGGGCTGTTGCTGGTGTTTATTGTGGCAAGTGATTTAGGGTTCCTTGCCTACATATGCAGGGTTTCCCTTTGTCTCAGATCTAACAAACTCATCAACACTTACACACACTCTCTCTCTCTCGATAGTTCTCATCTTCTTGAAGATTGTTAGGGTTACATCACATTGATGACCTATATGCTGTTGTTCTTGTTCTAAGTTTAGATCATCACATTGATGTTCTTGTTTAGAGAGTGATTCAGTTTGTTCATCTGTATTCTTTCGATTGTATCTCTGTTGGATCTTGTTGGTTGAATCTGATTATCATATTTTGACATTAGTTATCAAGTTTTTCATCAATGCAAAATGGCAAATTGCATGTTGCCATCTGTCGCTTCAAGATTTGTGGTGACTCCAAGTGTCACCTCTAACACAACCACAATCAAGTCCCATTTGGCTATGTTACCTTGTTAAAACGCCAGAGGTTCGGCACTCGTTGTAAGGGCGGGTGAAGATGTGGCTCCACCGGCTGCAACCGCGCGCTGAACCCATCAAGGAAGACAAGCCTAAGCCACCACCAATTGGACCTGAGAGAGGAGCCAAAATAAATTATATTATAGCATATCATGTCATCATCATTATTTATATATATATATATATAGAGAGAGAGAGAGAGAGAATTGTACTTATATTTAATAGAGTTGTGACTGTAGATCGGGTAATTAGTTTATAAATATGTGTGTGCGCGTGTGGTTTTAATGTGTTAACTGAGTATGTGATGTTGATGTTGGATACCAAATAGTAGGGATATACCCGGTTTTTTAACAACTATGCACTACCTTCTCTTTTTTAATATAAACACCTTGAGATAACCAGTCTACGACAATAATCAGGGAATTTTGGGATTGTGGGGGCAAAGATAGTAGTTCAAACCCAACCCATTGACCTGGTTTAGATCTGTGAGTCGATTGTCTACTATGATGTTTTGAAGCAAAAGTGACCCAGACCATTAACGAGTCCAATAAACTTGTTTGTTTTTAATCTACCTTCTCTCTCATCACCACCACTTGAGAAACTTAGAGCAAATACCACCACCTGACACATATATTACAAGGGTGTTTTTGATTTTTCACATAAATGTAACAGAATAAATGAATGGTGTTATTGACTTATCGACAAGAGTTCAATTCAAACAAGATGAAATTAGTAGACTATAAAGTCAAACTATAGAATGGTGTGAATAATATTTAACTTGGTGTGTGCAAATTATTTTCGATACAATGTCAAGCTCACTTCTCTTTTTCAATTTTCATCGAAGTTGTCCCAACAATAATAACGCTTTCATGTGATCAAAATTCAAAACGTACCACATTCTAATATAGTTGCACATCAATACCAAGGCATAATTGATGTTACATATCATGCAACATTTTACATCCAAACCCTGGGCGAGCCCAACTTGTTGCATTTTTATGTAAATTTAAAATAAATTGTTTTAGAAAATAATAAGGCATGATAAGTAGGATTAGATCAGGGTCGGGTTGGATGTCAACCGACACTCATTGATTTTTTATGTTTAATGTATATAATTGATACTTCGAGTGAAATCCAATAATTTTTTACACCTAATACTTATAAAACTTTTGTTGCCAGTGACTACAAATTTTTTTAATTATAAATTAAAAACTTATAGTTATTAAAATATAAAATAAACAAATACTAATCTTATTAAAATTAATAAATATACACATCTATTATAGCATATATCTAAGCTGTTCAGAACATTCACAACTTAATCTTTATCCACATCTCTTCTTTATAACTAAAGGGAAATTTTGAGAAAATAACTCAAATTGTGACTCCATCGTATTCTTAAAATATAGATCAAGTTTAGGGACATGCTTCTCGGTTCATATATTTAGATATTCACTATTAATTCCTTATATATATATATAATATATATATATATATATATATAACCCTATATATATCACTCATAAAAAATTTGAGTGAATGTAAATGGAAGAAATAGAAAATATAATAAAAAATAATAAATAGCTATTATTTAATTAAATAAGTACATGGTATGAGAAAGAAATATGAGGGGTTTAAATAAGATGAACAAATTTTAGAAAGAATATAGATTTTACCTAAATTATATGAATAAGTATATATAACTTTACTAGGTTAGTATCCTGTGTATTACACGTGTTGAATAAATAAATTATTAAATAATTAGTAAAAAAATTTATGAATTATAAAACCATGCTTGAAAATAAAATATGATTATAATTATGTATAAATAGTTACTTTAAGTAAATAAATAATAATTTATTTTTCTTAAACTTTTGTTTTATAAAAAATTATTATTTTTAAATATTTTTAAGTGAATAATTTTTTTTAAAAGTTTGTTTCTTTTTTGTTTTTAAAAAGTGTGTTTATAATTAAAAAAACAGATTTCCAATTTATTAAATTATATATTTATTAATTTGAAAATGGCATGAATAAAATTATTAGTATTTAATAAATTGAAAATCTATTTTTTAACTAAAAACACACTTTTCAAAAACAAAAAAGCAACGAACTTTTTAAAAAAATTATTTTACTTAAAACAAAATATTTAAAAATCATAATTTTTTAATAAAACAAAAGTTTAAGAAAAATACATTATTGTTTATTTACTTAAAGTAGCTATTTATATATAGTTTCATACTTTATTTTGAAACATGGTTTTATAATTCATAAATTTTTATACTAATTATTTAATAATTTATTTATTCAACCTGTGTAATGTACGGGATACTAACCTAGTAACATTAATAAAAAGACATATTTTCTTAATTTATTAAGAAATATTTTTAAGCTTAAAAAGAATTAAAATTATTTAATTTATAATTTGGGTAAATATTTAAGAGGAGAGAGACGGGAAAAACAAATTTAGGGGGCATGAAAATGTGACAAATGTCCCCTCAAGTTACTCTTTTAGTATTATATTTATTTTAAAACATGGTTTTATAATTCATAAATTTTTATACTAATTATTTAATAATTTATTTATTCAACCCGTGTAATGCACGGGATACTAACCTAGTAACATTAATAAAAGGACATCTTTTCTTAATTTATTAAGAAATATTTTTAACTTTAAAAAGAATTAAAACTATTTAATTTTTAATTTGGGTAACTTAAGAGGAGAGAGAGGCGGGAAAAACAAATTTAGGGGGCATGGAAATATGACAAATGTCCCCTCAAGTTACTTTTTTAGTATTATATATATATATGTGAATGCTAGACCTATACTTAAGTCGGGTAGACATTTCATTTATACAATTACTCATTTACTCTTACTCTTCTAACCCCTCTCAAATGAAAGGATATTACATTTTTATTATACAATTTTAGTTGGTTGTTTTTATTGTCTGAATTAACTAGACTCTACTCAAATCGGGTCGAAAAAACTATAATTGAAAAACATGTATCTGAACATTGACAATCAACGACACCCATATAAAAATTCTTGGGTGGCATTTATATATTATCAATTTATCATCTTTCACAAAAGAGTATAAACTAAGATAGTTACTTAAATTTTAATTTATTTTTAAGTATCATTGTATTACTTGTTACTTATGTACTTAAATTGTCAGCTCAATAATAAAAGTAAAATACTCTTTATAAATCATTTAAATCCAAAACTTAATACGAATAATTTAAAAAACCTTAAGAACCAGATGTTGCTCTTCAAAATTATGATGTTCAACACGTGTAGTTAAATAAATAAACGTCGATCTCTATTTGTGAATTTACGAGTTTAAGTTCTATAGTAAACAAATGATGAAGAAAACAATTAAAAAAAAGTTAAATAGATATATGAAAATAGAGTTTACAAGAGTTAAATGGTGGGTCCAGTATTTGGAAAAGCTGGCAGGGATGCTGTAGCTACAAAGGTCAACGTCACTGTTTCAACGGTTCTAATGAGTTGAATTCACACATTCCAATCTTTAATATTTCAGCCTTTTGCCAGCTTCTCTACCGGAAAAAGACGAAAACCTCACCCCAGTCCAGCAAACACCACAACGTATTACCCTATATATTAATAAGGCAACGTGAGAAATAGAAATGTTTAGTGGGTTTGTGGTTTGGTCACAGATATTTGATAACTTTTATATTTGCCCCCCTCAACAGATATTTAGACATGAAAGTAAAAGAAAACCCTTTCTATTTGTCTCTACTTTCGCCCCCTTCTTACCCGTCCACCGCGGTGGGGTGGCGACGGTGGTGTGGAGGTTGGTGTTGCCGGAGGTGGTGGGGTGGCGAGATTTCTCTCTTCTTCTTCTTCCGATAGGTTATCGCCTATCGGTTGTACATTACCGTCGGCTCTTGGGATTCCCCCCAAACCCAAACGTTGTTTCCCTGTTTCTTAGGGTTTTCGTTTTGAGATCCGATGATGGTGACCACCCACCTGGCGAGGCAACTCCGGTTGCAGCCATGGGAGGCACCTGAGACGTCTTTTTTTGGTACGACGACGATTATTGTAGATCTAGGCCGATTGGAGATGGAGACGGAGGTGTCAACGATTCCTCGGTCCTTGAATGTCAGTGGTTGCGACGGAGGCAGACACAAACGTCGGTCTGTCTCCGACATTTGTGTCGGCCGCTGACCGTCGGTCGTCCGGTCGTTGTCTCTACCGTCGTCGCTGCCTGCCTCCATCGTCGTCGATGCATGGTCTCGCCGGTGTTAATTGTGATTGATTTTAGGGGTTGTCGTCTGGTGAAGGCATTCGCCTTTTGGCTGCCCCTTTCCGGTGAAACTGTTGTCAGTTGTTTACGTCAGGTGTAGAGAGGTGCGGTAACGGTGGTGGTTATACCGAGAAGGGGTTTTGGTGGTTCTTTTGCTACCGCCTCTACTAAGGCGGAGCCGCCCCAAGCCTGCCTCCTCTTCCTCCCATACTTGACCTGTGTTACTAAGCGTGGTGTACATGCTATTCGGTACAGTCGATGATGATGAGCGTTTCCTCATCTGAGACAAAACATTGTCGTTAGGTTACGTGTTGATGATGATGAGGGTTACCCATCTGAAAGACCGGTTTAACTATGTTTTGGGTTTTACTTTGATTTATGCTTTATTTAGTTGGTTTGTTTGCAGGCCTATATGTTCAGGTTCATCTGAGACGAAATACTGTCGTTAGATAACATATTGATGATGATATGTTGATGATGATGAGGGTTACCTATCTGAAAGACCGGTTTAGCTATGTTTGGGGTTCTACATTAATTTTTGTTTTGTTTGGTTGGTTTAACTCGGTCTTTCTTTTTCTTTCATTATTTGTGTTAATAGAATTTGTGTGGATTACGTACTCTTTGTTTGAAGTATCTTTAAAATTTTAAAGGTGGTAATATGAAACGCACCATCTTTTGTGATTTTAGTCTCAGGCAGACGACAAAGTTTTGAATGTAACCGATATTATGAAGTCTTACGTATCAAAAAAATCAAACAGAATAAGAAATGAATGCAAAATGTAGTATAATACCGCGCAACGCGCGTTATGGATTTCAACTAGTTTTATTTGAACGGTAAATGTGCGATCCCGTTTCAAATAAACAAACAAACAAACAAACAAACCCAGTATATCCCACTCAAGAGCAGGGTCTGGGGAGGGTAGGTGTAGGCGAGTCTTTCCTCTATCTTGTTAGGTAGAGAGACCGCTTCCAAAGAGACCCCCGACTCGAATAGCAAAAGCCATACTGAAAGCCAGACAACAATACAATAAACCATACAACACATAGCATACAGTATACAAAAAACCATATCGATAGCAAGACATCATACAATAAAACCATATCGATAGCAAAAGCATGTGATCCTACAATGAAATCATAAAAAAAGAAACAAGGCTTAGAATAACCTTTTCCATCAAGCAAGAAAGAAAGATAGAAACTTAAATGTCGTGTTGCAGGACCTGCTCAATTTCTCACTCCTGTGAGGTCCAGGGCAGAGTAGACAATTATAATCTGAACCGACTAGTCAAGTTATGGAGTGCTTTAACTTGTTCTTTGAATGTGATAACTACTTTTAGAAAGAACATCATGATAATGAGAAAACATATCAGTGCATGTCACAACTATTGGTAAATATAAAAAATGAATCTGAATCAACTTTAACGTTAGTAATTAGAAAAAAAGGCCTATTACCCAAGACACTATGGAATCAATAAGATACTTATTATACCAAATATGTAATATTCTAGTTTCAGTTTTTTATCATTATTGTGAAAATAACCTTCAAGCCGCACTTTCCACGCCGGGCCTTTCAACTGGATGATAGTATCTACTTGAACGAGAGATCCTAATCTGCTTTCAATCTCTTCAAAGCAGGCTCATGTGTGGCTGGGATATTATTTTAATCGAATAATAGATATTATTTAATCGAATAATAGATGTTATTTTACTTGGTTAGATGAAGTTGCAAATCTGCTTTCAATCTCTACAAGCGATCCCGGTTCAAATAATAGATATTATTTTAATCGAAGTCATGTATATGTTTTTCAGCCGAGACCATACCCCAAATACTTTCAGGAGGAAACCCATTGGTAAGAAAACTCATTTGCCCAACACTGAGCATTTTGCGAAAAGTGTGATTTGAACCCATAATCTCTTAATATTTACATGTCATGAGCGTATTAATTTAACCAATTGAGCTAAGGATCATTGGTAAACATATATAATACAAAAAATTCATAATTAAAATACAATCATCAGTTTTTCTAAACAATGTTTGAAACTTTTTTCAATCTAATAAACTGTTTACACCGATTTGATACTTTAGATCTAACTTATTCAAGAACACTATTAAAAGGAAAACTAATCATTATGAAAAAAACCTTATTACTTCAGGTATTGTATCGGAAACTTAAAATATCTCCGGTCCAAACCATCACTCTGTAGAACTATGTAACATTGTAGTATATTATTAGTTTTAGTTACTACTAAAGTGAAGTGAAAAATATAGTGGGATGGGTTATAAAATCACTCCACAAATCAATCGATATATAATACACTATAAAAAACAAAGGTTTAAAAGAATCAAAGAAAAATGGTTTACCGATGAAGAATTTAGCCAGTCTCATCGGTTTAAATTAAATCATAAACATCAATTTTCAACTTAAATACATAAGGAACCTATTAAAAAAATAAGTTCAACACATAAATCACTTTCTACCAGTTTTCTAACTTTCTTAGACATATATGTACTTTTGGAATCCAATTATTGTACTTGGTTAGATGAAGTTGCAAATTTGCACTAGCACCCGATTTAATACAATAAATGATAAATGTGGTCATTGTTTTTTAGTCCGGTTATTTAGACACCCCTCATTTTAAATCAACACCCTTATACAATATACATCGCGTGTGGGTCCATACGTCGTGTATGGGTCCATACGCCGCGTATAGGGTGGGTTGTCGGGTGAATTTTATACCCTATACGTGGCGTATGAGGGCATACGTCGGGTATAGGGAATACAAACATTCCCTGACAGTTCATGTCAGACAAGTCTGTCAGACGCAGGGATATACGTCGCGTATGGGACCATACGCTGCGTATAGGCTATAATTTTTTTTGTCTTGGCTGAAATGCATAATGAACCTATACGTCGCGTATAGACCAATACGCGGAGTATAGGTTATGGTGTTTAGTTTTTTGTGTTATTTTTACATATATTTTTTTAATGATCTTTGCGTATAAATTTTGCGTATAAGTTATATTTTATAACTGTTGCTTTACTTTTGTGTTCGCCACCACGATCACAGATAAGTCATACCTTTACGACCTGACCTTCTTTTTTCTTTGATCTTCGTGTAATAATAACGTAACCATTATCACGTCCCCTATTAACAGCCCAACAGACTAGCTCATCGAGTGATAAAAATTCTTGAGACGTTTCAAACGATACTTTCGTCATTTGTTTTTCATCACTCGAGAGAAAGTTTATATTATTTTGTTGCGTGTCGTAACTTGACTCTCGGCAAAGTCAACTTCATCATCGAGAACATACGATTGGTTTAAATCTGGCAGTCCTGTCTCGTAAGAAGATTGAACGTACGAATCATCTTGATTTCTATCCGCCACGTACGAAACGCTTGAATATTCATTTGAATATTCACCAAACAAATAGTTATCATCCCAAAACCACATAATGAACGAATAAAAAGTGTGATATTTTGAGAGAAAAATACGTTTGAGATTTTCGCGTTTGAGATTTACAGAGATCGAAAGTGTTATCGAAAGCGTTCTTATATAGTTGAAAACGAATCTTGTGTCCCATCATATTTGAAATTACTTATACGTGACGTATGGGTCCATACGTCACGTATAGGCTTGCGTGTGGCACCTATACGCAACGTATGGCACTATATGCCACGTATAGGCTTGCCACGTCTTCCACGTATGACACCATACGCTGCGTATATTCGTACATGGTACAAAAATGCTTTAAAAGGACGTCTGACACCTATACATAGCGTATGGGCCCATACGCCACGTATAGGCTTGCGTATGACACCTATACGCAGCGTATGGGCCTATACGTTACGTATGGGCTTGCCAAGTTTGCCCCGTATGACGACATACGCTGCGTATATTCGTACATGGTACAAAACACTTTAAAAATACGCCTGATGTAACATCTCGTATTTCACGGTGTTAACCTTTTATAATAATAATAATAATAATAATAATAATAATAATAATGATAATAATATAATAATAATGATAAAAACAATAATAATAATAATAATAATAATAATAATAATAATAATAATAATAAGATGATAATAATAATAATATAATAATAATATAATAATAATAATAATAATAATAATAATAATAAATAATAATAATAATAATAATAATAGTACAGGGGTGATTCTTGTAAATTCTGAAACTTCAAAAGAAGTTTTATAACATAAAATAGCAAATTATAAACCGCAGGGACCATTGTGTAACTTTTTTAAAATCCAATTCCCCACCCCGCGATTCCGACACCACTGTTCCGGCCATCTTCGGTCACTCTCCGGCGAGGCCAAATCGATTAAAATACACGATTTTAAACCCCGAAACCGTTTCCAATGCATTCATCGGTGAGATTCGAATCCAATGCACCACTAAACACGCGTTAATCATCGAATTACAGCACAACATTGGATCCAACTTTATTCCCGATCGTTCAACGGTTAATTAACCCACTCAACACAACTTTAGACAAATTGATTCAATCAAACCGAACTTTATCTCCCTATAAATGGAATGCAACCTGCAATTCCAATCGAAACATACACACACACTGAATTCGATCATCCTCTTCATTGTCGACCTGTAACACTATCAAACACCACTCTCCGACCCATATACTCTGAAATTTACAGAGGGCTTTCGATCATAAGCCTCATTCGAAGCTATCTGCTCAATTAATTTGATTTTTATCAAGGTTTGATCATCGTTTGATTTCCCCCTAAGCCGCGACCTATTCTTCCTCGGTTCTTGCCAAATCGAGTCTTGAATCAGGTAATTAAGAGCATCAATATGCTCGATTTTAGATGGGGATTTGCCCCATGAATATCTGCATTAACATCATTAATTGATCTTCAATTTGGGGATCAATCGAATTAGGGTTCATCGATTTTGGGGGAATTACTGAAACTGTGTTTTTATAAATTAAAAACAGTGTCTAAGCGCGGCTGAGGCCCTTGGTTCACTGGTTTGGTGCGTGTGTTGTAAACAGGAGGTCCCGGGTTCGACCCCGGGCACCCCCAACTTATTTTTTGGGCTTTTTAAGCCCTAATTAAATACATAAAAATTCTTAAAAATTATAAAAATAAATTTTATAAACTTTTTCCATTTTTAATATTACAAAATGATTTTCTGTAAATTTATTTGGTTTAAAAACATTAAAAAATCTTTATAAAATATTATTTATAAATATTATAAATGATTATTTTATAAAAATGGACACTATATCACGTTTAATTACGAAATAATCATGGAAATTGTAAAAATTATACATCTTATAATTTCACAATTATTTACAAACGTAATTTATAAAATATACTTTCACAATTAATTTAGATTAATAAATTATTATCGGATAATACGTTATTGTAACGATATTTATTACAAAGAATATATACAAAATATATTTAAACATTATCTGATATTAAACCTAATTTCATTTCTAGATTAAAACACTTAAAGACATATTTCTTTCTAATAAATATAATATACAAAACCCTAAAATCCTAAAACCTTAGTTCACGTCTAAATATTAAACTTATTATTGAACTTAATCTTGTAATAAATACGTTTTAGGTACCTTGTAAAGGAATTCGTTGAAACGACGATTGTTATTATTTCTTATTAATCATCCAATATATACTTAATCGCTAAGTGAGTATTTCTATACCCATTTTATTATTTCACACACTTTTGGGTGAAACATGTTACCTTATAAACGTTACACTTGTAAATACGTTTGAATCTTGTAAACTTACGGCAATTTACTTGTGTGTTGTGGTTAGTTGAATCTTGTAGCTACCATGTAATGTCGAATACATGTACAATCATTAACTATTGCTAGCCTGGTGACGTCATAGATCTATGGGCCTGACAATCCTGCTTGGTTGATCCAAGTACACCTAGCTAATCGTATATACTTATAACTTGGTTGATCCAAGTACACGTTTGAAACTTGTAAATCTTTGTCAAGGTTTGATTGTGCATTCTGTCTTACATCCCTAGTTACTTTGTTCTCTAACTTACAACATGAATTGCCATCTTTTATATACTTATGTATTCGAAACTATAGAATGCTCACCAACATTTTTATGTTGACATTTTATTTTTAACATGTTTCAGGCAATAGCGTTATGTGGCTGTGAACAATCGTAACTCTCACACTTCGACGATTCCGCCGTCAAGGTTGGGGTGTGACACCTGACAACTATACTTGGCGTACGGGTCCATACGCCACGTATAGGTGGGACAAGTATTGGGCCATGACAACTATACGTGGCGTATGGACCCCTACGTCACGTATAGTGCTCATGCGCCCAAGACTTAGGCGCATGAGCTCTATATGTTGCATATGGTTCCATACGCCCACCTATAGTGCTCATGCGCCTAAGTCTTGGGCGCATGAGCACTATACGTGGCGTATGGGCCCATAAGCCACGTATAGTGCTCATGCGCCAAAGACTTAGGCGCATGACTTAGGCGTATGACCTTTGTTCAGGCGCACGACCTTTGTTCAGACGAATGAGCACTGTTTACGCGCATGATTTGGAAAGAAAATAGGGTTACGTTATTTCTTCAAAATAATTGTTAGGTAAACTACAAGTCTTACTTCATTTATATACATACTTACATACACATAAATGTCTTGATTACTTAATAATCATTTCAACTAACTCGGGTTCCACGGTATCAGTCGATTATGATAAAAATCTTGAAAATTATTCAGTTTAACCGTAACCGACTAACACCGATGGAACCCGAGTCAGTTCAAAAGATTCTTAGGTATTCAATTCAGATATATGTATATATGTATGTAAATACTTACTGAAGTAAGAATATATAATATTACCGATTAAATTATTTGCGAGAAAAAAATGTTGAACCACATAACCCAAATTTCTTGCGATCTTAAATCGAACCATCAATCACAAACAAATGAATTTGAGAATTCGAACATTTACGTTTTTAGACGAGCGAATGCGTTGCCTCCCTTTATATACACAACGAAAATGGACCTATACGGGGCGTATAGGTCCATACGCCACGTATAGGTCGGTGTCGTATATGACAAGTGGGTAGGTCCCCGACTGCTGCACCGACAGCTATACGCTGCGTATGGGTCCATACGCCGTGTTGTGTTTTTTTATGTTTAACGACCGTGTTGTGTTTTACATTTCGTTCTAGTTTATACACATTTACACACCGTAACGCACATACATAATTTAACGTTTTTACATCTATTTTTTTGTTCGGTTTTATTTATTTTATTTTACGAGTTTTTTTGATGGTGATCATTAGCAACGGTGTAACATTGATGCTACTTAACACGGTTTTACGCCTCATCACAAAGGCGTAGGGCTTAAATACTAGTTTATCATATAAACTAAATGTTTCGTTTACATAATCTAGATTTTTAGATGAAAACATGTCTAGCAACGAAAAAGTAATAAATTAATAAAAAAAAATTGAGTAGAGCATATTAAAATCATAAAGTGTCCTTGGATTCCTGCAACCATTAGAATTATTTTATTATCAAACTGCATTATTATTTTATAAAACAATTTGAACAATCACCTAAACCCAACACGGTTGTGGACTTGTAGCCCTGCTTGTACTAATAAAATCACACTCTTTCAACTGTTTTGATATATTTATAACCAATCATAACACCTGCACTATGAAAAACGAGTTGTATAATAGTCATGTACCACAATTCACATCAGATTTTACAATTTATTTTAATAATTACATTAAAAATTATTTTAATTTTTGATCGAGTAACAATTTTTATACATCGATCATTATATTTTTCCTCTCATCCACTAACAACCACTTTTAAAAAAAGGTGAGTTTATTCTACAAAATGTATTTTTACTATAAAGTGTGAAAAGATACAATAAAGTTATATCTCACACTTTAAATTGAATTTCAAAAAAAATACTTCGGAGTCTTTGTTCCTCTCGTCGTCCTTTTTCAGAAAAAAATATAAAATTTCATTGTGTCGTTTTATGACACAATGACGTCATTGTGTCTTTCATAAATAACACAATAAAAACATTACTTTTTTTATTTTTTTATTTTTGTTTATTTTTTTCTTAGTGAGGATGGTTAGGGGAAAAAAAGTTCGGTATTACATTTTTTAAATTCGATTTAATTTGTGAGATATAATTTTTCAGTTACTTTTTGACTCATTGTGTATTCTCACATTTTGAAGCAAAAATACACTTTGTAATTGAACATCTTTTTTCAAAAAATATTAAAACTATTATAAGAGTGAACAACAACACCTCAAATATACAGATTAACAGTAATATTTTTTTTCTCTACTAACAACCACTCCTTATAATATAAAAAATACACTTACAATAATACGGAAAGCTACTATGAATACTCTAAGGTATCGAATAGCAAAATGAAAACAACTATCCAAACATGCTCGTAAACCTTTATCAATTGGAAAAATATCACAAAACATTAATCAAGATTCAAAAGTATTTCAATTTAGTCACTCGTATATGTTTTTTTCAAATTGGACCACTAAATCAACAAATCAATTCATAATCAAATTTTTTTACGTAAAAAAAGTAATGAGGAAAAAAACCTGTGGGTCGGAATTTGCAATATAAGTAATTATATTGAAAAACAAAAAACATGCTAACTATATTAAAGTTAAAAAAATACTTATGTCACGTTCCACATCAGCAATAAAAAAAATATTTTCTAATTGAAACAAAAAAAAACATATTAAAACTTTTAAATTAAATAAAACATAAAAATTAAAGGGCCTAATTATAAATTTTTTATACTTGAGTTATCTGAATAAAACACTTTAAAAAGTTAGGTGCTAATTTACAAAATTATCACTTACCATATCAAATCACATCGAGCGATTTAGTTTCACGGTTTAATTATTTATCCAAACTAACACAAACTACAAGGACCAAAAAAAAAAAAAAAAAAAAAAAAAAAACAGTATCCCACCATCGTTTCTCACTAGTTTCCCACCATCTTCGTTATCTGCTTCATTTCTCTCTCTCTCTACTTGTATCTACTGTGTGTTTAATCAGAAATCGAATAATAAAGTGCATTTGGAGCCTATCGTAATTCGTATAAGTGAAAACCGGCGGATCTCCGCCTACATTTTGCTACCGGAATGACAGATTCCGGTGAGAATTCAACCGCATAAAGTGTTGGTATCAGTTTCACACTCTATTTGCTTTCTCTCATTAAAGCTCATTTTTCTCTTTCTAATGCTGCTGGTGTTTTTTGCAGTGTTTGCTTCGTTTAATCGTGCTTTGAAGCTTTTAACTATCTGATTTGATCTCGCTGTTTAAGGTAAACACGGAATCTGATGTTTTGTATTTCTTATGTAATTAGTGTTTTTGTAGTGATTGTTTATTAGATTGTTGATATTAGTAAGTTATCGATTCGTGTCTTTGGTATTTTAGCTTGAATTTGAGCGGTTATTAGAAGAAAAGTTAGGGTTTTATGATATGATGGATTTCATTGATTGAATATTGGTGTGAACGTGGACGAACACAAGTTATTTCATTGATGTAATTGAAATTGGATAATTAGTGATCAATGATTATTGTTTATTCTTCACTTCAGTTGATTACAACCTCTGAGATTTGCATTAGTAGGTGTTGAAATGAATAGGAATCAGAATGAGAGAAATAGGAATATGCAGAGACCTGTTCCTGGATGCTTGGGAAGTATGGTGAATCTTTTCGATTTGAATACGAGTGTAGGAGGAAACAGACTGCTTACAGAAAAGCCACATTATGAAGGTTGTTTTTACTTCTGAACATTAGAGTTGTGTTAGTGGAGCCTTCACTGTGTTCTTTGACTTTCTATTTGACCTTATATTAGTATATTCTTTTGCCAATTTACGTGGAACAGGTTCTCCGGTGTCTAGGAGCCAATCCGATGTGTCAAGGTCTTGTGTAGTTGATGATCAAGTGCATGATAAAGTGGTAATTACTTCGAACTGTGTCTTCAACTTATGTAGGATTGAGTATTGTAATGTCAAACAGTCAAAGGTTGATTGCTGTTGTTGGTATATGCAGATGGTGTCCGAGTTCGGGAAATCTCCATCAAATAGGAAACCAAATGGGACCCCTATAAAGATGCTTATCGCACAAGAGATGTCAAAAGAGGAGGTTCCCAAGCGAACTCCACCTAGTTTGGTTGCTAAGTTAATGGGGCTTGACGATCTTCCACAATGTGATCAACTTGGTTCAGCTTCAAGCAAAAGCAATCTAAGAGGATCAGGATCAAGATCAAGAAGCCATTCTGGATCATTGGACTTTATACAAAAAGAACATGATGAAGCTAACAAGTACAAAGATGTCTTTGAAGTATGGCAGCAATCATGCAAAACATATGGCGATTCATCACAAAAGGGTGGTAAATATAAAGAAAGCAAGAATGAGAAAAACATGGCTCTCATTCGTGAAAAATTCATGGAAGCAAAACGTTTGTCTACTGATGAGAAACTGCGGCATTCTAAACAGTTTCAAGATGCCTTAGAAGTTTTAAATTCTAATAAAGATTTATTCCTTGAGTTTCTTCAAGAACCTAATTCTTTATTCTCTCAGCATCACAATTTACAGTCTGTGCCCCCACGTCCAGAGTCAAAACGCATCACAATTCTTAAACCATCTAAGTTGGTAGATGGTCATGTGTTACCTTGTTCGGGAAAGGAAAATGGAAAGCAAATGAACGAGACGGTTTGGGATAAATTTAATGGGAACCCTACTCAGCCAACTCGTATTGTGGTACTGAAACCTAACTCTGGAAAGCCTAATGAGATGAGAACCACTTCTTCTTCTCCGTCGTTGAGAACATCAAATGATGATGGATTTTATGGAGATTTAGAAGATAGCGAGCCAAAAGATAGGACATCTGGCGTACCTGAAAGTTCAAGTGGCCACAGAAGAGATGAAACCCTTCTTTCTTCTGTTTTTTCCAATGGTTATAATGGTGATGATAGTTCGTTCAGTAAATCTGAAGTTTATTATGCAGCAGGGAATTTGAGTGATTCAGAGTTGATGTCACCAACTTCACGACACTCGTGGGATTATATAAACCGTCTTGGCAGCCCATATTCTTCCTCCTCATTCAGTCGTGCATCTTATTCTCCAGAATCATCCGTTTGCAGGGAGGCAAAAAAACGCCTTTCTGAAAGATGGGCAATGATGTCATTAACCGGGAGAACTCAAGAACAAAGACATGTAAAAAGAAACTCTAGTACATTGGGAGAAATGCTAGCACTTTCCGACTCAAAAAAACCAGTAGATTCAGAGAAAAACTGTAAAAATATTAGTGATTTAAATAATAGTAAAAACCATGGTGCTGATAGTAGGCCTAAAAATCTTATGAGGTCAAAATCTCTTCCAGTATCATCTTCTACAGAGTTCTTGAAAGGCAAAAAGGATGATACCAAGGATTTGACCATGGGAAAAAGTCATAAATCATTATTGTTCAAAGAGAGTGTTTCAAGATTATTTCTTTCCGGTAGTAGAAAATCCAGCAAGCAAAAATCCCAAAAATCTGATGATGACGTTCATCAATCTTCAAAAAACATTGGTTATGATGGATCTTACTGCAGTAATGACACGGTGGTTAAAGATGTTGATGCAGGGCTAGTGGGTCAACATCTACCTGAGGTATGCGGTTGGCTTCTCGTTGAATATTAGTTAAATTATTATTATTTTTAATCAGTGTTATGGAGCTGCAATCTCACGTGTCTAATCGGTTTATTTTGCAGGGTTCTAGAAATGCAAATGAGAACCCTGACCAGCCAAGCCCTATTTCGGTTTTAGAATTACATTTTGAAGATGATGACCATACATCAGGCTACTCTTCCACTGCTAAACTGAATAAAAACGGTAATTGATCTGTAGTTTATTTTCTAATTGCTTACATGCATTTTTCTAACATGCCAAATATTTCATTTTATACAACAGGGATAGATCCTAATAAATACAATCTGATCGATAAATCACCATCAATTGGATCAATAGCCCGATCTCTATCATGGGACTACTCTGCTGCAGGGGCTGTCACTCCTGTTACAGGTAAAACCTCCACAAAAACCATGAGCCCAGAGGAAGAAAAACAAGAATGTTTCTTGTATGTTCAATCTCTACTATCAGCTGCTGGAATTAATGGTGAGGTCCAGTCAGATTCAGTTACCGCCAGGTGGCATTCACCCGAAAGTCCTCTGGACCCATCCTTGAGAGACAAGTACATGTGCCTAACCGATAACAAACAACCATCACCGGTGGTTAACCACTCCAAACAAAGACACCAAAGATTATTTCAAAAGCTTGTTTTTGACTCTGTAAATGAGGCCTTAATAAATGCAAACCACAGCGACATGGGAAAGTTGCCGATGGATTACGTGTGGGACCAGATGAAGGAATGGATGTCTGGGAATGAAAGGTGTGTTTGGGATGGGGATAGTGATGATGAAGATGAAGATGGCAGCGGCACCGCCGCCGTGGCGGTGGAGAGGGTGGTGAGGAAGGAAGTTGTAGGTGAGGTTTGGGTGGAGCATTTGAGATTGGAAACTGAAGACATTAAAAAGGAAATAGAAGATAAACTGGTTGAACAACTTGTGAATGAATTTGTGCTAGAGTTTTGACAGATAAGAGTGATTTTGCTTACACTCCCTAATTTCACATAATTATGTGTGCAATATTAGTTTTGTATTTTGATGTGTTATGAGTTTCCAACAATTATGGTCTTTTCATTGGTGTCTATCTGTTTAGTAATAAAATAAATATATTTAATCCATATTAATTGTCTTTTTGTTTTCTTAATTATTTATTTGTGTTTTTTTTGTGTGTGTGTGTGATCTTGTTTCGCACATTTCAAGGATAACATCTACCATAAAGACACATATTTGTCATCCATATGTAAATATATAATTAAATAGTTAGCTCAGTCTTATTAAAATGATTTTCCTTTCTTGGTTGTGTTTTATTCATATTTTTAAACAACTTTTTTCTGTTACTGCAATCTAAATTTACACGTATAAAATTTTAAACCCACACTAGATTGATGAGTAATTACTAATGTCATTCAGTTATAAAGCCTGGCCATGTTTAATCATATCGTAGATAAAAATTTTACACGGTATCATATTCAAGGGCGAAGCTTTATGGGGGCCGGGGGGGCCCCCGCCCCCCCTCTTTTTTTCGTCCGTAGTGTAAATTTTTGGCTCGATAGTGTAAATTTTTGGTTCGGTAGTGGAAATTTTTAATAAAAATAGATTCCTGCCCCCCTAAAATAGTTTACTTTCGCCCCCGCCCCCCTATGTTTTGGTTCAAGCTCCGCCGCTGATCATATTATTACTTTTTGAATTATAAAAGACTATTAATTAAATGATAAAAGTTGTTAATTGACATGTAATTAATCAACGAGTTTTTTATACATTTGTGCTCTGCTACGGTAAAAAAATCCATAATGTTAAAATGATATGCATTTGTTCATTGGTATACTCACGATGGTAACTATCTACTTTATGAAATATAAAAGTAAAACAAATTATGTATAAATCAAGATAAGAAATAATAAAAAAAATAAAAGAAGATATAAGAAGTAAATGAAAAAAAAAAAAGAAAGAGGAGAAAAAACACAAATTCAACAAAGAGGAAAAAAATAAGAATGAAAAATAAATACGAAATAAACCTGAAAAAATAAAAGAAAGGAACCCACTTGGCGGCATGTAATTTTGAATAAAATTCATGTGGAAAGGTAGAAAATTAAGAGTATTACGAAATTAAAGTTAAATACAAAAGAAACAAAACTATATTGAAGTATTAAATATGATAATAATAAAGATGCTTGATTAAGAGATATATTGTTTTACGAATGACGATGTAATTCCATTTGCTTAGATTTCATATTAATACTTAAAGCAAATAAACCAATAATAAGTTAACACCACTTGATTTAAATTAATTTAACTTCATAATGTAGAGGTTTGAACTATTAGTCTATGATCGTGTTAGAAGTCGAATGTCAACTTACGAATAAAAGTCTCAAGAGGAAAAAAAATCAAAAGAAAAAAATACTTATAAAACGTTTACCAAAAGAAAAGCAAAAACAATTATTTTCAAAAAAAAAAGGGAAAAAAAAAACCCAATTGGTAGTAGCCAAGCAAGATGCTTGAGAGGATAGGACCCAGAAAATGGGAGTAAGAGGGCACAGAGTGGAACCTAAGAGCAGGTAGTGAAAACCCAGCCTCGGATGGGAACACACGCCTAGGTTTCGGTGACAAAAAATAACTCTGACCCGATAAATATTCAACCCGATACTTACTAGTTGAATTCTGGTATGCAAGTTGTATAGTACCAGACACACATAGACACAAGAAAAATGAGGGAAAAAAATATAACAACACCCTCCAAACTTGAAGAAAACCAGTAGGGGAAAACTTATGTGACACTAATGTGTCATATTAGAAAAAAACAAGACGATTTCCTCTTCCCTGAGAAAAAATCACAATTACCATTGAGGCCAACACCATCTTTGTTGTTTCGTTGCCAAATATATATGGTAACTTCATTCCATTGACCTACAAAACATATATTTTTTTATTCCCCTTATAAGGGTCCGTTCCATACTTCCATCCGCTTGTTATCCTTATATACCAAATGTTACCTTAGTGGATTGTTTATAAAATAATGAGATTGATTAGTACGGGTTAGGCTTCATAGTTTTATAGCCGTAAACCTAAATAACCGGTAATTGGTTACTTGAAAATTTACTAAGATAGATGAACCATAAACCTAATTTAAAAATATTGCGACATTATAGATTTTTAATATTTTTTTGCTACTTTCACCTTTAACTAATAATTACGCAATGAATCTTATTCCCTCAATAAAAATTATTCCTTCTCTCATCCTTGTTTTTTTCATTCAATTGCCTCTTCCATCATTTTTTTCCCGCCACCAACGCCCATCACCACCACACCATCTACCGCCACCATTCACTGCCACCACCCACCACCAGCCACCACACCACCACCACCACCACCACCACCCACCACCATCACCAACACCACACCACCACAACCATGAACAACCACCATCACCCCCACCACCACCATCAACCACGACCATCACCCACCAACACCATCACCACCACAAACAACCATCATTACCACCACCCACCACCATGAACAACCACCATCACCCCCACCACCAACACCATCAACCACGACCATCACCCACCAACACCATCACCACCACAAACAACCATCATTACCACCACCCACCACCATGAACAACCACCATCACCCCCACCACCAACACCATCAACCACGACCATCACCCACCAACACCATCACCACCACAAACAACCATCATTACCACCACCCACCACTATGAACAACCACCATCACCACCACCCACCACCACCAACACCATTAACTACCAACACCATCACGAACAACCACCATCACCACCACCACCACTTGATTTCATTCCTTCGTCTTTTTCTACGTACCAAACGTGATAAAGTAATGATTTATTACATTCTCATAAGTTAGCCGGATAAAACAATGAAATGATAATGGATCTATTTCATTCATTTCTCCGTTATATATCATTGTCTATTCCTTTCGCTCGTTCATTTTATCACCACATAAGACAACCATGTTTCATATTGCCATGTTTCAAGTCAAATGGGCCGTATCATTTGTTATTTATATGGGCCCCCAGAAAGTTTTTTCTTGTATTTCCCAATAATACCCTTAAACCGAGATTCATTACTTGATGAATTTGTTAAAAACGAACTTTGAAAACGAACTTTGAAAACGAACTTTGAAAACGTCGTTTTATGAAGATATTAAACCGAGATTCATTACTTGATGAATTTGTTAATGTTTAATGGTAAATATATTAAGAAAAGAAAAATAAGTTGGTTAATTTGATAAGCTTTTCTAAACAATTAGCCTGGATTATTGATATTGTTTTATACCAAATAAACTACTTTAAAATACAAGAAACGTAGGCTATTAAAATCAAATTTTAATAAGAAAACTAATAGTTTGTGAATTTAATTTAATTTAATAAAATGAGGTATTCAATGGCCGAAAAAAGAAGGTCGTATTAAGTCTAAGGGCCCGAGTAATTGTATCATGCCTCCCATGGCGATAACTTTTCTTTCTATTATTAGTATTATAAGAATTCTTGATATGTACGTTTATTAAAAGAGCAATTAATGTCCAAATATTCGTTAAAAGACTCTATAGTTACATCTAATTAGGTTTGAACATGAGGGAAAAGGAAAGAAAAGCTCTCTAGGGATGTCACGAAAGCCGGTCAATATTCCGGCCAAGATCCTTCCAAGACTCACTAAGGTTTTTATCGCCAATCTACCTGACAAATGCAGCGGTAATGATTTATCGGTTTTCTTCGTTCTTATGGTGATATCTACGATCTCTACATCGCTAGGAAACGCGACAAGTATGGTAATCGATTCGGTTTTGTTTCCTTCCTTGACGTTAAAGATATCAATGAATTACTCAGATTGATATGCAAGACTCGCATTGGGGATTGTTGGTTAAGGGCAAACATTGCAAGATTTACGTTGGAGGAAGGCGAAATACGTACGGATGAACACCGTAAATCCAGCAATAAGACAAGCCGGCAGCATGGTAACAAACCACAATCGTGGAATCCTAAGTCGTTTTACGATGGGTCCAAGACTTTTATGGATACTCTTCGGGTAAGACTAGTCCGGTTTCTACTCCTAAATCACTTGTGGTTAAAAATGAGATTGAAGCCTTCCAGAATTTGTATGGTAGAGCGTTTGTGGCCCGTATGATTGACATGGATGCTCTTAGGAGTATTCACGTTATTATGAATGAGATTTGTGCAGGGATGTGTAAGATACAATATATGGGAGGACTTTCCACGCTGATTTCATTTGAAGATGAAGAGAAGGCCGCTGTTGCTATGGCGGCGGCAAAGGAAGTTTTAGGGAGGTTTGCAAGCATAGATGATTGGAAGGGACAAGCTTTTTGTTTTGAACGGTTGGCTTGGCTCAAACTCACAGGTATGCCTTTGCATCTTATCACTAAT
Organism: Flaveria linearis; assembly: GCA_024085815.1. Classification (NCBI taxonomy): domain Eukaryota; kingdom Viridiplantae; phylum Streptophyta; class Magnoliopsida; order Asterales; family Asteraceae; genus Flaveria; species Flaveria linearis. Next base: position 15,378,722 of record CM044014.1, on the reverse strand, counting down.
GAAGTCATAGATGCTGTAGGAGGATCATTCGGAACCGTTGTGCACCAGACGAAGAGGACCGATTTTGATGATAATCTTTCATACGATTACGTGGGGGTGTTAGTGGGCTGTGAGAAGAGGATCGCTGAATCCTTCTCGTTAATTTGGAGAGATAAAAAGTTTGCTATATGGTCGAAGAAGAAGCTGGTACGTGGGAGCCTGAATTCTTCTCGATTCCGTCTTATGCGGATGTGAACTCTGAGCATGATAATATGAATGTGGAGAAGGATGATCACTTGGAAGAGATAGTGAAAGAGGCTGAGAAGGTCACCGGGATTTCGACTCCGGTAAGGGAGGCCAGTGAGTCGGTCAATCCGGTCATCAATGAGAGTGAGGTATTTTCGGCAACTGAAAATCAAGGTAATGGCAATTATGTTTTTCCTAATATGGAGGAGAAGAATGAGGAAATTATTAATGAGGTTGACAATTTTACACCGGGCATTAATTTTGATTTTGGAGAAAATATTGAATTAGAATCTGGAAACTTGGAACATGGGGTTTTAGTAAACAAAAGAAAAAAAAAATCTGGGCTTGGGACTGTGGGCCGGCCTAACCCCGCGTATTCCAGTAGCATCGAAAAGACCAAAGTTGGAAAAAAGACCAAATGCCAATTGGATGGGGCCGATGATCTGTTTGGGCTGGACTCCGTGTTAGGCCTTGTTGATGGGGCCGCCGAAGATCAAGCCCATATACATATTAGTGATGATGGAGAGGATGAAATTGAAGCAACTATTGTGGTGGGCAACAAACTTGGGGTTAATCTCTTAAATTCCAGTGAGCTTATCCGGGAGTCTATTGAGGTAGAAGGTGTACAAGGCGGTAAGGTATGAACTGCATTTCTTTTAACGTACGTGGGGTTGTGGGTCGTGGCAAGGCGGGGTATATCAAAAAGTTAAAAAATGTTAACGGGGTTTCTTTTATTGGGTTGCAAGAGACGATGGTTAGTAATATTTCTTCTTCTCTAGTTTCGAACTATTGGGGAGGGTTGGGTTTTGAATTTGAGAATGTTGATGCCTGTGGTAATTCGGGTGGTATTATTAGCATTTGGGACCCGAAGGTTTTTTTCTAAAAGTGTGGTGAATAAAGACCGGAATCTTTTGCATGTGGCGGGTACTATATTGGATGGGTCGGTTGTTATTAATACGGTGAATATTTATGCCCCTCAAAAAAATGAAGATAAAAGGTTGTTGTGGGCAAAAATTTGTAATTTGATGAGTAGACATCATGGGTGGTGGTTGGTTTTTGGAGATTTCAATGCAGTTAGAGATAAAGATGATCGGAAAAATTCGGTTTTTGACCCGGTTTGTGCACATGATTTTAATAATTTTATTGATGAAGCCGGTCTTCGTGAATATGAATTGAAGGGGCTAAAGTTTACGTGCATGACCACTAGGAAAGGCACGTGTAAATTTAGTCGGATTGATCGGGTGTTGGTGTGTGACAACTTTTTTAACAAATGGCCTAATGCGTGTGTCCGGGCCATAGAAAGACATGTTTCGGACCATTCTCCTTTGATAGTTTCTGTTAAAGATACTAACTTTGGGCCCAAGCCTTTCAGGTTTTTTGACTCTTGGTTGGATAGACCGGGATGTGTGCAGGTTATTCAATCTTTTTTTGAAGACTGGAGTGTCATTGATGGAAAACCGGATTACAACCTGCTCATGAAACTCAAAAGGCTTCGTGATTGTTTACGGGCGTGGTACAAAGACTATAGCGCTTCTGAATTGGAGGAAGAAAATCGGCTCACATCAGAAAAGACGCTATAGAAATGCAAATGGAGAATAACGCGTTGGAAGATGAAGATATGTGGATATGGACCGAATGTAAAAAAGCGTTGGAAGATATTGAGTATCATAGGGCTCGGGATGTCAAGCAAAAATCCCGGGTCAAATGGGCCGCTTTGGGGGATGAAAACTCCAATTTTTTTCATAACGTGGTTAATGGGAGAAAGGCGAGAAATTCTATTCCGGGTCTTTTGGTTAGGGACGAGTGGGTTACTAACCCAACTTTAATAAAAAAGGAGGTGATGCAATTCTTCAAGAACCATTTTAAAGAGGATACTCACAACCGGCCCTCTTTGATTTGCTCTAATTTGCGTTCACTGGTGCAGCAAGATAGTGAGGATTTAGTAGCCCCTTTTTCCAAGCAAGAAGTTAGGAATGCGGTTTTTGAGTGTGGTTCCAATAAGGCCCCGGGTCCGGACGGCTTTAATTTTCATTTTGTGAAGCGTTTTTGGAGATATTTTGAAGATGATTTTGAAAAGATTATGTTGGATTTTTATGACACAGGTTCTATTAGTGTGGGGTGCGGCTCGTCTTTCATAACGTTGATCCCTAAGTCTAAAGCTCCTATGGGTCTTAAAGATTATAGGCCTATTACTTTGATAGGTTTGATTAGTAAGGTTATTTCTAAAGTCCTTGCTAGTCGGCTTAAAAAAGTTATAGGTCGCCTTATTTCTGACAACCAATCAGCTTTTATTTCGGGGCGGTTTATTTTGGATGGGCCCCTTATGGTTAATGAAGTTATTGATTGCTTAAAGAAGAGAAAAAAGAAGGCGTTTTTGCTAAAGATTGATTTCGAAAAGGCTTACGACAACGTTAATTGGAATTTTTTGCTCTCTATTATGTCTCAAATGGGATTTCAACCGAGATGGTGTGATTGGATTAAGGGGTTTTGTCACTCAGCTAGAACCGCGGTCCTAGTAAATGAGTCGCCAACTTTTGATTTTAGGTGTGAAAAGGGTCTTAGGCAAGGAGACCCTTTATCACCTTTTCTTTTTTTGATTGTGATGGAGGCTTTATCGTGGCTCCTTCATAAAGCGAAGTCCCTTGGTATCATAAAAGGCGTTAAGTTGGCTAATGGCGATTTGGAGCTCACCCATCTTTTCTATGCGGATGACGCAATGATTTTGGGTGAATGGTCTAACGATAATATTAAAGGCATTGCTAGAGTTCTTCGTATTTTTTATATTTGCTCGGGGCTCCGTATTAACCTCCATAAATCTAATGTTTATGGGGTTGGTGTGGATAACTCCGAAGTGGATGATATGATGGGTTTTCTTGGGTGCAAACGAGGCGGCTTTCCGTTCACATATCTTGGTATTCAAGTGGGAGCAAAGATGTCTCGGGTTAGGAACTGGGACCCGGTTATCGAGATCGTTAAAAATCGGCTTGTTTCTTGGAAAGCTAGAAACCTCTCGATTGGTGGCCGTATTGTCCTCATTAAAGCCGTGTTAGAGAGCCTCCCCATTTACTATTTTTCCCTTTATAAGGCTCCAAAGGCCGTTGTTGATTCAATTGAAGCTATCATGAGGCGATTTCTTTGGTCGGGTGCTAGTGTTGACAAGAAAATACATTGGGTGTCTTGGGATATTGTAACCTCTCCTAAAAAGACTGGAGGTTTGGGCATTTCCAAATTACAAGCCGTTAATGATGCCCTCTTGTTAAAATGGTCTTGGCGTTTCAAAAATGAAGATAATGGATTGTGGAAAAGAATAATTCTCGGATGCCACGGTAGTAGTCGGCCTTGGGCCTTTCTGCCGTGTAATGCATCTTCCAATGGTCTTTGGAAGCGTATAGTGAAGATTGGAGAAAATAAAACGCCACAGGGGGTTTCGTTCAACTCGTTTTTCGGATGCGATATTGGAGATGGAAATTCTATTTGCTTTTGGGGTGATCTTTGGCTTAGAAAGGAGCCACTCCGGATAGTATTTCCTCATCTCTTTAAAATTGAAAGACACAAATGGGTGAAAGTGGGGGATAGAATTTCGATTGTTGGTAATTCCAAACAGTTATCGTGGGATTGGATTAAAGTTCCAAGTACTGCGGCGGAGATAAGTGAACTTTTTCAGCTCCTCTCTGATATATACGATGTAAATTGGCATGGTGGAATTGATCGATGGAAATGGAAGTTAGCAGATGATGGTCAGTTTAGTGTCAAGTCAGCGAAATCGCTTTACCTCGTTCCCAACTCGTCTGTTCAGGTTGGGAAGTTTAAATGGAAGGTGTGGGTTCCAATGAAGTGTAGAGTTATGGTTTGGAGAGCGGTTTTAAACCGGTTGCCCACTATTGCCGAATTGATTAAAAGAGGAGTTATTCCACAACAAACGGCTTGCACTTTGTGCAATTCTGAAACTGAATCGGCTCTCCACCTTTTCACCGGTTGCTCGTTCACGCAAGAAGTTTGGAATAGAATCGAGTTTTGGTGTCGGCTTCCCCCTTTGCTCCTATTTGATGTTCCGGATATTATGCTAATCCCGGAGTTGCAACAAAGTTCGAAATCTGAGAAGAAAATTCTTCGCGGTATAATATACACTACTATGTGGGTTATTTGGAACGAGCGCAACAACCGGATCTTTAACAATAAGCATCGGAGGCCTATAGAGATTGTGGAAACTATAAAATTTACGTCTTTCTTTTGGATTTGTAATAGGTCTAACTTGATAGATAAAGATTGGTCGAGATGGTATGTTTGTCCGGTGGGGTGAGGTGTTGTTGTTTTTCGCCTTTTGGTCCTTGCTTTGAGGCCCATTTGTGCGTTTTTTGAATGAAATTCTCTTTTCAAAAAAAAAAGGTTTGAACATGAGGAATCGAGGAGTATGCTAATTGCTAAGTGTCTTACTACTAGTCTATCAATCCAAATGACCAGATATATATACATGATCATTCAAACTTTGTACATAATATGAGTTTCTTTTTGTAAAAACATATTGTTAGAGAACTTATGTATAAAAATGTCATTTAAAAATGGGTGAAGTTATTATACAAAGCGTATTTTTGCTACAAAGTGTGAGAACACACAGTGAGGCTAAAAAAGTCATAAAAAAAATTATATTTCACAATCTAAATCGAATTTTAAAAAAACACTTCGGAGCCTTTGTTCATCTCGTTGTCCTCTTTCAGAAAAAAAAATAAATTTTTTTTTCATTGTTTCATTATATGACACAATGACGTCATTGTGTCTTTTATATTGACACGACGACGTCATTGTATCTTTCATAATGACACAATGACGTCATAATGTCTTTCATAATACGTCATTGTGTCTTTCATAATGACACAATGAAGTTATTGTGTCTTTTATAAATGACACAATAAAAAAACATTAATTTTTTTATTTTTTTATTTTTTCATTTATTTTTTTTCTTATTGAGGACGACTAGGGGAACAAAAGCTCCGAATTACTTTTTTGAAATTCGATTTTGATTGAGATATAATTTTTTTATATTTTTTTGACTCATTGTGTCTTTTTTTGATTCATTGTGTCTTCTCACACTTTGTAGCAAAAATACACTTTGTATTTGAACTTTTTTCTTTAAAAATATATATTAAAAAGGTGTTGTTTTACTTAAAAAGGTGTTGTTTTACTTATTTTTTTAAACTAAGGGCATGTATTGACTTATTGACTTTTTCAACAAGTTAATAAGTTAGTATGGAGTAACTTATTCTCTCACAACAATCATATTGCCAAACATTATAAAATGACTTTTTAACTTTTCTAAAGTTAAAAAGTTAAAAGTTGATAAAAAAACACTCCCAAACACCCACTAACACGTTTACTTCTGTAATTTCAACCAGGCCGATCTAATTTCAACCCTTTCACAGGTATGTTGGTCGGGTTTTTGTAAAACTAAACAATATGGTTATAAACATGACGAGTGATAAATGTATAGAACCTTTTAACATCAATAAAATAGTTATAATAATAATAATAATAATAAATCCCTGTTTATTTTTAATAGCAAATAATTATAGGTTAATAACTTAATATGCTTTCTTAGTTAAATGCTTTAGCTACCTTCCAACAAAAAGTTAAACCCTTTAACTTTATATATTTGAGTGTTGAAAATTTCATTAAAGAACTAAGAAAGAGCTTGAGAAAACAGGTACCAAATAAAAAAAAAATCAAACATAAATTGAACATGTATTTGTCGTTCCAAAATAATAGTGTAATTTCACCATATTTTAAATCAATAGAAAAATGCTCGTCTTTATCTCCTCTACAACTTTATTTATCCATGGGAATATGCTTGTTGTTTGAAGGTTTCTTCATTCCAAGCCTTCCATAAAGATCATATTATTCTCATGATTATTAACTGACTTTTTTTTTAATTTTATTTTATTTTATTTTATTATTATTATTTTTTGCTTTGATCCAACCACTGATGTTGCATACTCCAAAGCTTCCTTCATTGACGTCCAAGATGTCAATAGTTTGCACCAAGTTGTGATTTGTTACATGCCGAAATCGCCTAGGGGCGAAAAACTAGCAAGTAATTTGCATTTTCAATAAATCCATTACAATTTGTACACAAGATAGAAGACACAATCATATCCCCTTTTGTTAAGGCTTTTTTTATTGGTAATTATCTATTTATATTTACATCGGCTCTGTGAGTAAAGAAGTTAACTTTTACGGGATCCAATTTATCCAACAATGTGTGTGACTTTCCAGATTAAACAATACATTCAATTCTCAACCCAAATGATAAGAGAAAGAACTAAGAACATGCCCTACTCATCTCCTAGCAAAGATCATGTATCCTTGCCTACCTCGAGTTTACATTTGAATATTAAATTAGGATTGACTTACATAAATGTAAATCATAAACCATTGGTTTACATAGATGTAAGTTAAACCTGGTGATATTTAGTTGTTTTTTATAGTTTATTGTTCATGTCTGATATACACATATGTAAAACATGTCAAGTATTACCAGACTTAATATACATTTATGTAAATCAATGGTTCTGTAGTTCTGAAAATAAAAAATGGTTCTGTAGTTCTGAAAATAAAAAGTGGTTCTGTAATGATCCTAACCCTATTAAATTATTGCATCGTTGTAACTCTATAATCTCAATATATATCTCTATGTTAAACGCTTTAGTTGCTCGAGCCCACCCCCCTCAATGACTTTTTGTTATACACGCTAAACGCTTTAGCAATTTCTTTTAAAAGATATTTGATGTCTTCTTTTGATTTTTTTTAATTATCATTTGACTTACATTAATTCATATTTTGAAATAAACGAGGCAGTATTATCACTTTATATAGGTCTAAAAAAGTCGATCATTTAAATATTTTATCGAACAATAATGGGTATGTCATAAATAATAATTAAGTATTGCATTCTTGACTTCCTGTAATGTGAACTAACGAACATTTATTATATTATCAGAATATATAAATTAATTAATTTTCAATTAAAGGTATGACTATATTTATTAAAAAGTTTTGCATACTAATATCTAAGCAAAATAAAATCTACAATTAATAGATAGCTTTTTATTAATTAATAGTTCATAGCTAATACCTACAATTCACATGAAAGTAAATTGGAAATCCAATCAAATAACTTTTCAACTACGTATAATATTAGGAAAAAATGCCACATACAACTTAGAGCATCTCTGATGTTTTAAAATATAAACACTAAAAAAAGCGTCATCTATTATAAGATACATTCACTCATCGATAAAAACATTATTTTTACTCTAACTTTACATCTTTTTTTTCAATCAGTCCTATATGTTCACATCATCGTCTATTTTTTACATTTAGTTTCTAAAATCAAATTAACTTTTATAATAATACACTCTTTATATTTTGTAACGATTTAAATAATATAATATAATTAAAATATAATAGAAACTAAAATAAAGGTTATGTAAACTAAAAATTAAACTTACATAAACTAACTACTCTTTAATGCAATAATTCCATAAATTATTTCTTTAAGCTCATGAAGTAGCGCGATTGTATTGATTCTAGTTAGAAATTTTGACTGATGTTTAGTGAAATTTTGATGGTGTGGTAATAATGAAACAAATGCTTAAATCAAAATAATTAATTATGGAATACAATTGTTTTATTTAAATGAAATTAATTAAAGAATGCAGACGAGGTATTGAGATGAGAATGAGCCGTCTGATGTAAGACCATAATTATATCTTTTTTATCTTTTTCTGTAAATTAAATATGAAGGTAAACAGAGAAAGCTGATGTAAATGCTCTATGTAAACTTACTTTAGAAAAAAAGAAATAATCGTAAAACTAACATATTATACTTCTTTAACTTGCACTAAAAGAAGTAACACACAAGACTTACATGGCTTAGTTGATAACTAAATGATGGTTGATCCAAGCTCATACGTTCGCTAGAGAGACCAAAAAGCCTTTGGCCTAGCAATATCCAGATGTTTGAACATATGTTTCTTTTTTAAATTATAAAAGTTTAAGTTTCATTTTATACAAAATATATAACTTTAAAAAGTACGATTTAGTGATTATGTCAATTATCCATTAAAAAAAAAGAAAAGTTCAAATACAAAGGGAACATTATGTAAAAAGTGTGAGAAGCAATCGGTGAGTGACATGTGGCATATTTTTAAAAATGAAAGGAGGGGTATTTTAGGAAGTCTAATTTATTAAGATGAACGTGTGGGATATATTGATTTTTTCTGTACAATTGAGGTTTTCAAACGATCAAACGATCGAATTCATCTTACATCAATTTCAATAGTTGAAGATTTAAACGTACGAAGTTTCAACTTACATCAATTTCAATCGTTGAAGATTCAAACGATCGAATTCATCTGTTGAAGATTGCTTTACATCAATTACTTCGCTGATGTCGACGATTGATCATCAGTTTGATGCGTATGAAGACGATTATATACTGTAATTGAAATAATATGTTAATTTTCGCACCGTAATTTTATAGTTTGGATCATCATTGTGTCTATACTGTCTGATTTCTGTGAATTTTGTTATTGATTGACATCATCATTGTGTCATAGGCTTAATCATTGTGTCATAGGTATCATCATTGTGTCTTTTTGTTCGTCATTGTGTCTTTTGTATTGTCATTGTGTCTGAATAAAACAGTTATTGTGTCTATATGTTAGATTACTCTGGACATTATCAATATGTTGTTGAACATATATTATAAATATCAGGTGAGTCTCCATATATTGTGTCTTTTATGTTGTTGTGTTTGTTATATGAATTTTGCTATTGGTTGACATCATCATTGTGTCTTAGATATCATCATTGTCTATTTTTGTTCGTCATTGTATCTTTTGTATTGTCATTGTGTCTGAATAAAACAAATATTGTTAATCAATTGGTTACGAACAAAGACGAGTTGTGTTTTTATCTTGATTATTTGAATAGTTACAAGTCTAAGGCTGATGAAGTTCAAATGGTCGCCCCACCTCCAAGCAGAAGAGATAGGTTTGCAGAGTTAACTGGAGGGAGCGAACGAAATGAAGCAAAATTCCGTGTATCTGTTAAGCAAAAGACAAAAGGTAAGCCGAAAAGAATGAAGTCAACTCATGAGTTAGCTATCGAACAAGCAGGAAAAAAGTTGAGAAATTATGGGTTTTGCAAACAACCTGGTCACATTATACGCAATTGCAATTTATATCTTCAAAACATTAAGGATAAACAAGCTTCAAGCACCTCAACAGTTGATTCTATACCTATTCAAGAATAGGATTCGTTATGTTATAAGATTAATTGTGTCATTATATTCACTGTGTCATTATATTCATTGTGTCATAAGACTCATTGTGTCATATTTGTAGAGTTTTGTTTACGTTTGATTTTGACGATAAAAACAAGTTACCAAAATACTATTGTGTAATGTAAAGCAACATATAGCAACAAATATTAACATGGCAACAAATATTAACATGCCAACACATAGCAAAATATAATAACATGCCAACATACCAAATTACTATTGTTTCAAATTAACATTATGTCAAACTACCATTGTGTCAAACTAGCATTGTGTCAAACTACCATTGTGTCAAACTACCATTGTTTCAAACAATCATTGTGTCAAACAACCATTGTGTCAAACAACCATTGTGTCAAACAACCATTGTGTCAAACAACCATTGCGTAAAATTACTTTTTTGCCCCTCCACCTGTTAGCAGTTTTCCACTTATTTATATGTTTGCCACCGCGTTTTTTTAAACTATTGATCTATTTTAATTAGTTGATCCAATGGTCAGAATTACTTCTCACCCTTTTTAAAATATATAGCCTTTATAGTATATATTCTCCCTTTAAAAAAAAAAAAAGTGGCTAACTAAGATTTCTTTCTGATCACAACTTTTAGGTTACAATGACATATATAGATATTATTATAAGCTGCAAATTGGGCCCAAATTTCATATGGTCCGACCACACCAAGCTGAAATGCTGAATAGCTAGATCGGGTGCTCTCATACTTCCGCTTTATGATCTTTTTTGGTGACAATTTTCAAAACATATTTGTAGCTATTTATTAAAATTTATGATTTGATCAATGTTTTCAAAACCGGATCGAACGTCGAACCGGACGCCATACTGGTTTGGTGATCGGACCGGTCGGACCGGTTGGACCGGATTTAACTATATTTTAATTATATTTATATATGTAATTAAATATAAGTAATTTATATATGATTTATATATATATTTTATAGTTATATATAAAACTTAACTATATTTGTATATCAGACGTACTAATTTATGGTTTAACACCCCGTTTTTACCCACTAAAATAAAAAAAAAAAAAAAAAAAAAACAAAACCGTTCCGGTTTCCCGGTCCGACCAGCGGTTCGGGATCAACAACAATGGATTTGACGTTTGAAAGTGAAATATAGCTCAAAATGGAACAGCTTTGTAGTTGAGTAACTTTAAATATTATTTTATTCTTAATATTAGTCTATTAACCCGAATAGTAATTATAACTAATTAAATCCATCAATTTTATCACACATACACGTTTAAACTACAAAATGTAAAGTAAAAGTCTGAGAAATACGAAATCTCTAATTACTAACTTTATTGGATTAACCGTTCTGACAGATAGTTGAATTTGTTGCGGTAAATGTTGTTGAATTTGTTCATATCTCTCAACATATCTTTTCACTTTGAATTCACTTGGTGGACGATACGATCTTTTCTTCCACCTACTTTCATAAAATAATCAAACACGCGTTTAAAACGATCCAACCTCTGATGGCGTTTGGTCACCTGGTCTACAGAAATATAGATCTAAACCTTTGCCAATGCGACTTCTTCAGTTCGTCATTTCCTACAACTATCCGACTCGAGAACGAGATCGAATAGTTCATGGGTTATAGTTGTTCTTCAATGGATCAAAGGCCTTTATCGTTGTTAGAAAAGTATTTGTAAACAAATGTTGTTGAAAATATAATTGACAATGTTGCCATGAACCTTTGCATTATTATTTTTAAAGTCTAGGGATTTTTTTTTTTTTTTGTTGAGATTGAGTTTGTAGGGAGAAATTTACATGAAACGTATGTAAATATGTTGATATTTATATTGTTTAATTTAATAATCCTTTTCTAAATAGCCGTTAGGGGGTATATAGTAGAGGTGTACAAAATAAATTCTCTCTTATTTAGTTATTTATATACAAACACAGACATGTATGCGTGTATGCGTATCTATCGTTAATATTGTTTTCCAAATATTTTCAAATAAAAAAACACATTGATTACACTCCAACCAACCAAAGAAATACCTACATCCATGCACCCACCCAATAAACCCTGTATAAAACACCACCATTAACCACCATCTCCCCTTGCCTTCACCACCAAAACATGGCTAAACACTCCTCCTTCGCCGCCACAACCGCCGCCGTTATGCCGCTAGTCGCGGTCTTAACGGTCATGCTACTTGTAGCCGTCCCTAAAGCTCATGGAGCTCGCGCTTTCTTCGTGTTTGGGGACTCGTTGGTTGACAATGGCAATAACAATTACCTCGCCACCATTGCCCGAGCCGACTCACCGCCTTATGGCATTGATTACCCCACCCATCGACCCACCGGCCGCTTCTCAAATGGACTTAACATTCCCGACCTTATCAGTAAGCTATTTATATTACATTTATATATACCGAAGAGTTTATAAAAAAACCATATGGTTATGTGAAAACCAGAGAAAATCAATAAAACCGATAACATAATTTATAGATTTTTTTTCACTAACCTATGTATATATTTGTATAAATCTTGTCACAATGTCACATTATGTGAGTTTAACAAGTTACATGACTTATCTTCTGGCCACCACGCTGTAGCCAGGTGATAAAAAGCAATTGCTTCCCCCATGATTGATTTGCGACCGAAAACACATCGTCGTAAAATTGCGACCAAAAAGCTAATTTTAAGACTATTGTAATTTCAGTCCAAAATTTAAGACAATTTTTTGTCATAAATGTCTGGTTTTCTAGTAGTGAATATAAAGTACAAGTATTGTATACGTAGGTCAAAAGCTCGGGGCGGAGCCCACTTTGCCATACTTGAGCCCGGAGTTGAACGGCGACAAGCTGTTGGTCGGTGCAAACTTTGCGTCCGCGGGGATCGGTATACTCAATGACACCGGACTTCAGTTTGTGAGTTGCAGATAACTACTAGTCAGTTTTGCATTTCACTTGATTAGCATGTGACCACCATGTATCTACTGTTGCATACTAGCTTCTTTCATTACTAAAGAAAGTTGCCTTAAATAACTGAATGTGACCACAAATAACATTTCATCACAAGAATAAAAGTGTGATTTTGACTCTTACTATGTTATACCTTTGTAATTTAATGCATTCATGCAATAATGTGACGTTGGTTTTAACTGTTTTGGGCAGGCAAGTATTATAAGGATAGGTCAACAACTACAAAATTTCCAAGCGTACCAATCTCGAGTAAGTGCATTGATTGGACCGGACCAGACCGAACGGCTCGTGAATCAGGCTCTGGTTCTAATCACACTAGGTGGTAACGACTATGTTAACAACTATTTCTTCGCCCCAATTACTGCAAGACGGCTACAATTCACCGTTGCTGAGTTTACCACATACATCATCTCGGAGTACCGCAAAATACTTATGGTAAATCTTTATATAAGTTTATCTGATAGTGGGTAACATGCTAATTGCAAAATATTTAAAAGACTTTTACTAGCCCTTTCTTTTTTTAGAAAAATGTCGATTTTGTCAGTTTATTATGACTTTAAATAGTAAATCCAGTTTTCTGAAATCCATTTTACACTATTAGAACGTGAAAAGTTGTCGCAAATTTTGCAATACAGATGGTGATCACATCTGAACCGTAGTAAAATTAGATCAAATATAAAAAATCACAAAATTAACGACAAAATCTAAACAGTCTCAAATTAGTTATGAAATCTTAATCCTCGCAAAAGTGGTCGAAAAATTAGCGACCGAATCTAAACAGTCACAAAAGTAGCAACCAAATCTAAACCATTGCAAATAGCGACCAAAACTGATTCGATCACAAAATGACCCTACTCACAAAATTAGTGTTAACGACAACATCCAATGTAGGAATTATATAACTTGGGAGCTAGACGGGTCCTAGTGACAGGATCTGGTCCCTTAGGTTGTGTTCCATCCCAGTTAGCCCAGGCGCGAACCAATGGTCAATGCGCACCTGAACCACAACAGGCCGCGGCTTTATACAACCCCCAACTTGTGCAAATGATCCAGAGCCTCAACCAAGAGCTTGGATCCAACTACTTTGTAGCCGTTAACGCGATGCGAATGCAAAATGACTTCATCAGTAATCCTCAAGCCTTTGGTCAGTGTAACACATGATCCCCTATACAATCTATTAAAGTTACCATATATATTACATGTTTTTGAATTTAACTATCTTGGTGTTTTGATATAGGTTTTATAACATCAAAAGTCGCGTGTTGCGGGCAAGGACCATACAATGGAGTTGGTGTTTGTAACCCGACGTCGAATCTTTGTCCCGATAGGGATGTATATGCGTTTTGGGATCCATTCCATCCGACGGAACGTGCAAACAAGTTCATTGTTGAAACAATTTACACAGGTTCTGATGAGTACATGTATCCCATGAATCTAAGCACCATCATGGCCTTGGATTCTATGGTCTAATGGCCTTATATCTATTGATTTTTATTAGTCTTGTATGTCCTAATTAATATGTTTGATGTGACCTCAAGTTAATTGCAACAAAATGTAATTGGGTTTGCCTCATGCAACTTTCCAGTGAGAAAAACACATATAGAGCACCATTTTACGGAACCAAAATATGTTAAGAACTCTGATTACATTATATATTTGTATCTTTGATTTGAGTTATTATATATATTGTATCTTTGATTTGAGTTATTATATATATTGTATCTTTGATTTGAGTGTAATACATATATAAGACACTAAAGTAACTGCCTACGGGCTAAGCTGCTTTCTCATTTATCAAGTAACTTATGTGATTTTCGTGGTTATCGATCTAAAATTGGTTCTGAAATATATATATTGTTAAATTCTATTAAAGGAACATATAACTCTATAATTATTATACTATACTTTACTTAATTTAAAAGGAAATGAATTGTTTTGTTTTGTTTTTTTAATTTTAACCACATTAGTTTTAAGTGTTTTCATGTTTAACCCTATTTTTTTTTACTTTGACCTCTAAAGACTAGGATTTTTAAGTTTGGCCTTCAAACTATTTACTATGAAGCTTTATTTTTCAGAATTTGTCTGCTAAAGTTTACTATTTACAGTTTGGCTTGCCGATTTTTTTTTTTTTTTTTTGGCCACTAAAGTTTAGGAATTTAAAGTATGGCCACTGATTTATTTTATTTTACCTTAGCCACTAAAGTATATGATATTGGAGTTTGGCCACTAAACTATTTATAGTGAAGTTTTATTTTTTATGTTTAGCCATTAAAATTTAGTATTTTTAAGTTTCGTTTACAGTTTCCAAGAGCCGCAAACATAACGATCAAAATAACGCGGCACTGGGTGTGGAAAAGTTGGTTGGACTCCCATCGCGTACGGCGGAGAAAAGAACTAATTAACATTAAAGAATATATAGTGGCCATGCTATGTATATATAATGTGGTCAATAATTGTATAGTGGTCCATGAATTGCATCACTAATTAAAGCCACAACAAGATTTCACATATTTTTAATATATTTGACTTTCGTTGATATGCAAGATGACATGAAATTAAAACAGATTGATGATCAAGAGTCGAAAAAGTTGGTAGATTGAAAGCTTGAGCCCCACCCTTTCTTTAATGGAATGGATAGGGAAATCTAAGTAACATGGCATGTTTAATGAATGAGTTGTGAGAAAACGATTGTATGCATACCGCCACAAGATCGACTATATATTTTAATTGGTTATTTTTATTCGGTGTTTTTTTTTATTTGTACGCAATGTTGATTATAACTTGATATATGAGTCAAAATCTTGAAATAATTTAATCTTAGACATAAGCATGAAGATCAAATCAGTGGTACTTACTTGTAGAAATCGTCATTTTTGAAGGTGAGGATAAAACCATGATTTCTGTTACGATACCTTGAGTTGATGGAAATTAAGAAAGAATAATGAATGGTGCTTTTGATAAGTTTCCACCCTTATATCATACTTATGATTAATGATAATGATACGTTATGAAAACTTTTTGTATTAATGTGATCATTTTATGTCACATGAGTATTGCTCCTGTCAAAACCATGATTAAGTTGACCATTATACATGACCACGATTGAGATATTGGTTTTATACCCTTATATCAATACCTATGGTTTTATTGATTGAGATATTGGCGTGTAATGATCATATAAATTGGAGCAAGTTTTTATTTAATTTTTAACCCATCTCGTTAATTTAGACTACGTTTAACAACGTGAAGTTGTGATGTAAGCGGAAGGAAAAGATAACCAATTGAACTTGTTGATTCATAAAGGGAACCAAGAACAATTCTTCTAACTAACGTTAATTCAAGAATAATACCGACAATCAGGATAATCACACACTAACACGCTCTTGTGATAAAGAGAAAAATGATTTTCCTTAAACTTCAAAACTGCTCTTCTCTCAATTATTACATGAGTAACAAAAAGAAGCCAAAAGTCAAATGTGCATCAAAACATAAACGCGCCAAAAAATAGGCCATAAACAAAGTTCAACAAAAATTAGAAATAAGAATTAAAAAAAAACTCACAAAATAAGTCATTTTTGAGCCAAAACGATGACCCAAACCTCGTATGGTCGTTTTGATTTGTCACGGGCCCAAAAAGAGACTTCTAACCTAAGTTATGAGCATTTTATTGAGCTCCCTTCCGCACAAGCGTTCAACATCATAGTGAACGATCTCTTCAAATAGTTTTAACTAAATCCATGGGAATGATAATGGTTTGTTCCTTAAATAAATAAGGCGGCTCACAGCGCTCTAACAAAAGCTATTAAGTAAGAATTAAAATACAGAATTGTAGTCAATTATCCCACCACTTGACATTGCCACAAATTAGAGGTGCACCAACCGGGTTTCAAGTCGGTCCAATCCGGTTTCAAGAGAGCAAAATGGTAAATAAACAAATAAGGTTTGTGTCGGGTTTAAACCTGGTCGGGTTGGGAGAAAATTGGGTTGGGTGTGGAGGGGATAAACCAGTTTGAACCCTACGGGTAGAAACGGGTTGGACCCGGGTCGGGGAGCTACTAGGTTGAACCCGGGTCAGGATCTGGTCGGATCTGGTCGGATCGGATAACTGGGTTGGATGGGCACCTGTACCACAAACAAGGTCGACTCATTCCGTGGAGAAAGCTATCATTGGGCCTAATACGTAAAGTAGGTCCGGCCCAATATATCCTAAACTGGGCCTTAATCAAAACTGGTTTGATTAATTTAAAACTTTAGTTTATTTCCATTATCTTTTGGCATGGTTCAGATAAAAGATTCTTAAGTTGTTTTTTACTCCAAAGCGTTCGTTGATGCAGTAAGTGGTGTAAGATTAAAAAATAAGTTTTTTGAGCAAATTTTATTTTGTTTATTAAAGTACACATTGAATTGAATAGATATAAATTTATTTAATTAAAATAGCATTTTATAAATAATGACAAATTTTAAAAATTATAAATAACAATAAATGAAAATTGTAAAATTGTAGAGTTATATTGAAAATTAGTTTTGTCTAGAGACTTGTGTAATACCCAAATTTCTTATTTATAATAAATATTTGAAGTATCTTTTATTATGACTGTAATGATACAAATGGGTTTTGGGTTTGTTTTATAACTTTATCTGGCATGGAGATTTGCTAATTTTGACAAAGGGGTTTAACTAATTTAATCCAACCAGACTGTAAAGGTGAGGGGATGATGTACCCCTTTGCAATAAATAATCAAAGTGAAAGTTCCCTTCTTTGTTTATTGTTGAAGAAACATAATTTCACATAAAATTGATTTAATATAATATAAATACCATGCTATATATGTTTTGAAAAAAAAAAGAGGATGGTTGGTGGGTTAACTTTAACAACAAGTTATTCATATTTTCGGGTGTCTATTGGTAGTTAAATGTAAGGATTAGACTGGCAACGTATTGATACCGTTGAAAACGTCAAAAAAGACCAAACAAAATGATACTGATATAAAAAACATGAAAAAATAAGTGCCCGTACCTGTACTGATGGTATTCGATCGGTTCTGATACTCTGGTTAAAAGAAAGAAGCTTATCCCTACTTAAAAGCTCCAATTTGATGTCAAGATCAATAGGCTCATGACCAATTATGAAATTTTATTTTCTTATAGTTAGTTGATTATGGTGACTTGTCCAACCACAAAATTGAACGTGATGTTTTATCCGACACATTAACCGAACATTCTTTTTTAGTTTGGTGAGGCTTCCTTGTCGACCGATGTTTGTTAGTTTCCCATCATATAGTTACGTTTGAAATTGGTATTATGCAAAAGTGAAAGAACGACTATACAAATAGTGATCACCCCCAGCCCGGTCTATTTTGTTGTTCTATTTTTTTTTCTTTTTTCTTTTTAATATTCCAAGGCCAGGTGTGTTCAAAATTGATTTTACCATCTAAGATTTGATAAAATAAACAATTGTTATCTAAGAATAAAAAATATTATTTTACCTCTAAAAGTTCTATCAAATTTTTTTTTTAATTTTTGTCTAACATATGAAAATTTTGAATTATAAAAATATAAACATTTGAATTACATTGAAACAAATGATTAAACTTTAAGATTAAAATTGAGACTTTAAACTTCCGAAAGAATTTTATTTTTATTAAACCCAATGACAACTTTGAATTTAACTGTATATAATATTGATAGGCAACGTTGCCGCAAGATGTGTATTTTATTGTTCAGTACTTATAAATATTGTTGTGTGATGCATGAGTCTGTATTTAATATTTTTCTTATTCTTTTAGGTTTTCAATTTTAACATTTTCTTTAGATTAGAAATTTAATCAAGGTAATGATATCTTGGTAAGAGCATTTACAGCCCGTTTGCTATAAATTTATGAGCGCATTCTCTATGTTATAGAGAACGGTTATTAGTGGTTGTGAGTGTAGAATAGAGAACGTGATACTATTCATCTCTATATTTAGTAAAACATTGTTCATCTCTATTAATTTTTTAATATTTGTTGAAAGTGATTGTCAGTTGATGAGAGAGAAAATGTAATAATAAAAGTATAAAAATATTATTTGATTAAAAAAAAGAGAGAAAAAATAGTTATTTTTAATGTAATTATAGAGATGGAGTGCATATGCAGAAGCCTGCAACCTGGCTCCGAGGTAAGAGAAACCCCACCCTCAATTTTCTTTTTCTTTTTTTTTTGGCATTTTTATTGGGAAAATATTATAGAATAAAAAGCAAGTTTTTTAAATATTTTAATTAGGTAACTGTGCAAAGTTTGCTCCAACTGAATCGTTAAATCATCAAATCCAGTTATTATTGGATTTTTTTTTGTGTCAAGAAAGAGATGGAGGAAAGGATGTAGGGTGGGAATATCCACATATGTAATTATCCTATATATTTAAAAAGGAAATTAAAGAAATAGTTTATTTCTAATGGTTTTGATATTGGCCACAAAAGAACTATGTATTTGCAATCTACCCCCTTGACTTTAAGGAGAAGAAAAGAGAAACCTCCTTGACATCACATCTTACATCCAGTGCATTTAGAAAGAAAATGCTCTCTCTTTTTATCGTTGTTCATTATGGTTTCTTTGTTTTCTTTTCAGTTTGTTATTGATGTGTTGCTCGCCAAATGAGCTCTAAGGGCGTGATGAGAAACCGAAGTGGTGTTCGTCGTTTAGGCGTGGCTGTTGATTATGGTTGCCAGCCGTAACCGAGCACCGCATCTGAGCCCGAGCCTAAAATTTCAAACATTTCGAGTCGTTTAGGGTTTGCACTTTGCCCCTCTCATCTGTGTTTATATTGAGAGAGTTAAGAGCTTGCTGACGGTGAGTTTTGGCTACCACCGGAGTTATTAACCGACGAAGATATTCTCATGGATTTTACCCACGGAAAACCCACCGTCGTAGCTCTCACCGTGTTTGAACAAGGGTTCCTCTGGTTTGTACGGTCATGGGTTGTACGAACCCAACTCCGGTGTGAGTTCTCCCGTGGAGTCTGTAATGGGCTCCACCGAAACAGAGAGTGATGAGGAGGATTACCTTCATGGGTTGACACAAAAGCTCTCTAACACTCATGTTAATGGGGATTTTTTGAAATCAGATGCTAATTTGAAGGTGTCGTTTCGACCCTTCCATATCAACATAAAAAAAAGATAAATATTTTCTAACTAAACAAAAAGAAAAAAATATTAAAACATGTTAGAACGTATAATTTATATAAAACATGAAATCCAAGTGAATTAATTGAAATATTTTTAAACTTTATTAATTAATTAAATAAAAATAACATAAAGAGGGTTTTGTGTTCCAAAAAATATCGTTTCTTCTGATTACATCTCAATCCGGTAGCTCAACCCCTCGTTAGCACACCCTACCTCAACATCTCCGGCTCTCGCCACCCATCGCCGGTAGCCCACATGCAACCGATAGTTGACTTTCGCTAATTGCTTTGGGCATCAACGGTGGAAGGCGATTGAACCTGGCCGATTTTAGTTGCTTATGTTTTTGGAGAGAAACTTAAATTAGGTTGTTTGTCTGATTTAAGGTCCGAAAATGGACCTCATCTCTGTTCACCATGTCTCAATCCACTTTCATTTTTATTTTTTAACTAACGCACTTTTGATGCATTTAAACTAATGCTTTTAAAACAATATACATGTAGTATCGCATGGAATTCGTATAATGCCAAATATTAATTGTAACAACACTTGCAAATAATATCAATGTTAATACAAGGGTAATATATATATAGTTTATAATTAACGAAAACATTTATATTAATGTTAATGATAATGGTAATTAATGTTAAGAGAGATAGAGAGACACATCTGAAAATCTAAGGTGCTGTTTGTTTCTGAAGAGGTAAAACGTCTGCAGTCTGCAGACCACATCTGCAGACATCTGTAGGAGAAGAGGTGGACCAAACCTCTGCAGTCTGTATTAAGAAGACTGTTTGTTTTGTAACGTCTGCAGACTGCTGAAATAAACTGAAATTAATAAAAAGTTAAAATAAACAGAAATTTAAATAAACTGTCACAATAAACTGAAATTAAAATAATTGTTAAAGAGTTATACAATGCTGAATTAATATAAATTAAACCACAACAACATTTTTTAGATCATTCATTCCATATTATTTCCGAATGACACATTCTGCTGCTCAGCATTTCATCTCGTAACTGAGTCATGTATTCCCGATCTGATGCAGTACCAAGTCCTTCAACCTCATCTTCATCAGCATCAACGTTCGCATGTCTATTTCCTAGCGACATATCGGGTTGATCATATTGTGTAAAGAAATCATCGCTCAACCCTCTTTCCTTATAAAGTTATGTAACGCGAAACATGCAATGGTTATATTCCTTTGTGTAACCAACGGAAACGGCGCCATCCTCTTCAATATTGGGAATCGTGCTTTCAACACACCATAAGCGCGCTCAATAACGTTCCGAAGTTTTGCATGTGCATGGTTAAATTTTCTTTATTTGTTAATGCTCTTCTTCGACGAAAATCTCCAAGCCAATACCTCACATTACGATATGGAGCCATAAACCCTCGTATGTTTGCGTATGCGGCATCACAAAGATAATATTTATCTGTATAAATATAATTAATTAGAATATTAAACTAAAATGAAAGTATTTAATAATCATAAACAAACCTGGTGGTGGAAACGGAAATGGTGCATCTGGATCCGATAATGCCTCTGATAAAATTCTGGAATCATGTGCTACTCCTTCCCAGCCGGCAACGATAAACGTAAAATCATGTTAAAGTCACAAATTGCTAGTACGTTTGATAGCAATCTCCTTTTCCCCTACCTCTATATAAATCTTGTTTTCCAGTAGGGACAATAGCATGTACCAAAGTTCCATCTAGTGCACCGACCGCTCCTTTAAAATCCGTCGTATCCTTTTGTTATGTCCTGGAATGTTTGGATTTGGATTGAAGTAGTTGGGACTATCATATCTTTGGCGAAAACCATCATTTTATCCAATACTTCATAAAAAATTTATGAATTGTTTGTTTCGAGTGTTGAAATCTACGCTTGATAACCACATAACGTTGATTATGACCGATTAACATCAAAAACATAGCCATCTTCTCCTCGACCGATACATGTTTACTATCCTTTAACGAATAATTAATTCTAAAATGTGCGCATAGTCGGACAAAGGATTCACGAGACATACGTAGCAATTCAATGCATTGTTTTGGGTTTCCATGCAATAACTCTAACGTGTATTTATGTCCCGTCATACTCGAATCATTGTCTCGCATTCGTTTCACACCTCTATTCCGAAAGAAACGGATATACATGTAAATTGGTGTCCGTAATCATAAGTTGTTGTACATGTTGACGAGAAGACGACCCAGCCACTGATGTTTGGGTTGATGTCCACTTGCCACTCCCAGTGGCAGTACTACCATCAAACAACTGTGCACAAAGTTCTGGAAAAGGCAATGGAACAGCTTTCAACGATGCCGCTTTTGGATGCCCCTAAACCCATGTAAAACAATTTTATAAGTTTTTAAATATAAGTAAAACTTATTATATATATATATATATATGAACATACCTTCTTAAATCTTCCCATTCCTCGTTCGTTAAGGTAAACGTATTTGTTTGAGCATTGTATATGTTGCCAGTTTTATTTTTCAAATACACCCATCCTTGGTATTTGGCTTTAAGATTGTCATATGCGTTTTTCAATTGTTTTTGAGTCATATCTATGCCGAACTTTTCCTTAAGAGCTTTTGCTACCTTACTCCATGAGTCTTTATACAAGCTTAAACCTCTTTTACCCACACTATTTACCTCGTCAATGCTAACCTCTAATAGCATTTTAATTGCTCAGTCGTCCATTGATGTTTATCTCCCATGTCTATTAACCAACAAACAAACAAATCAATCAAAATTATAAGATTCAACCATTTCTACCAATCAGTTCAACCAACCATTTCTAGGGCAAACAACAAGAAATCAAACAACAACAACATCAGATTTCAAACAACAACAGAAATCAGCAGTTAAACAACAAGAAATCAAACAACACAACATCAGATTTGAAACAACAACAAGAAATGGTTGAATCTTGTAACAGAAATCATCACACAACAACATCGATCTGAATCAACAAGAAATGGTTGAATCTTGTAACAAAATGGTTGAATCAGATTTGAAATCAAACAACAACAACATCAGATTTGAAACAACATCAGATTTGAAACAACAACAAGAAATCATCAACAACAACAACATCGATCAAACAGGTGCATCAAGAAATGGTTGAATCTTGTAACAGAAATCAAACAACAACAACATCATCATCATCAACAACAACAACAGAAATCAAACAGGAGCTACGGGAGCAGACAGTCGGAGTGGCATCAAGAAACAAGACGGGAGCAAACAAATTCAAACAAGACGATCATGAAATCAAACGGTGCATCAAGAAAATTTACCTCAGATTTGAGCGACGGGAGCAGACAGTCGGAGCTACACAGGCCGAGGGCGACGGGAGCGACGGGGGGTGGAGTGGCGACGGTGGAGTGGCGACGTAGGGAGTGGCGACGGCCGACGGCGACGGGGGAGGCGACGGGGGAGGCGACGGGGGAGGCGACGAGCGACGTAGGAGCAGACCTTGGTGGGAAGAGGTGGGACTTCGGGAGCAGACCTTGGGTTGTGGGTAAAAATGGGGTTAGGGTTAGATATGTTAAGAAGAGGTGGGAAGAGGTGGGAAGACTTTGGTCCACCTCTTTTTGGAGCAGAGGTCACGCAGACCTTTTTAAGTGAAACGTCTTCAGAAAAACAAACACTCTGCAGACCATAAACGTCTGCCCGCCTCTTTTTGGCGCAGACAAAAGAGCTTCAGAAGTACTTTTTCAGAAAACAAACACCACCTAAGTGTGAATCGTTCTTGTCTATTATATGATGTTTGTATTTTTTTATATTTATTAATTATAGTTATTCAAAAATCTAAACAAACAGACGCATTTAATTCAATACAAAATATTTCAAATGGGCAAACTAATCATTTTGCATATTATTTCAGTACTGGTTTATTTATTACTAGTTCAACACTTACTGATTCAAAGACTGCTAGACAACCTCTTTGCGAGATTTGAAGTGGTTGCTTCCGCATAGGATTTAAGTGGACAATAATTACAACTTGAGTGAAAACGGTAATATGTGTGTTTTGAACGACTTTGATTTTGGAACTTTGAATGTTTTTTATACTACTTTTTTAAAATTGTTTTTCTCCTGGGATGAAGGTTTGAACAAGTGATTTGTTGCTTAATTTTAACACTGGATTAGGTACGATGGTTTGGTGCCGGAGAAATCTATCGGTTTCGCATATGGTTTGTTTTTATTAGAATATATTGGTGGAGCTCATGAAGAACCTTGAAAAATCAAATTAATGATTTAAACATAAGAACGGTTTAAGAAACAAGAGACTTTAAAAATGAATGATTTAAGAAAATAGATGATTTAGAAAACACTTAAAAAAGTGTAATGATTGAACGAATTTGAAAATAAGATGTTTATAAAAGAAGAATGTTTTAGAAAAGTGTATTTATTTGTATATTTAAACGCGTAGCGTGAAATAATAACTATAATAAATAACTGATCATTAAAAGTAAACGCTACACGAATATACAATACTAGCTTTAGTAAACCCGTGTAATACACGGGTTGAATAAATAAAATATTAAATTAAATAAAAATTATTAATTATAAAATGATAGACTAAAACATGATATGATTAAAATTATGTATAAGTAATAGTTATAGTTATAAGTAATAAAACAATAAATGATCTTTTTAATTTTTTTTATTTTTTCAAAGATAAATTAGACATTTTGTTTTAGAACAACATTAATTTTTTTTAAAAAAATTTGCTTACTACAAATCCCTATTTTAATTATTTTTATTTTATTAAAAAATTACTTTAAAAACCAATTTTAAAATATTACGTAAAAGTAATTTATTTTTTAGAAAAAACTCTTTTTAGAAAAAACTATCTCTATAGAAATAACATTAATAAAAAATTATCTTTCTTAATTTATTAAAAACTAATTATAATGTAAAAATAAATAGATAATATTATTAGTAATTAATGTGATTATTTAATAGGAGAGAGAAGCGGGAAAAATTTGATTAGAATTAATGTAGTGCTGACACGTGGCATTAGATGATTTTAAAAAATGACATGTGGCAACCATAGTTACCATTTTATTAGAGTAGTGATGATTATTCGAACCATTATTTGCAAAACCGATATCAAATAAAATATTTTTAAATAAATACTACACGTCAAAACACAAATATGATTATTTGCAAACATTTTTAATAAAAAAATCAACACACACTAATAGCAGAAGTAAAAAATACGAGTATTTTAACCATTTGAGTCCCTAGTGGTGTTTTAGTCATTTACAAAAAGTTAACTAGAAATTAACTATTGATAGTCATTAGGACTGAAATCGTTACAAAAATGAAAAGTTAGGAGACAATGGGAAGTTTTGAAATATTAGGAGTTTAATTATTTAATATATGCAAATACCGGGGACGCAACTAGTAATTCTCCTATTATGAAAAACAGAACGCCATGAACAGTGTCTTTGGGGGCAATTTCGGTATTTGCCTTCACCTCGGTTGCTGTGCTGTAACACCCGGACCTCCAAAGAGTCCGTTTAAGTTAAATAAACATGCGGAATTTGGTCCCAGAAAATTTCATTAACATTTAACTCCCAAAATATGTGTTTCGTGTCAACCGACACTCAAAAATGAAGTTTAACAATCCATTTACATAAACACGTAATAAGAAGTTTCAAAATAATGTTAACGCGTTAATTTCTACAAAAGAAACGCGTATGCAAGTCCCGTTCGATCCTTGTATGCCCCATCGATCACTTTAGCCTTCCGGTCCCGTAACACCTGAAAACACACGTTTAGACATCCATTAGTTCATAGGAACTAAGTAAGTACATTCTAACATTCATTTCGGGTCTTTACGGGGGTTTAAACGGACTCGAAACGCATTTGAACGATAATCGACAAAAGCTGGGAACTGGGCCCTACCGTAACTTACGGTGCCACCGTAAGTTACGGTAGCCTCAGGATTGATACGGTGGTAATACACTGGCTTACGATGGCCTCAGTTCACCCAGGGACCTACCGTAACTTACGGTACCACCGTAAGCTACGGTAGACCCTGCAGCAAGGTCATTATTTTTGACCCGTTAAGGGTCGTTTCGCGTTTCCGAACCACCCCTTTCGATCCCGATTGTTCCAAGCACCTGGAAATAACATATTTTATCATATACGTGATTCCCACGGAGTTTCAACGAGTCTAACCCGACTCTTGGCATTATACCAAAATTTTTCTATTTTTTTGGTATTTATTTCCTTATTTATCCCATTTATGGTTCGTTTGTTCTTTAGAGCTTCCGACCATCCCGACAACCATGGGACCGGTCTATTATAACATATTACATATGTTTGGTGAGTTCTTAGACCCAACCCTTCCCATTTGCCTATCATAACGCAAATTTTCCTTTTCATACCGAATTTGCCCCTTATAGGGTCAAATCCCATTTTAATGAGCGGTTTGCCATTCTTTCGCGAACGATCGCTTTCCTTGGCGTTACCCAACGTCCACACACGTTGCAAATCGTAGGGATAACCCTTTACCCTAGTGTTCACACACGATGTGAATCACTTTAATCCGGGTTTGTCCTTTCTTCCCATTTCCATGGGACGGTCACGCACGTCATGACTCGTTCTGTTCCACAACCATGTGGTATAACACTAAAGTGTTATTTTCCTTTATGTTCACGCACGTCGTGAATCATTTGTCATAGAAGCTCACATACAGTGCAAGTCAACTATTCATCCTTTTTAAACGTGGTTTTTATTTTGTTTGAGCTTATGAGCACATGGTCACACACATTGTGACTCATGCCTTTACTTTGTTATGCTCAATTTAAAGAATGTCTTACCTTGAGTCCGGAAGGTTTAAGTGGTCAATCAAACGTGTTCCTTGCCGGTTCCCTTGGATCCGCTTGCCACACCACTTCCTATTACCATTTTAAGGACCCATTTAACACATAACATTCATTTAATCACACATATGGTCTATTTGACCATTTATCACATTTAACCTACAATCTAGGCTTTCACATTGCACATTTCTTGCAATTAAGTAGTTCATTCATGTTTTTCATCTAATTTAGGCATTTCATCAAACACCTTATGTGCATAACTTAACATATTAGTTATTTACTAGCTTTTAAACATCATCAAGCTAGTTTTACACCTAAATCACATATCACACATGTGATTCATCAATTTCCACCAAATGTTAGGCACATAATCACATTTCTACAAGAATGAACATGGATTCTACAACTAGCAACTAGTTTACATGAAGAATCCTTAGTTTAACCTTCTAGTAACTAAACCCATTTCCATGGTTCATGTAAATCTTCAATTAAGGAGCAATTACACATCTAGTTACCATAATACACACATACACATGATCATCTAGCACTATAACACTAGGGTTTCATGTTTAAACCACTAATTTCTACACCCACCATGTGGGTGACGATTTTTACCCCTCAAGAACATCAAATAACACTTACTTGTAGCTCTTGATAAGATGAAGAATGATTTCTAGGGTTCAATTTCGGATCTTGCACTTGAATCACCAACAATTTGAGAATTGAGATGACCAACTCTTCTTCTCTTCTTCTCTTATGTGAAACGTGAATGAGCAGACAATGCTCACCAAATGTATAGCAAGCCATACATATTCATGTTTAGGTTTCATCAATTGGCAAGATCCACCCCTCTAGTATCATTTTTCATTTTTCCACCACTATTAACTAACTAGCAAATTTTCTAGTTAAGTCTTAAATATTTACAATATTTAACACATGATACATTAATTGTATTTTAATTACCTAATACAAAAATTCGGGTCGTTACAAGTCTCTCCCTCTAAAGAGGGTTTCGTCCCCGAAACTTTACATACTAATCAAATAGATGAGGATAAAACTTCCTCATTTCATCTTCCGATTCCCAAGTGGCATCGGATCCCTTACGATTCTTCCATTGCACCTTCACCTGATTGAGTGTCTTGTTTCTCAGTTGCTTGACCTTTCTATCCAAGATAGCCACCGGCTTCTCGATATAGTTCAATCTGTCATCAACTTCCAAATCCTCGTACGGGACATAGGCCGACTCGTCAGCCAAACACTTCCTCAAGTAAGATACATGGAACGTGTTGTGAATTCCTTGAAGCTCTTCCGGCAATTCCAGCCGATAAGCAACTTTACCTACACGTGCGATGATTTTAAATGGCCCGATAAACCTCGGACTCAACTTTCCCCGCTTCCGGAATCGTATAATACCCTTCCATGGGGAAACCTTTAACAAAACCAAATCGCCCACCTCAAACTCGATGGGTCGTCTACGCTTATCCGCGTAAGCTTTCTGACGGTCTTGCGCCGCCTTCATGCGAGCACGGATTTGCTTAATCTTTTCATCCGTATTCATTATCGTATCGTGGCCCGCGAGTTCCCGCGGACCAATTTCTCCCCAACAAATGGGAGTTCGGCATTTTCTGCCATATAAAGCTTCATACGGAGGCATCTCGATGGTGGAGTGGTAGCTATTATTGTAAGAAAATTCCGCCAAAGGCAAATACTCATCCCAACTACCCCCAAAGTCAAGAACACACGCTCGTAGCATATCTTCTAATGTTTGAATGGTTCTTTCACTTTGTCCGTCGGTTTGGGGATGGTATGACGTGCTTAGCAATAGCTTTGTCCCCATCTCCGCTTGAAATTTCCTCCAAAACTTGGAAGTAAACCGTGTGTCTCTATCGGACACAATCGACACGGGCACCCCGTGTCGTGACACTATTTCGTTCACGTAAACCTCCGCCATTTTCTCCGAATTGTAAGTCTCACGAATAGGAAGGAAATGAGCGCTCTTGGTCAATCGATCGACAACAACCCATATCGCATCGTACCCTTTCTTCGTTCTTGGAAGTTTAGTAATCAAATCCATTGTTAACTTTTCCCATTTCCATTCCGGAATATCCAACGGTTGCAATTCACCATGAGGTTTTTGATGTTCCGCCTTCACTTGCAAACAAGTTAAGCATTTCTCCACGTATTTGACAATATCGCGTTTCATGCCCGGCCACCAATAGTTAACCCGAAGGTCTCTATACATCTTAGTCGCTCCCGGGTGAATTGAATACTTGGATTTATGGGCTTCATCCAATAGATCATTCTTCAAGGTACAAGTAGGTGGTATCCAAACCCGACCCCATCTTGTTTTCAATCCTTGACTATCATCTTCCAAGTTTTGAGTTTGACCTTTGATTCGATTTTTCTTCAAATTTTCTTCCTTTAGCGCTTCAGTTTGTGCTTCCTTGATTCGTTCAACCACTTCGGATATAACGGTTATCTTCATTGCGGTTATTTTGATAGGAGTATGATCCTCCTTTCGACTCAAGGCGTCAGCCACGACATTGGCCTTTCCCGGATGATATAGGATTTCACAATCATAATCCTTTAGCAATTCCATCCACCGCCTTTGTCTCATGTTTAACTCCTTTTGCGTAAGGAAGTACTTTAGACTCTTATGGTCCGTGTAAATCGTACACTTTACACCATATAGATAATGCCTCCAAATCTTTAACGCGAACACCACCGCGGCTAGTTCAAGATCATGGGTTGGGTAGTTCCTTTCATGCACTTTCAGTTGTCTCGAGGCATAAGCAATCACCTCGCCCCTTTGCATTAGAACACAACCCAAACCGGAGTAGGAAGCATCCGAGTATACCACAAAATCGTCGGTTCCCTCGGGTAAAGACAAAACCGGAGCTTGAGTCAATTTCGACTTTAACTCTTGAAAGGCTTTCTCTTGCTCTTCACCCCATAGGAACTTCACCTCTTTCTTGGTAAGCTTGGTTAAAGGAGAAGCAATCTTAGCAAAGTCTTGAATGAATCTCCGATAATATCCGGCTAACCCAAGAAAGCTTCTAATCTCTGTGGGAGTCTTGGGTGGACTCCATTTGGTCACCGCGTGAATCTTTGTGGGGTCTACGTGTATACCCTCCGAGTTTACCACATGACCCAAGAATTGTACCTCTCGCAACCAAAAGGCACACTTGGGGAATTTTGCGAACAATTTCTCCCGACGAAGCGTTTCGAGAACTTCACGCAAGTGACAAGCATGATCACCTTCATTTTTAGAATAAATAAGGATATCATCTATGAATACAATGACAGATCGGTCTAACATGGGTCGGCACACCCTATTCATCAAATCCATGAATGCCGCCGGGGCGTTTGTCAACCCGAAAGACATCACAAGGAACTCATAATGGCCGTATCTAGTACGAAATGCCGTCTTGGGGATGTCTTCTTCCCTTACCTTCAACTGATGATAACCCGACCGTAAGTCGATTTTCGAAAACCACGATGCACCTTGCAACTGATCGAATAGGTCATCAATCCTAGGCAATGGGTAACGGTTCTTAACCGTCACCTGGTTCAACTCTCTATAGTCGATACACATCCGAAGACTTCCATCCTTCTTTTTCACGAAAAGAACCGGTGCTCCCCATGGCGAAGTACTCGGACGTATGAACCCCTTGTCTAAAAGATCTTGCAATTGTGTCATTAACTCTTGGAGCTCCGATGGCGCCAAACGATAGGGAGCCTTTGCAACGGGTTTAGCTCCCGGGGTTAGGTCGATTCGAAACTCGACCTCCCGTTCCGGTGGAACTCCCGGCAAATCCTCCCGAAAGACATCCGGAAAATCCCGAACAACCGGAATATCTTCCAACACTTGAACTTTCGTTTCCGTGTCTATTACATAGGCTAAGAACGATTGTCCTCCATGGCTCATGTATTTCATTGCTTTGACCAAAGAACATAAAGCTATGCCACCGCGTTTTGCACCTTGGATTATTACCTCATAACCACTCGGAGATATCAATTGGATGCACTTGCGATTGCAAACTATATTGGCGTGGTACATGGAAAGCCAATCCATACCAATTACTACATCAAACTCCCCGAGTGTCATGGGTATTAAGTCGACCGAATAATCCTCACCTTCGATGGTAAGTATGCAATTTCGATAAACGTTGAACACTAAGAATGTTTTTGAATCCGCTACCTCAATCTCTAAAGGACTAGGTAAGTTGTCCAACACCATGGAAAAATGACTCGCAAATTTAACCGAAACAAACGATCTATTAGCACCCGAGTCAAATAGCACATAAGCAGGTAGTGAGTTGATGAGAAAGGTACCCGTCACAACGTCGGCTATAGATTTGGCTTCTTCAGCCGTAATCAAGAAAGTTCTCGCCTTAGCTTTTCCTCCATCACCCTTTTTCCCCGAACCTTGAGCAACCGAGGATTGACTTGTACCATCCTTCTTTAGTTCCGGACATTCGCTCTTTTTGTGGCCCGGTTTGTAACAGTTGTAGCACACACTTAGCGGGCTTGTGCATTGAGATGTCGAATGACTCGACTTTCCACACTTGAAGCAATTTTTAGATTCGTATCTACAAACTCCCCCATGCTTCTTTTTACAAATCTTGCAATGTTTGGAGTCTTTGTCGTTCCCAGACTTGTTTGATGAAGATGAAATCTTGGCTTTCTTAGACGAACCCGTCTCCGTTTCAGCCGCACGCTTCTCCCCACGATCAACTTGCCTTTTTAATTCCGCTTCTCGATCCCTAGCACAATCGATAAGCTCTGCTAGAGTTTCACATTTGGACGGTGTAAGAAACTCTCGATACTTGGCACTCAACATGCCATAGTAGTGGTTAATCCACATCCTTTCATCCTGGAGCAACTGTGGGCAAAACTTGGCTTTGTCGTAGAAGATGGCCGTGATGGTATCAATACTTTCATCTTTTTGTCGTAACTGTAGGAATTCTTCTGCTATTCTGTTGATAGCGGCTTGTGGGCAAAACCGATTTGTGAACAACTTCTTAAATTCTTCCCAAGTCATACTTTTGATACCTTCCCGCCCCTTCTCATCCCGTTGCAATTCCCACCAGTCTTTAGCTCGTTCCCGGAGTTGGCTTGCAGCAAACCTCACTTCATCAGATTCTTCACAGTGTGAGGTTTCAAAGGCACTTTCCATATCTTTGATCCACCTTTGACTAAGTAGTGGATCGACCTCACCCTTGAACGTTGTAGGGTTGCATGCAACAAACTCCTTATAGGTCACTTTCTTTGTTGGCCTTTCGGTTTCTTTGTCAGCCTTCAGAGCCACAAACTCTTGTTGAATGAGATCCCGTAGATCTTTGCGTACATCCTCGATGTAGCCCGGCAATAAAGCCTCAAAAGCCTTACCAACTTCCTCCTTAACCATTTCCCGTGTTGCATCATCGGAATGGGTCTCGTGATTCTCTATATTGATCACGTGATCGTTACCAGCCATGACCTAAGACTGTGACAATTTAACTTTACGTTAGTACCATGTACGTCATCTATAGCATATACACCGATGCTTATGATTCTACTATCACTAGGGCCTAACCCTATTCACACAATACCCATTTCCATCCTTAAGTTTAAAACAACATCCCTAAGAATCCATTCGCGTGCCTTTGATTGTTGTTAGACTGGCCAGGCCTAGCAACAAGCTCACCACACGGATGCCTTCTTAGTTCCTTTATTCCAAACTTAAGTCAAGAAGCTAGGTTCAATCAATTCATATGGTACATATCATACATATATCATACATGTGTCAAGCTTGTTACGTTTATAAACGGCACACTACCCTTGTACCTTTAGGCTCAGTGATCGGCTTCTTGGATCGAACGTTTGCATTTCTCATATCTAGAGCTCAAAAGTTTGAGTCCAAGTGTTCGCGACGCACTTGAATCTCTCAAACCATTGGCTCTGATACCAACTTGTAACACCCGGACCTCCAAAGAGTCCGTTTAAGTTAAATAAACATGCGGAATTTGGTCCCAGAAAATTTCATTAACATTTAACTCCCAAAATATGTGTTTCGTGTCAACCGACACTCAAAAATGAAGTTTAACAATCCATTTACATAAACACGTAATAAGAAGTTTCAAAATAATGTTAACGCGTTAATTTCTACAAAAGAAACGCGTATGCAAGTCCCGTTCGATCCTTGTATGCCCCATCGATCACTTTAGCCTTCCGGTCCCGTAACACCTGAAAACACACGTTTAGACATCCATTAGTTCATAGGAACTAAGTAAGTACATTCTAACATTCATTTCGGGTCTTTACGGGGGTTTAAACGGACTCGAAACGCATTTGAACGATAATCGACAAAAGCTGGGAACTGGGCCCTACCGTAACTTACGGTGCCACCGTAAGTTACGGTAGCCTCAGGATTGATACGGTGGTAATACACTGGCTTACGATGGCCTCAGTTCACCCAGGGACCTACCGTAACTTACGGTACCACCGTAAGCTACGGTAGACCCTGCAGCAAGGTCATTATTTTTGACCCGTTAAGGGTCGTTTCGCGTTTCCGAACCACCCCTTTCGATCCCGATTGTTCCAAGCACCTGGAAATAACATATTTTATCATATACGTGATTCCCACGGAGTTTCAACGAGTCTAACCCGACTCTTGGCATTATACCAAAATTTTTCTATTTTTTTGGTATTTATTTCCTTATTTATCCCATTTATGGTTCGTTTGTTCTTTAGAGCTTCCGACCGTCCCGACAACCATGGGACCGGTCTATTATAACATATTACATATGTTTGGTGAGTTCTTAGACCCAACCCTTCCCATTTGCCTATCATAACGCAAATTTTCCTTTTCATACCGAATTTGCCCCTTATAGGGTCAAATCCCATTTTAATGAGCGGTTTGCCATTCTTTCGCGAACGACCGCTTTCCTTGGCGTTACCCAACGTCCACACACGTTGCAAATCGTAGGGATAACCCTTTACCCTAGTGTTCACACACGATGTGAATCACTTTAATCCGGGTTTGTCCTTTCTTCCCATTTCCATGGGACGGTCACGCACGTCATGACTCGTTCTGTTCCACAACCATGTGGTATAACACTAAAGTGTTATTTTCCTTTATGTTCACGCACGTCGTGAATCATTTGTCATAGAAGCTCACATACAGTGCAAGTCAACTATTCATCCTTTTTAAACGTGGTTTTTATTTTGTTTGAGCTTATGAGCACATGGTCACACACATTGTGACTCATGCCTTTACTTTGTTATGCTCAATTTAAAGAATGTCTTACCTTGAGTCCGGAAGGTTTAAGTGGTCAATCAAACGTGTTCCTTGCCGGTTCCCTTGGATCCGCTTGCCACACCACTTCCTATTACCATTTTAAGGACCCATTTAACACATAACATTCATTTAATCACACATATGGTCTATTTGACCATTTATCACATTTAACCTACAATCTAGGCTTTCACATTGCACATTTCTTGCAATTAAGTAGTTCATTCATGTTTTTCATCTAATTTAGGCATTTCATCAAACACCTTATGTGCATAACTTAACATATTGGTTATTTACTAGCTTTTAAACATCATCAAGCTAGTTTTACACCTAAATCACATATCACACATGTGATTCATCAATTTCCACCAAATGTTAGGCACATAATCACATTTCTACAAGAATGAACATGGATTCTACAACTAGCAACTAGTTTACATGAAGAATCCTTAGTTTAACCTTCTAGTAACTAAACCCATTTCCATGGTTCATGTAAATCTTCAATTAAGGAGCAATTACACATCTAGTTACCATAATACACACATACACATGATCATCTAGCACTATAACACTAGGGTTTCATGTTTAAACCACTAATTTCTACACCCACCATGTGGGTGACGATTTTTACCCCTCAAGAACATCAAATAACACTTACTTGTAGCTCTTGATAAGATGAAGAATGATTTCTAGGGTTCAATTTCGGATCTTGCACTTGAATCACCAACAATTGAGAATTGAGATGACCAACTCTTCTTCTCTTCTTCTCTTATGTGAAACGTGAATGAGCAGACAATGCTCACCAAATGTATAGCAAGCCATACATATTCATGTTTAGGTTTCATCAATTGGCAAGATCCACCCCTCTAGTATCATTTTTCATTTTTCCACCACTATTAACTAACTAGCAAATTTTCTAGTTAAGTCTTAAATATTTACAATATTTAACACATGATACATTAATTGTATTTTATTACCTAATACAAAAATTTGGGTCGTTACATGTGCCTACGCCTTAAACATCCGCAGATGTTAGGCGGTGGCTGATTCTTCCATGGGTGCTCCTCTGCGGTTGGTTGTCGTCCTCTAACCCTCTCTGCCGACCGTCGGGTGCCCCTATGTCAGCGTTTAGTGCTCCATGGTTTTGTTTGTGGGTGGCGGCTCCGGTGGAGCCGTCTATCGCCGCCGCCTGTGCACGGCGGAGAGGGAAAGGCAGAGATAGACTCGTGTGGTTGTTCACGGCCGCCGATTGCGGCGGCATTATGTCGGTTTGGTCTCTTTTTTCGACTTGATTTTGAGGTTTTGAGATGGTGCCATACACGCGGCCGCCTCTGTTTCTCCACCTAGGTTCAGACCGCCTTGCCCTCGGTCTCGAAATCGGTGGTTCAAAATGGCAAAATAGTGGGGAAAGGGCGGTGCCGATTTGTCCTCGTCGCCGTCGTTGTCGGTGGCCTTCGGGTTGCCCGGCTTCGTGCATGGTGGCGTGGTGCTGGTTAGTAGCCCATGGAGGTGAGAACTTTGTGTTGTCCGCCGATTGCTTTCTGGAAACAAAGCTTAAACTGGTTTGTCGCCCGCCACCGTCGCCGCTGATGACCTTTCGGCTGAACGGTGGCATGCGTGGTGGGTTGGTTATGATTTGTCGCCTTCCGAGGTTTAGGGCTACACCTAATCCAAATAGTTTGTTGGATTGTGAGATTTCATGCTGGCCTTATGTTTGTCTGCTGTGTGAAGTTTTCTTTTGGGTGTACCTGATCTTAACCCTCACTCCTGGAGTTTTTGTTTTGTTGTCTGCCTCTGGGTTCTAATTTTTGGTTGGTGATGATGGCCAAGGCCACCCCGAGCCCTAATCTATGTTTGTTTGTGGTATTGCTATGATGACTGTGGTGGCGGTGGTTTCTTGGCGTGGTATACTCCAAGATGGCAAGTGTGGTGTTCCGCACTTGCAACCTGAGTTGCAGCCATGTAACCAAATACCCAGATCTGAGCTTCATGTTTTAAATTTGTATGATTTGTTTTCCTACTTGCTTTAGTAACATATATCCATGTGTTACACGAGATGTGTGTTAGCGGATTTAAGCCAAACCTATGAACTTTTTTATCCAAACATTTAATCAATTTTATTTGGTTTGGTTTAGGTGTCTTGACATAAATTATGTTCTTATCCCTTTTAAAAAACGCTATAATGGTAAAAACGTGATGATCAAACAATATGCGTTTATCTGAGCCTCGGTTTAAGAAGTATTTAGTTTTGAGTGACGTTTTGGTGATTACGTTCTTTCCTATATTAACCTGTCGGTTTGTCATGTGATGAAACAATCAACTTATGGTTGTGATGGTGGGTTGTCTGGGTGTCGGTTTTATCCGTTTCCAAGACGCGCAACGCGCGTCGGGGCATTACACCTAGTTTAATTAAATCTCTAACTTGAAGATCTTAATTTGGTCAAGAGACTGACATGTGATGAACAACGATGTGAAATTTAGGTACGTAAAAAATAGATTTCTATTTCTAATTATTATAAGAATCGTTCCATTTCTATATGAAAAGTTCGGTTGTACATAAATAAAATGTAAGATTATAGTAAAAAATATTTTTAATGTCAAAGACTAAGAAAGATCATGAGATAGACATGAATCCTTCTATTGTTTAAGAAAATGGGCACTTTGGTCATGACGTAAATACGTTAGATCATTAATCTAACACGTCAAGTCATTGTGACAAATGTGTCATGTCATTATGTCAAATAGTTTTCATCATTTTGTGTTTTACGTCTTTAAATCATTTTCGGGTTATTTTTGTCACTGTTTAATATATATTTATATGAAGTTATTGTTATTTTAGTATTGTGTTTTATAGTTATTAGTATAAATAATATTATATTACCAATGTGTTTTCCAAAATTATAGTTTTCATGAAAACATAATGACAAACAGGAAAAAAAAAATATAACAAAACGTGACATTTTTTTTACGTTTATACCATTTTGTGTTATTTGTCATTGCTTTCATGTATTATACTATTTAAACAAACACACAAACAAACAAACATACCCAGTGTATCCCGCTGGAGAGCGGGGTCTGGGAGGGGTATATGGTGGCATGTCTTTCCTCTATCTAGAAAGATAGAGAGACTGCTTCCGAAGAGACCCCGACTCGTTAACATAGTCAACAAAGTCAACACAATAACAATCATAATACAAAGCATACAACACACAGATATATATCACATAAAGAATTAGATAAAGCATACAACACAAAGATATATATCACGAAGATATCTATCACATAAAGATAAAGCATACAACACAAAGATATATATCACAAAGATATATATCACATAAGATATAACACATAGCATACAGAATACCAAAAAAGCCATATCGCTAGCAAGGCATCATACAATAGATCATACAACACATAGCCTACAGTACACAATAAACCAAACAACCCAAAGCATACAAATATCCTAGGTGCATGCAGAATCACCGTTAAAGGGCAGATATGGGCTACTTAGACATCAGGCCCCGCAACCAGACTTCGAACACCCTTCCTGCCTACAGTTCGAACTAGAAGTCCTTAATTTTAATTCTACGCCTCCACTCAGTCCTATCCTCGATCATGTGCTCAGAGAGGTGCAAGTGTATCATATCTCGTCTAATTACCTCATCCCAAGTCAATTTAGGTCTTCCTCTACTCCTCCTACCCTCTAAGGTGATGTTCTCTACTGCTCTAACTGGTGCCGCCATTGGTCTCCTCTTGACATGCCCAAACCATCTTAATCTTCCCTCTCGTATTTTATCTGCGATACAGGCCACTTCTAGCTTCTGTCGAAACACTTCATTTCTTATTCGATCCAGTCTCGTGTGACCGCACATCCACCTCAGCATTCGCATTTCCGCTACCTCTATTTGTTTCTCGTGCGATTTCTTTATGGCCCAGCAGTCTGTTCCATATAGCATAGCTGGACGTACTGCCACACGATATAGCTTTCCCTTTAGTTTTGTTGGAAACCTCTTATCACATAGGATCCCTGATGCTGCTCTCCACTTGCACCATCCTGCTTGAATACGGTGCGCTACATCGCTGTGTATCTCTCCGTCCTCCTGCAGGTACGAGCCCAGGTATTTGAACCTAGACGTTTGTGGGACCGCCATACCCTGGATACTGATTTGGGTGTCATCTTCCGCCTCGCCACTAAAGTTACAATGCATGTATTCTGTCTTTGAGCGACTTATCCTTAAACCTTTGCGCTCTAGTGCTGCTCTCCACTGTTCTAGCCTGTCGTTAAGCATCCTTTTAGATTCCGATATTAAGACAATATCATCCGCAAAGAGCATGCACCATGGAACTGGCTGCTGTATAGACTTGGTCATCTCATCCAACACTACTGTGAAGAGAAATGGGCTCAGCGCCGATCCTTGGTGGAGTCCCACTTCCACTGTGAATGAGTCTGTGTCTCCGATCGGGGCTCGCACACACGTTTTTGCCCCCTCATACATATCCTTGATTATTTGGATATACCTCTCCGGTACCCTTCTGAGTCGTAGACTTTCCCAAACTAGTTGACGCGGAATGCTGTCATAAGCCTTTTCTAGGTCGATGAATACCATATGAAGGTCCTTTTTCTTTTCTCTGTATTTCTCCATTAACCTCCTTATGGCGTGTATTGCTTCTGTCGTAGAGCGTCCTGGCATAAATCCAATTGGTTTGACGCTATCTGAGTTTCCCGTCTAATTCTTGTGTCAATAACTCTTTCCCATAATTTCATCGTGTGACTCAATAGCTTTATCCCCCTGTAATTTTCGCAACTTTGTACATCTCCTTTTTCTTATATATGGGGACTATAACACTGGTTCTCCACTGGTCCGGCATCTTTCCTGTCGTAAGATAGTGTTGAATATATGTATTATACTATTTAGTTGAATATATGTAATTTTCGCAACTTTGTACATCTCCTTTTTCTTATATATGTATTATACTATTTAGTTGTTATTTTATCATTGTATTTTACATACTACAAACACACAATAATGTTATTTCACCATTATGTTTTTTTAAATTAATCATTCTAGAAAAACACAATAGGGTTTAGAAAAATATAATAACAAGCGAAAAGACACAATAAACTATATTAGATACACATAATGACATGTGATCATATGAGCTAAATAATATAATTGTTTATTTTTTATATAATGATGTTGTTATTTTAAAGATTAAACCT
This sequence comes from Flaveria linearis, assembly GCA_024085815.1. Lineage (NCBI taxonomy): Eukaryota > Viridiplantae > Streptophyta > Magnoliopsida > Asterales > Asteraceae > Flaveria > Flaveria linearis. The sequence goes on along the minus strand of CM044014.1, from coordinate 15,339,698 downwards.
CTCATTTTTATGGTGTATTTTTTGTAAAAAATAATATCATATATAAAAGCTATAAACGTTAAAAAATGGTGGAGCTTGAAAAAAATAACAAAAACAGTTATGTTTGAAATACAACTCTAATAAATTTTTTGCCTGCAGTTTAATCTCAACTTTAATTATAATGGTTAGAATTTCTTCTTACACTTTTAAATATAAACATTTATTTACTTAACCCCTTAACTAAAAAAAAAACCCGTTACAAAGTAGCATTCAAACCTTCATTCTTATTAAAAAGTGGGAGTTAACCACTCCACTATGGCACTATATATACTTTGAACCTATAATTTTATTCTAACTTTTTGTAGGGCCATGATTTAAAATAATATATATATATAACTCAGGTCAAGTGACATCGATATTTTCTACGTAATATTATAAAATTAAATACATGAATATACATTCATCTATCCAATATTATAAATCTAAAAATCAATTATCATGGTTAGAATAAAATATCCTACAATCTCATAAAAATATATAAAACTCTTGAGTTCAAGTATTACATATAATAAAAAATAAATAAAGTGGGTTCCTATCTGAGCAGGGGTTTCTCACCTAATGTGAGTTTTCTCCTACGAGTGTTCTCAAGTTTCATACTTGAGTAATGAAAATAATCAGATGGACCATTATTCCGTCAATGATCCAATTAACCGTTAAAAATATTGTAAAACTAAAATGTTATTTTCCTTTTGCATGACATAAAGGTTATTTTCTATTAATTTTTCATCTATTTTAACATACAAGGAGAATTTTTATTTAAATTACATTGATAACAAATACAATATCTAAAAAGTTGAACAATACATAATCGTGACAAATACGTTTGGACGGCTGTGCTATGTGTCGTGATTGCACCAACATTTGTTTTTTTTATTCATCATAGTTATTGTTTGTATAAAAAATTAAATTGATGTAATCAACACAAAAAACTTCCATGGTGTCACACCCTCATTTTCCACGTACGGGGTTTTACCGTCAGGCGTGTGACACAACCAGGATCTCAGATAAGCATCAGTTACACCAAACGACTCGATAATTACAAATCATATAAGTTGTTTAATTTTAATGAAACAAACCAAATATATTTAAGTTGTGCGGAAGCGAAAACAAGAAAAAATTTAACAACGGTTTTTGGAACACGCAAACACGCGTCCACTCCATTAAATGGAATTAAGTCTTGAAAACAGTTTGAGATGAATGCGGAATGACATGCGGTGGATGCTGTGCTCCTAAACGTGCCACATCAATGTCCTCAGAGAAAACATGCAAAATCTCAATACAAGACTGGTGAGTTCACAGGTTTATCAGAAAACAGTAAGTAACAGTAATGAAATCCCCGGATTATGTAATCCGATAAGTATCAGTAATGAAATCCCCGGATTATGTAATCCGATAAGTATCTGTAATGAAATCCCCGGATTATGTAATCCGATAAGTATAATGAAATTCCCGGATTTTGTAATCCGTCAAGTATAATGAAATTCCCGGATTATGTAATCCGTCAAGTATAATGAAATTCCCAGATTATGTAATCCGTCAAGTATAATGAAATTCTCGGATTTTGTAATCCGTCAAGTATAATGAAATTCCCGGATTTTGTAATTAAAGCATATAATGGGTAGGTAGTCCATAATGATCACTATGTGTATGAAGTCGCGACCGAGCTGACATGTAATCAAATAATAAAGTAGGCCCGATTGTGGATCACACACCACAACCTTTAACAGGCTAATTGTTCACCCGTTTGCGAACGTTGTGCTAGCGCGACCTAGCCCGGGTGGGGTATGTCAATCCCAGTAGATCTACTAACAATCACCTCGCTATTTGCATATTAACGGTCCGTTGAGCAAAGTATAACACCATAGTATCAAGTATATGCAGTATTACAAAAACCCAATGTAATGTAACGTTTTTAAAAACAGCATGTTTCTCTCCCCCAAAAAGAGTATAAAGTAACAGTGGGGTTGTAAACTCACCTTGAATTGATGTAATGAAATGAACAAGAACTTCAAAGAATAAGGCAATGCACGATCAAACACGATCAACACCTATTATTAATTGTAATTAAGTTTTTAAAATGTGTTCAACGCGAATAGATACATTTGGTTGGATTCGGGTCGGTTCGGTTTGACGCGCAATACGTCCATAAATAGATATATATATATATATATATATATATATATATATATATATATATATATATATATATATATGTTACAATATTTCAGTTTAATAATACGATTACGTTAAATCGAGGATTAGGGTTTCATTTGATATTTGGGGTTTTAATATCTAATTTAAATAAAATGATATAAACGGTTTTGTTGTGATCCCATGAAAGTGAAATATACTATTTGATCATTTTAATTTAGAGAATTAAGAAAGAAACCTTAAAGTTAAAGACAAGTTTAAATAACCTTTATATATATATATATATATATATATATATATATATATATTCATGCTTTAGACAATGATATAAATATAATGGTTGACCCTAAATAATAACTTAGTGATTTAACCCTTTATTTAAAGTCTATTTTTACAAAAATAATTATTTATGAAATTTGTAACTAAAAATTATTAAGGTTTTTAAATAAAATAAATTTACAGTAAATAATTATGAAACATTTAAAATAAGGGAGTTTATAAAACTTATTTTTATGATTTTTAGAAATTTTTATGTATTTTTTAAAAGCCTAAAAAGCCCTAAAAAATAGGTTGAGGGTGCCCGGGTTCGAACCCGGGACCTCCTGTTGGGCATGGAGCGCAGGGACCAGTGAACCAAAGGTCGTGGCCGCGGTAAACAATGGTTCCAATTAAATTTAAACATTAACAAAAGAAACCCTCAATTTCCTTAGAACCCTAATCCGATTTGATTCAAATTGAAGATCAAATCGATATCGATAACCAAATTAGTGTTGGGGCTTTTAATCCCCATGTGAAAACGAGTATGTTGATGCGTTTAATTACCTGTTTTGAATCGAATCGATGATAAAGACAGTTAAGAACAAGTCGCGGTTTGGGGCAAATGATTCAGGGTGCAAACGATGATGCCAGTCAAATTCCTTGTACAGGAAGCTTCTAATGTGTTTGATGAACAAAAGCCCCTTATCAATTCCAGGTTAGAATGTTCGAAGCAGGGCCTTCGAATAGGGTGCAGGTCGCGGTAAAGGAGGTGATCGACGATGATGTTAATGTTTGTTTTAGGTGCAATTGGAAGTGTAGGCAGATTAGGATTATATATAGGATCGATTTGGTCGCATTAACTTGATTATTATTATCGTTTAAGTGGATTGGAGTAGGTATGTTAAAGTGGGTTCGGTTTAGTGGTCCATTACCTAAAATCCGCATGATTTTTCTCCAATTATTCGTGTATTGTTATTGGAATCTGAGTCGCGATCACATTAGTGTGATTTGGAGTCAAAGCCGTGGCTTAAAACCGGGTTTTTGGTCTCGCCGGAGCTGTGGCCGGCGGTGGCCGGAGATTGGCCGGAATCCGGGAGAGAGAAACGGGCGGGAGGGGTTGGTTTTGTAATTTATAATTTACACTTTTGATTCCTGTGGTTTCCAGTTTATTATTTATGCTAAAACCTTTAACTTTAAGTTTCCTAAATTGACAAAACAGCCCCTGGACTTTACTATTACTATTTTATTATTATTATTATTATTATTATTATTATTATTATTATTATTATTATTATTCTTGTTATTATTAATAATAGTGATAATAATATCATTATTATTATTATAATATCAAATCTATACATATATATATATATATATATTTAGTCAACGAAATTTTTTCGGATTGTCACATCATCCCCCTGTTAGCGGAATTTTCATCCCGAAAATTAAGATGTACTGGCAAAAATTAAGATGTACTGGCAACATTCCTGAACGGGTTAGGATACTTGCGCATCATTTCGTCCTCTCGTTCCTAAGTGAACTCAGGACCACGCCGGGAGTTCCACCGAACTCTGACAATCGGAATCTTGCTATGCTTTAGTTGTTTAACTTCCCTATCCATGATTTCCAGAATATAATCTCGTGATAAGGTGATAAGACCAACAATGATAAGAAAGGTTATCCGCCGGAATTTAAGAATCCCAAACGTCACCATATGAAACTATCTTAACGCATATTTTGTGAATACGTATTTCTCATTTGACCAACCATCGGTCTAAAAATAACACGCTATGCGAAGATCTTGAAATGAGTTCACGACAATGGTCTATAATGCACCAATTGTCATCATGACCTCTAAGATAAGAAACATTTTAGTTGCAAGGAAAGTTAAACAGGAGATCCATAGGATCACGAAGATTATGTCTTGTCACTTGTGAAGATAAGACACTTGGACACACACCAAGTTACGTCTTTTCCTTTAGACCAAACCCATGTCTACAAGTTACGAAGGTTTATGAACCTTTATATTCACATCACAATGAGGATAATAACGAGTCTTGTTGTTTGAATCCAAGATAGAATTTTAATGATTTTCTAGCTTAAGTATTCAAAAGCGATTCAAAAAGTGACTCGAACCATAGGAAAGGTGTTTGTAAACATGTTTTGCAAGGTAGCAATATTTAAGTAAGTTTACATATGCAGTTCAACATACCACCAGCACAGCTGAGAACATTTATATGACTAGAAAGTCATGAACATAAGTTAACAATATCTTCAGCAGAGAGATTGTTTAGGAAGGCTACCATCGCACAATCACGTTTTGATGATCGCTCAAAATGAAAGTCGATAGATAAGGAATAAACGATTCCATATAGCCAGGTCAAAACATGAGGATAAAGGGAGAGAAATCGATTTAAGAATTTAAGTGCTCCAAGCTTAAAAATCAGCCTAAAACGATTGGGTCTCATTTCAGGTTCAGAGATCATGTTTTGGCTTGTTAGGTCGAATCACCAACATTGATTCACCCTTCAAGTTACTTCATGCTTTTCATCACTTGATTACAACCATGGTAAGTTGAAGATCAAGAAATGAGATTAGTCATCAAGGTATGGTTTTCATGTCCATCTTGATGATTGAATTTCATAATAACAAGAAAACAATCGAAGATTGTCATTTGTCACCAAAGTACGGATTTCAATCCTATTTCGGTGAGATCATGTCATTTGTGAAATGTAAGTTCCAATGAGAATAGTTGAAGTCAATCCTTAAGATAAGGAAATCACCCTAAAGCCAGAGAATGAAATTTCACAAAACAAACAGTTGAAAACCATTTATCGAAACGAATAGAGACTCCTCAAAGTAAGGACACGACATAATTTTAGAGTCCTCTTTTAGAGACACAACAAGTGATCCATCGGATAAACACTGTCTTTCCAAGTCGTACAATCCCTTTCCAGGGATAGACTTTGAGTCAAACGTGATCTCCCACATTGAATATCTAGAGACTTTCGAAGAATCACCTTCTCCTAATGGTCTATCTTGGTTTCATGCTTCGATAACCAATTCATACAGTTTAAGTCTATGTCAAAGACATGATCTTCTTGTACTAATTACTGCCATTGGTTATTTCTACTGAGTAAAATGATTTCTAAGCAACTAGGGTTAATGCTAAGCTAAAGAATAATTCCAGAAGAATCAAAGCTATTATCAACCCTGGTATCAAATAGATGTGTAGCTATTGATGATAAGGTACGTGCATGTAACAATATTTGGTCTTGTCGAATGTGGCTTGCTTCAGTCGTAAATGTATGACCGCGTGATGTATTACCTTGATTTATATGACCTTTATTACCATAATTTAACTGTTCTTACTTCCTAACTATAGCCATTTCCTAATTCTAATTGTTTCTAACTTGTCCTGGGGTCTTAATCGACTTAAGGCACACTTATGGTAATGGTCGGAACTCCAACCTTCTTTCTACTACTCACTAGATTTTCCCAGCGTCCTTCCTAATTCTATTTAGTCTAATGTCATGAGGTATGACATCATCTTTGTCAATTCAGGGAGTTCGTTAGTATAAAGAGCACGACCTAACCCTACTATCGCACGATTTTAGAATTACCATTCTAACTTTTGCATTTTATTAACCCTATTATTGCACGATTTTAGAATTACCATTCTAATAGCATTTTATTCCTTAGGTAATAGTACTCAATCACCAAGGCTTTGAACTTATCTTAAGTCATTTGCATCAATTGAACTTATCCTGTTTGGACTTATCTTAACTTAGCTTGAACCTGGGTGTTCCACCAGGTTAGCGCCTTGCCCCGTAGTGAACACATGGCATACTTGATTCATCAAATCCATGACGACAGCTGGTGCGTTGGTCAACCCGAACAGCGTGACCAAGAACTCATAGTGTTCATATAGAGTTCTAAACAATATTTTCAGTATGTCATCTTCACGAACCCTCAATTGATGATTGCCTGATCGAAGATCGATCTTTGAGGAGTACATTGATCCCTGCAACTGATCGAAAAGATCGTCGATCCTGGGAAGGGGGTATCGATTCTTAACAGTCAAATTGTTTAATTCCCGATAATCTTGTCAAGTACAGAGTGTTATCCATGATTTGAGTATCAAAGATATGGTTATTAACGAATAGTTAATTAACCGGAGTTTGTACAAAGGAAACGATTGAGAAGTAATTCACTTGATCAAGGAGCGATCGAAGGAATCTATGTACAATAATCTAAAATCCGATGAAGTAGTATTATTAGAGTATGTAGCGTCTCTTGTCTACTGATGTCGTATTAGCCGGCGTTTTTGTCTTTCTAGACTCAATCCAACAAGTTGTGAATAAGGGTGCATATAGCAAATGCGACATCGACAGACATATGGAATAAAAGTTGGGTTAACAACATAAGTCCTTAAGAGAGTTTTTATAAAGCCCTTATTAATCCAAACAAAATATATGTCAAACAAATAATGATAGGGTGTGATTATCGAGGGTCTTCTCAAAGTACTAATATGTGATATAATGCCCACAATGTTCTTAAATAAGTATACCATAGATAGTTTGTAAGACAGGCTATGTAATCATAACCAATAATGCACTTAAAGTATTCAATCGGTTCCTTAGCTACTGAAATGCTAAGTGGAGGAATGTCTCTTAGAAGATAAAATTAATGTCATGATTGGAAATATCATGAAGGCTCTAAGTAGGTCAGGACTTAAGTAATAGCAAGTGTTAGTAATGTTTTGTTACCCTTAACAAGGACTTACTAGAATTATGATCCTAGCACCCTAGGGTATAGAATAGAAAACTTGTAATACTCATGATCGTTACTTCTCCCGCGTCCACGTCCTCTTCCAGACATTCTTTAAATTACTAAATATCAAAAGCTATCAGTCGTATGAAAATAGACCTTTTGTCTTGAAATGAAAAGGAAGAGAAATTCAAGGATTTAAAGAAATAGACAAGCTAGAGAATCAGTCCGAATCCGTGGGTTTAACACAAATGTCATGGTTTGAATTTCGTCCAAATTCAAGGTAAGGGTGAGCATTCCTACAAGTAGAACTGATAGATAGTTAATGGCTATGTTCTACGAAGACCGAGACTTTCTTGCTCAAGGTGTAGAATGATGACTTATACTGACTACAATGTTACTACCCGACCAGATTCACCGGACTTAGCATGCACGACAAATTACAATTACGTGTGCACCCGTAATGGTAATTTGCTTTGCATGATCACCCCGGTTCCTCCTATTAGGTTAACATATCTTGTCAAGTACAGTGGTCATCAATGATAGAAGTACCAAATATGTATGTATTATATTGGGGTCGATCAATTAAAGTATACGAAAGGATCAGTAAAGTTTGGGAATCATTGACACACCAAGGTAATTTGACCTATTTGCCTTAAAGACCTTTGTATTGACCATAGTTTATCACTCATCCCAGAAATCCCCAGGTAAGCATAACTGGTCTCACAATGAGATTTATGCGATATGCTTGCCTTAGCCCGAGGGCCTTTTGCCAGGAAATCCAGAATACAGGTGTCTATGCGTCACACAAATCATGAAGAACATTCAGGCGATGTCAAATGCACACAACTCTCCCGTAACTCACAGCAACTCGGAGTCACCATCCCGGTAGCCATATGCTTACAGGGATATGTTAAAGCAAAAATTCTTAGGCAACCCATTTAGTAGGCATAGCTTAGTAATCTATGTGTGTGTAACTAATGCAATTCCAGCTATAGTCTAAAATGCAATGCAGATGAGATGCAAAGTTCATTTTAGTTCGCTATAACTAATGCTCTGATACCAATCTGTCACACCCTCATTTTCCACGTACGGGGTTTTACCATCAGGCGTGTGACACAACCAGGATCTCAGATAAGCATCAGTTACACCAAAAGACTCGATAATTACAAATCATATAAGTTGTTTAATTTTAATGAAACAAACCAAATATATTTAAGTTGTGCAAAGCGAAAACAGGAAAACATTTAACAACGGTTTTTGGAACACGCAAACACGCGTCCAATCCATTACATGGAATTAAGTCTTGAAAACAGTTTAAGATGAATGCGAAATGACATGCGGTGGATGCTGTGCTCCTAAACGTGCCACATCAATGTCCTGAGAGAAAACATGCAAAATCTCAGTACAAGACTGGTGAGTTCACAGGTTTATCAGAAAACAGTAAGTATCAGTAATGAAATCCCCGGATTATGTAATCCGATAAGTATCAGTAATGAAATCCCCGGATTATGTAATCCGATAAGTATCTGTAATGAAATCCCCGGATTATGTAATCCAATAAGTATAATGAAATTCCCGGATTTTGTAATCCGTCAAGTATAATGAAATTCCCGGATTATGTAATCCGTCAAGTATAATGAAATTCCCGGATTATGTAATCCGTCAAGTATAATGAAATTCCCGGATTTTGTAATCCGTCAAGTATAATGAAATTCCCGGATTTTGTAATTAAAGCATATAATGGGTAGGTAGTCCATAATGATCATATATGTATGAAGTCGCGACCGAGCTGACATGTAATCAAATAATAAAGTAGGCCCGATTGTGGATCACACACCACAACCTTTAACAGGCTAACTGTTCACCCGTTTGCGAACGTTGTGCTAGCGCGACCTAGCCCGGGTGGGGTATGTCAATCCCAGTAGATCTACTAACAATCACCTCGCTAAAACTCAATGTAATGTAACGTTTTTTAAAACAGCATGTTTCTCTCCCCCAAAAAGAGTATAAAGTAAAAGCGGGGCTTTAAACTCACCTTGAATTGATGTAATGAAATGAACAAGAACTTCAAAGAATAAGGCAATGCACGATCAAACACGATCAACACCTATTATTAATTGTAATTAAGTTTTTAAAATGTGTTCAACGCGAATAGATACATTTGGTTGGATTCGGGTCGGTTCGGTTTGACGCGTAATACGCCCACAAATAGATATATATATATATATGTTACAATATTTCAGTTTAATAATACGATTACGTTAAATCGAGGATTAGGGTTTCATTTGATATTTGGGGTTTTAATATCTAATTTAAATAAATGATATAAACGGTTTTGTTGTGATCCCATGAAAGTGAAATATACTATTTGATCATTTTAATTTAGAGAATTAAGAAAGAAACCTTAAAGTTAAAGACAAGTTTAAATAATTTTTATATATATATATATATATTCATGCTTTAGACAATGATATAAATATAATGCTTGATCCTAAATAATAACTTAGTGATTTAACCCCTTATTTAAAGTCTATTTTTACAAAAATAATTATTTATGAAATTTGTAACTAAAATTTATTAAGGTTTTAAATAAAATAAATTTACAGTAAATAATTATGAAACATTTAAAATAAGAGAAGTTTATAAAACTTATTTTTATGATTTTTAGAAATTTTATGTATTTTTTAAATCCTAAAAAGCCCCAAAAAAATAGGTTGAGGGTGCCCGGGTTCGAACCCGGGACCTCCTGTTGGACATGGAGCGCAGGGACCAGTGAACCAAAGGCCGTGGCCGCGGTAAACAATGGTTCCAATTAAATTTAAACATTAACAAAAGAAACCCCCAATTTCCTTAGAACCCTAATCCGATTTGATCCAAATTGAAGATCAAATCGATATCGATAACCAAATTAGTGTTGGGGCTTTTAATCCCCATGTGAAAACGAGTATGTTGATGCGTTTAATTACCTGTTTTGAATCGAATCGATGATAAAGACAGTTAAGAACAAGTCGCGGTTTGGGGTAAATGATTCGGGGTGCAAACGATGATGCCAGTCAAATTCCTTGTACAGGAAGCTTCTAATGTGTTTGATGAACAAAAGCCCCTTATCAATTCCAGGTTAGAATGTTCGGAGCAGGGCCTTCGAATAGGGTGCAGGTCGCGGCAAAGGAGGTGATCGACGATGATGTTAATGTTTGTTTTAGGTGCAATTGGAAGTGTAGGCAGATTAGGACTATATATAGGATCGATTTGGTCGCATTAACTTGATTATTATTATCGTTTAAGTGGATTGGAGTAGGTATGTTAAAGTGGGTTCGGTTTAATGGTCCATTACCTAAAATCCGCATGATTTTTCTCCAATTATTCGTGTATTGTTATTGGAATCTGAGTCGCGATCACATTGGTGTGATTTGGAGTCGAAACCGTGGCTTAAAACCGGGTTTTTGGTCTCGCCGGAGCCGTGGCCGGCGGTGGCCGGAGATTGGCCGAATTGGGGAGAGAGAACGGGCGGGAGGGGTTGGTTTTGTAATTTATAATTTACACTTTTGATCCCTGTGGTTTCCAGTTTATTAATTTATGCTAAAACCTTTAACTTTAAGTTTCCTAAATTGACAAAACAGTCCCTGGACTTTACTATTACTATTTTTATTATTATTATTATTATTATTATTATTATTATTATTATTATTATTATTATTATTATTATTATTATTATTGTTATTATTAATAATAGTGATAATAATATCATTATTATTATTATAATATCAATATATACATATATATATATATATGTATATTTAGTCAACGAATTTTTTTTCGGATTGTCACACATGGCCAGGTGGAAAGGACGCAAGCTGTGCGCCCCATACACCTAGGGGTAAGGGTGTTAATCGGGTTAAACATTCGGGATTCTGGTTATTCAGTTAATTAATTTTTAAAAGTTTACTCGAAACCTGATCCTAATAACAATTTGTTTAATCAGCTTCGGGGTTGTTCGTGTAGGGTTTCGGATATTAAACAATTGTCTTAAATTAATAGACTTTAATATGTTTTCTTTTAAAGTCTTGTAAAATTAATAGACTTAAATTAGTTTACTTTAGTAAATTATATAACATGCTTTAAATATATAACTGTATACAAACAATTTGATCTACTTAAACAATCTAAACAGTTGTATACAACAATCTAATTCATTATAATTTAATAAGTGTTTTATCTGATTAATTGTATTTCAGGTTATTCAAGTACTTGAGGTTTTAAAGTCTATTTGAAACCCAACAGATGAACAAAGAATTCTTTTAAAAATGGTATTTTTTAAGAGAGATTAATGATACGAGTGAAAAATCTTTATCCTTTTTGACTTTAAAGGTACCTGCCCCTGCCAAGGGTGGGTTCTTTAATACATCGCATGTCTGTGTGTGTAGTGTGTGAATGTGTGTGCAGTGAGTGTGTGCAGAGTGTGATGTCGCATCCGTATCTAGATCTTTGAGATCTCGCCCTTGCCAAGGGTGGGTTCTCCCCCCACTTTTCCACCACATTGTTTTATATTATTATGTTAGTTTTATATTATAAAATATAAATATTAATTATAAAAATAGTTAGTTTTTATATTATAAAATATAAAATATTAATTTTATTTCATGTTTACTAGTTATTATTGTATATTAATTGCCGATTTACTTGTTAGTTTCATTGTATTACTTGTTAGTTTTTAGACGCTTATTCTAATAATATTGTATTTTATAATAAATTAATTCTATAATTAATAGATAAAAGTATAAAAAAATTACATAATTAAAAAGGTAAAAATACATCACTAAAATAATAAAAGAAATAACATCTAACGAGTGTCAACATTATCGTTTGTTGCTTTATCATTTAAGTCGAATGAGCAAGGAGATGCATTAAAAATCAGTCAACTGATTGAGCCGTCTCTGAAATTAAGGGTAATAAGGTAACGGGGAAAGAATGGTAAAACGAACAAAGTTTTATAACAAGCAAATTGGTAATTAATATATAGTAATAACTAATTTTTATAATTAATATTTATATTTTATAACAAGTAGCGTCCAAAAACTAACAATTAGTACAACGAAACTAACAAGTAAATCGATAATTAGTATACAATAATAACCAGTAAACATCGAATAAAATTAATATTTTATATTTAATAATATAAACTAACTATTTTTTATAATTAAGATTTATATTTTATAATATAAAACTAACATAATAATATAAAACAATAATATAAAACTAGGTTAATTGTTTGGTGGAAAAGTGAGGGGAGAACCCGCCCTAGGCAAGGGCGAGATTTCAAAGATCGAGATACGAATGTGACATCACACTCTGCACACACTCACTCCACATACATTCACTCACTGCACACACATTCACATGTGATGGATTAAAGAACTCGATCCTTGCAGGATCCGGTACCCTTAAAGTCAAAAAGGGTAAAGATTTTCCCTCTTGTTATTAATTTCTCTTACAAAATACAATTTTTAAAAAAAATTCATGAACAGATGATACGAATCTACATATTATAATAAAAGGGTAACTAGGGATGCCACATGACAACACCACATTCATTTTCAATAAAAATTTTACGCTTCTCTCTCTTATTAAATAACTCCATTAATTACTAATTATATTATTGAATTCTTTTTGATTAAAAATTATTTTTAGAAAAACTTAAAAATAGATACTTTTTGATGTTTATTTCTAGAGAAACAAATTATTATAAAAATAAAATTTTCTAAGACATCATACTTTTTTTTAAAACACAAAATATTTTAAAGTTTATATTTTTTAACATGTTTTTTAAGAGAAACGTTTAATTTATTTTTTTAGAAAAATAAAAAGTTAAAAACAAAATTTTAAAAGTTGATGTTATTGTTTTATTACTTATATTCCTTACTTATATACAATTTAAATCATATATTATTTTATAATTAATAAAATATTCTATTAAATATTATTTATTTAATCCGTGTAATATACTAGTATAAGTATGTAACCATTGAATTTTACTTGACTATATTGAAAAAGAAAATAAAACTCACATTTAACACTCATCCATCTCTTACACACGCACGCACACGCACGCGCGCACATACACTATCTCTCACTAGCATATCCACCGTCGCTTTTTACAGCTCACTCTCCACTGTCTCCACCACCACCACCACCACAAACCACCACCACCACCACCACCACCACCGTCTCCGGCCACAACACCGCCGCCGTGGATCTCATCAGATCCACGGCTCTCACCACCCAAACGCAATGGAGGAGGCTCTCGAAATGTCTCGCTCCAAGGACACAAAGGAGCGAATGGCCGGAGTAGAGAGACTCCACGAGCTTCTAGAAGCTTCCAGGAAGACTCTAACCTCTTCAGAAGCCACATCTCTCGTCGACTGCTGCTTAGATCTCTTGAAGGACAACAATTTTAGGGTTTCTCAAGGGGCTTTACAGGCTCTCGACTCTGCTGCGGTGCTTTCCGGTGAGCATTTGAAGCTTCATTTCAATGCGCTGGTTCCGGCCACTGTTGAGCGGCTTGGTGACGCTAAGCAGCCTGTTCGCGATGCGGCTCGACGGCTTTTGCTCACTCTCATGCAGGTACTGTGTCGGTGTGTGTGTGTGTGTTTTTAGTTTTTATTATCTGTAATCAAGTGAAATTTGATGGCTGTTTTACTGATGTTGTGAATGTTCGTAGTGGTTGTGGTGATCAGAGTTGTGTGTATCGAAATCTTATATGTAATTATTGGGGATGAGGATAGAGTATTAAAATGGAAAAGAGCTGTTAGACGATGAGCTACAGGTTCTGAGCTATTTTATGTTAGGATGCTTCTCACAATAAATACTCTTCTGAAAGACTATACTGGAAGTTGTCAAATTTTGCAGTTTTAATTTATGTAATTGGTTATTTAGAGTGGGTTTTATGGCGTTTGATTGTTATTTGTTCACGATTTTGATTGTTTTGGCGCATTTTTTGGGTCTCAGCTGGTTGTAAGTCAATGTGTTCATTATGAGTGGATTGATAGATATTTTGAGGTTATGTCACGATATACTATTTTCATTACAAGAATCTGTTGATCCACACCTGTAGCAGCACGTACAACTCCGTTACGTGGTTAACTACTTGCCTGGGGGATCGTACATATGTAACTTGAGGTGTATTGAGTTCATTGGCTCCAACGTGGAACTTATTAGTGGATGAAATGGTCTGGTGATTGCAAAGATTGCACCCTACTCGTGCGACAGATGGTTTAATTCGAGCTGTTATAGGTTTACCAGTTATATTAAGAAATTCAACTGAACTGCACTGCAATGCACTGCACTGATAGTATATTGCGACAGCCTCAAGAGTCCCTGCATGAGTAGTATGAGATTTGATTTTTGGCTTTAGGTGTGTAACCTTGCGGATGATTGAGCTTAATTGCACCCTGTGCATTTAGTTTTAGATGTACATTCAAAATGAACCATTATAACCTAGCTCTATCTTTTATGCAAGTTACTTGCCAAGCTTTATATCGTTTTTAATTTTAGTTTTCAGTGGTTACTTTGTAAGATTGTCTGTACAAAATCTTTTGATAGCAACTGAAAGCAAACAGCTGAAACATTTTACCAGCTTGTCTCTTGGCGGTGGTGCAGGTTTCTTCCCCAACTCTTATTGTTGAAAGAGCTGGATATAACGCGTGGAATCACAAAAGCTGGAGAGTTAGAGAAGAGTTTGCAAGAACTGTCACATCTGCCATTGGTCTATTTGCATCTACTGAGCTGCCCCTGCAACGTGCTATTCTTCCATCTGTATGTTGTTTGCTAGTGTTTTCTGAGTCTTTCAGTTTAATGGTTATAAAACGAAAAAAATCATACTAATTCTTACACTATATCCCTTCTCATCTTCATATTCTCAGATATTACAGATGCTTTACGACCCTAATCCAGGTGTGAGAGAAGCTGCTATTTTATGCATTGAGGTTAGTTGGCTGTTTATGCTATAGTCTGTTTAAGGGTTATGGTGACGAAGTGCAAACTTAAGTTGACATTTAAAATTGTGTAAACTTGTTGTCCTGCAATTTTGTGGCGATTACATAGAGATAGATCTTATTCTCAAGTGATTCTATTCTCATAAGATGAATGATATTTTTAGGTTTTGAAGTGACTTGGTTTTCACACCTGTATTTTTACTGTTTATATCTGCAGATTGACAAATCTGGACACTATTTAATTTTGTAGGAATAAGTAGAGTGCATAAGAACTAGCTGCGTACTAAAGATGCACCTGCTCTTGAAATTAGTTTGTTTGCCTGTATAGTTTATATCCACCTATTAAATAAGGATAAACTGATGAAGATTCTGTCCAGAACTGAAAGTATGATCCTGTTGTCTCACAACTAGGGCCTACTTCCCTTGTTCGTTACTCAAACCTGCATGCTGTATATCCATGATCAGCATTAGTATTTTTAGTTTTTAACTCCTTTTTGCTTCTTGTTATTTTCTTTATTTTACTTTATTGTGGTTTGCACTTATTTCCCTGAGCAGGCGTTTATACTTTACATTCGATTTTGAAATTTTGAGAAGTAAATTCATTTAAAATTTTATCCTCTTTTTGTCTAAGGCATAGTTGGTATTGTTTTACAAATAAATTAATTTCTGCTCAACCTGACTTAAAGGCAATATCTGCTTCTAGATTATAATATTAGATTAATACCGGTACATTTAAACAAAGCTTGACTAGTAATTAAAGAAGGTAAACAATCTCTTAAAACATATTGCGTTGGCTGCATGCCTATGCGACTCACTATATATTTGAATGGTCGGCTGTACTACGCAAATAAAAAGCATAAGTGATACAATGGTGTCTTGTTATCATTTCTGTAAAATTCCAAATGGATTTTGTTTTGACATCTTCCCCCTGCTGCAGGAGATGTATGCTCAAATTGGGCCCCAATTCCGTGAAGAACTTATGCGGCATCAGCTTCCATCATCAATGGTGATTATGTTAGCGCTAATATTTCAGTTCATCAGTTTTACACCATATATCTTGTTTATGCACTCTTTATCGAAAAGAGTGCATATAGCAGGGCACGCACTGCTCTAGTCAGCGATTGTTATTGTTTGGTTATTGACTAGACCATGCATGCTACAATATAATCAGATAAATGATTTAATACACAGGATTTTTTTTAATTTTCTTTTTCTTTATTTTTTTGCGGGGGATGGGGGGCATATTTGTTCGTTACTCACTATGACTCCTCATCTAATTAAATTATTATTTAAGCACAAAAGAACTGGTACATATGATATGCTACCGTTTCTATGTTCACAAATTTATGTAGGTCTAAAAGGGTCGTGTTTGGGTATCTCTTGTCTACCTATCTGACTTCTTTCCCAACATTTATGCTCTTACTATTCTGCCAAATTTTCTGACTTGAATTGATTCCAGGCTAA
Organism: Flaveria linearis; assembly: GCA_024085815.1. NCBI lineage: Eukaryota > Viridiplantae > Streptophyta > Magnoliopsida > Asterales > Asteraceae > Flaveria > Flaveria linearis. The sequence goes on along the minus strand of CM044014.1, from coordinate 15,323,022 downwards.
AGATATCAATACCAGACTAGAAAGGATCGAACCAAAACAACGTTCTTCAGATATTCAAGTTAGTAATAACACTCCTGCTCCTACCAAGCTTTCTAATCATAATCCTAAAAGGAGTAGCCCAAAGGCCAAGACTTCTCGGGAAGTATCCCTTTTTGCAGGTTAGATAGTTTCATTTATTTTAGGTTATGTTTCCCATTTTGTTCAAAATTCTCCTGTATGTATTTTTTATTAGTTAACAATATTTTATTTTATTTAAATTCACACACACACACTCTGGATCAGTGGATTAAAATCATGCATGATGGATTATGCAATTCATTTCCTATCTTTTAGCAAAGCAATCTGGCTTTTAACTTCTTTTGATGAAGCCTTTGTAATCCTTTTTCTGTTTGGAAGAGCTTGTGGTTCTATAACTGCTATATTAAGCACTGTGGTAGAGGCTGCTGCATAGTTCATATCATATTATTTAGCGAAGTAGTCTGACTTTTTAACTTTTTTTGATGAAGCCTATTTCATTTTGCATTTTTTTCCTGTTTGGTAGAGTTTGTGGTTTTATACTAGTATATTGAGCACTAGGGTTCAAGTTGTGACGTTTCTTTTGCAATCTGGTCTGCCTTGTTATGTACTTCCCTGTGAGCTTTTCATACTGCTAATTGTTTGATATACACAGTTCCTGGGATCTGGGCAATGTATTTTGTTTAATATTCTTGTTCTTTGTGGCTGGCTTTTCATTATTGTCGATTTGTTGTGCATGTTCACTTTTATTGATACATAGATATTTCAGGGGAAAGTGATATCACTGAAAGGCCTGTAGACCCAATCAAAGTGTACTCTGAAAAGGAGCTTATCCGTGAGTTTGAGAGTATTGCTTCAATTCTTGTTCCAGAGAAAGATTGGTCCCTCCGCATCGGAGCCATGCAAAGAGTTGAAGGCCTTGTCATTGGAGGTGTGCATGCTGTCCTTATAGCTTTTTATAAAAGGAAATTATATAACACTAAATTGTAGCGTAGCAGACTGCTGGTTGCTCATTTGTGCTCTTATTCCTTTCATCATCACACCAGGTGCACTTGATTATTCATGTTTCCGTGGACTTCTAAAGCAGCTTGTTGGTCCTCTAAGCACACAATTATCTGATAGAAGATCTAGCATAGTTAAGCAGGTATGCTGAAATTGCATGCGTCTTAAATTATGTCTTGTCTTACTTTATTGACGTGTTAATTCATGCCGTTGTTGCTGCAGTAAGTTCCATGAGAAGAAAAGATTGAATCTTTGAGATTGATGCAAACAAATTTGAGTTTATGTCTGATGTGTTTGGCATGAGTGTGTATTTTACTTTGAAGCATTCTAATTTTTTTTTCCAACAATTCCCAGGCTTGCCACTTATTGAACTTTCTGTCCAAAGAGTTGTTGGGAGATTTTGAGGCATTTGCAGAGACATTTATTCCTGTTAGTACACACTTATCTTGTCTTTTAAGAGATCCTAACATGCTCAATACCTTTCTGACACATGATTTGGCATTCAGGCTCTTTTCAAACTTGTTGTGATAACTATACTTGTAATTGCAGAGTCTGCTGATAACTGCATAAAAACGGTATTTACATGTCTATATTCTTTTTCTGTATCCTATTTTTTTCTGCAAATCTACTTCTCACGCTGCATTGTTTCCAGATGTTGCGTAACTGTAAAGTTGCCCGGATACTTCCTCGTGTGGCTGAAAATGCAAAACATGACCGGAGTGCAATACTTCGTGCCAGGTTTTAGTTCCTTCTTCTAAGCATGATTATGTCAGTGTCATAGAATCATATCCATGGTGCTAATATCACATTTCGCTTCTATACAGATGCTGTGAATATGCATTGTTAATACTGGAGTGTTGGGCTGATGCACCTGAGATACAACGGTCAGCTGACCTTTATGAAGACCTTATTAAATGTTGTGTTGGAGATGCAATGAGCGAGGTCTATTATTACTGTTGTTAGTCTTGTTATTACTTTCTTATAGGTATCTAATATGTAATACATCAGGTACGGTCAACTGCTAGAGCATGCTACCGAATGTTCTCAAAAACTTGGCCTGATCGGTCCAGACGCTTATTTTCATCGTTTGATCCTGTCATTCAAAGGGTACGTGCTTTCGTGAGAACAATCTTCTGCTTCTCATACTACCTGTTTCTCAAATAAGATTATAAACACATCAGTTATGAACTTTTATCATCTAATAAGATACATAAAACAATTGTGAAAGAAGAGTCCATACTGAATATTTTGGTGCGTCTCTTATAATGGATACAATACAAGAGAGAAATGCATTTGTACAGTAAAATACTCTAACTACTTCTAACAGAATAAATCAGAAGCCCAAGATACTACTAACGTGACAATGATGATGTAGCATAGCTGAATATCTCTAATATTACTGTTATAAGCACAGATAATAAATGATGAGGATGGCGGCATGCATCGGCGGCATGCATCACCCTCACTTCGTGAGAGGAATCCACAAACTTCAGTTAATACTCAAAATTCTTCGTCTTCGTCAAGTCTAGCTGGGTATGGAACTTCGGCCATTGTTGCAATGGACAGAAATGCAAGCTTACCATCTGTGGCCTCTCACTCATCTGGACTTTTTTCATCACAATCGAATTCCATAAGCAAGGGTACAGAACGTAGCTTAGAAAGCGTGTTACATGCTAGCAAACAGAAGGTTACAGCCATTGAAAGCATGCTTAGAGGTCTAGATTCTGGTAAAGTTAGATCATCAAGCCTGGATCTAGGTATAAGTTTTAAAATTATTATTTGACAATGTATAACTAGTTTTTTGAATGGCTAACTTAATCTTTTATTACCCCTAGTGCAGGAGTGGATCCCCCTTCATCTCGTGATCCACCATTACCTCTTGCTGCTCCTGCTTCCAATAGTCTCGCCAATTCTTTATCATTAGATTCAACTGCCTCCAAAGGTAACAATCGTAATGGTGGCTTGGTCTTGTCCGACATAATCACTCAGATTCAGGCTTCAAGGGATTCAGCTAAGAACTCGTATCATGGTGATATCGGGTATGAGACTTTGTCATCTTATTCAGCAAGAAGAGCTTCTGAAAAACTTCATGAAAGAAGCTCTTTTGAAGATCACAATGAAATTAGAGAGGCCAGACGATCGATGAACTTGCATACAGATAGGCACTACTTAGACCAGCCATACAGAGATTCACATAATAGTCACGTACCCAATTTTCAGAGGCCATTATCAAGAAAGAATGTGCCTGGGCGAATGGCTTCAAACAGGCGCAGGAGCTTTGATGACAATCAGTTTGCTTCTGGGGTGATTTCAAGTTATACTGATGGTCCAGCTTCTCTCAGTGATGCCCTGAGTGATGGCCTTAGTTCTGGTTCAGATTGGAATGCGAGGGTTTCTGCATTTAACTATGTTCACTCATTACTCCAGCAAGGCCCGAAAGGAGTTCAAGAAGTTGCACAAAATTTTGAGAAAGTAATGAAGTTTTTTTTCCAGCACTTGGATGATCCTCACCATAAAGTGGCACAAGCTGCTCTGTTGACACTTGCTGACATCATTCCAGCTTGTCGAAAACCTTTTGAGAGTTACATTGAGAGAATATTACCTCGCGTGTTCTCTCGGTTAATTGATCCAAAGGAATCAGTAAGACAACCATGTTCGACAACGTTAGAGATTGTTGGTAAAACTTATAGCGTAGATTCTCTCTTATTGCCAGCTTTGCTCCGTTCCTTAGACGAACAAAGGTCCCCCAAGGCAAAACTGGCTGTAATTGAGTTTGCTATCATTTCATTTAATAAGCATGCAATGAACTCTGAGGGTGCTGGCAATAGTGGCATCTTAAAGTTATGGCTAGCTAAATTAGCACCATTGGTCCATGACAAAAATACAAAACTAAAGGAAGCAGCTATAACGTGCATCATATCTGTTTACTCTCATTTTGATTCAACGTCCGTTTTGAATTATATTCTTAGCTTATCTGTTGAAGAACAGAATTCTTTAAGGCGGGCACTTAAGCAGCATACACCTCGTATAGAAGTGGACTTGATGAACTATTTGCAGCAGAAGAAAGACAGACAACGCTCCAAATCCTCTTATGATCCGTATGATGTTGTTGGGACTTCTTCTGAAGAAGGATATAATGCAGTGTCAAAGAAGAATCCCTTGTATGGAAGGTATTCTGGCAGTTCCATTGATAGTGATGGTGGTAAGAAATGGAGTTCTTGTCTCACCCAAGAATCCATCCAGATCACTGATGACCATAATCTTTATCAGGGTCTTGATTTTGGTTCCAATAATGGTGGACTTGCTTCAAATGCTAAAGATACTGTGGCATCATGGTCCATTCGGTCAGAAAATTTGGAGGGAAATACTAGCATGGAAGTTAATTCTACACCTCGGCTCAATGGACTTGTGAGCTCTGATAACCAACAGAGTGGTTCAACACCTGATTTGGAACTTAGTCTTCCAAAACTTGCATCCTTAAAGATCAATTCATCTCTTGATACTAAACCAGGCATCCCTCAAATTCTTCATATGGTGAGTTTTAATTCCAAGAGAAAAAAGTTTACCGTATACATATTCACACACTTTTATCATAGATGATACCATATTCTTATTTGTATGCTTAGATTTCTAATGGGGGTGATGAAAATTCTACTGCATCCAAGCTTAATGCACTTCAGCAGCTACTTGATACTTCTCTGGCCAATGATTCCTCCATATGGACCAAGGTTATTTTATTTTATTTATTAATGCATAAATTTAGTTGCAAATAGCATCTAGCAAGAACTCATACTGATATACCTTTGCTGTTTGTTAATCTGCAGTATTTTAATCAAATTTTGATGGTTGTATTGGAGGTTTTGAACGACCCTGATTCATCAATTCGCGAGCTTGCTCTTTCAAATATAGCTGAAATGTTAAAGAGCCAGGTATTTTTCTATTTTTTTTTTTAATTTCAGTTTGTGCTGTGCTCTTTTTAAGCAGGTTTGTCTAACTAAGTTTTCATCAACATTCCGTTGATTATCACACTATTACAGAGAGATTCCATGGAAGATTCAATTGAGATAGTAGTTGAAAAGTTGCTGCATCTTACGAAGGACACAATCCCAAAGTAAATTTCTATCAGATTATTACTTTTTCCAATAAAGATTGTAATTCTATTTATCTTTTTGGGGATTTTTTTAACATTGAAAATTTTGATGTCATTTCTTATAATAAAACAACTTCACTATGTCTTAGATATTGAGTTTTAAGTGTAGGTATCGAGTGAAGCAGAACATTGCTTAACTGTGGTTCTGTCTCAATACGACCCTTTCAGATGTTTGAGTGTAAAGTTATTCTTAATCCCAATATTCTTTTTTAGATTCGAAATCACACGCATCATGACACATTCACCTTTTATGTTCTTACCGTGTAGGTTATTGTCCCGTTATTGGTTACTGAAGATGAGAGAACTCTTGTTACGTGTATAAGCTGTTTGACGAAGGTGATTCTCATCAAACCAACATTCTTTTCCAATACCTATGCACGTTTGTAATCTCGGTTAATTGATCCAAAGGAATCGATAAGACAACCATGTCGACAACGTTTGTAATCTAAAATGTATTAATTATAAAAATTATTATTTTCTTCCCTTTTCCAGCTTGTGGGTAGGCTTTCCCAGGAGGAACTAATGGGTCAGTTACAATCATTTTTGCCTGCTCTATTTGATGCTTTCGGTAACCAGAGTGCAGACGTTCGCAAGGTAAATTGTAACTATTTCCACAATAGCTATTATATTTTGGTAAACACCAACTGACATGGTATATTGTTGCTTGGTACCGGCAGACTGTTGTGTTTTGTCTGGTAGATATGTACATAATGCTTGGGAAAGGGTTTTTGCCATATTTGGAAGGACTAAACAGTACACAGTTGCGATTAGTAACCATATACGCAAACCGTATATCACAAGCAAGGACCGGAACTCCCATCCAGGATTAGTGGCATGATGATAATGATTAAAAAGAGTATGTTTTGGTTCATTAATTTGGTTGAGTCCTGTATATTTGTATGGTGTGTGTGTTTGATGTGATCAAAGCCTTGAGACTGGCGCGGTTCTATTTGTTTTCATATTTCAGTTCTTTTTCTAGCATTAATATTTTTTGGGTTGGTTTTGCGGGTGGGGGATGTGATTAGTGAAATGCTATACATTGTTAGAGGTATGTGAAGAATTCAGTAATCTTAATATCCAGTTTTGTTTTTTGTTGTAATCTATATGTTATAAAACTATAAACCGTACATTTGTAATGCAATGTAAAGCTTTACTTTGAGTGTTTATGATGTGTTTTGTGCGTACCTTAATTAAATCTGATCCAATCATTAATTCATCACCAAGCATCATGAGTAGAGTTTGAAACCATTGAGGAAGATATGAAGACGGAATTAGAACGTTATTGTAGGAGATTATGAAATTTTATCAACTGGATGTAGATTTTTGAAAGATTTAAAAAGAAAACAAGATGCAATGGTGGTTATAACTAATGACAAGGCTAAGAAGTATCTTAGTAGATGGAATTGTAAACATTTACGATCGTTGTAAACATTAAGAAACCTTATGAGTTGTATCATGGAGAATTGTAAAAATCATGAAATTCTATGGACTCTATCGTAACTTTATCATGAACCATACACCTTGAAAATCATTGAGATGTAAAACTTATCGTGAACTAATGTGGACCTCATTGTGTACATAGAAGAGGAACAAATCCATAGAGACAATTAGAAATGTCAGGAGTCTTTAGGAAATGACATAGGATATAAGATTCTCCAATTGCTGACTAAAGTTCCAAAAGTTAAAGTTGTTTCTATAGCGATATGAGCAATTAATGTTGCAAACAATAATACCGACTGAAAGATGTCCATAATCTTTTTCCTGTAGGATTCTTTCAAGTTTCAACTGTTTGGAATTCGGTGTCATTTGTTGTTAATTATGAATAAGCCCAACTATTTAAAAAGGAAGAAGGATGGTGCAGTGGTAAACATCTGATTTTTTCTACTAGACGCCTCAAATTTTAATCTTGCTTGTAATAACTTGTGAAGGCCACTCGTCTAAACTAAGCTGCGATTTACCTAACTCCATTGGTTAGTAAGCTATTGACAAGTTTCATGAGTTTTCTGATAACAAGTTCTCATTGTTACAAAAAAAAATTCATTGTCTTCAGGATTATTATCATTTGGTATCTGTAGCTCAAGATATTATCATCACCAGTACTCGCAAACAAAACTTGTGATGTTTACGAGATTCGAGAATTGACTTATTTTTTAACAGCGATTTTATTACTCTAACATACCACATAACATTGCACTTCTAAGGAGTTAGAATGCACACCACATTTGTGAAGAGCAGTCACTAATTTCACTAGAATTTTAAACAAAAATTCGCTTGATTGCATAGTTTTGAGAAGCAGAGAAGAAGAGTTGTTGCAAGTTGCAACAAACAAATAACATATTTTACAAGAAAATCTTTGCAATTTAAAATAGAAATTTGTTCATTACTTTTCATATTTAAACTTCTAGTATCAAGCTTATTATCTTTAAAAAGTCCCTAAAAGTCTTTTATGTACGTTTGCATTTAAGTTCCAACAATGGTAAAGGCATGAACATTAAAAATGATGTTTCCGGTAACAAACATACACGTTAAAGACACAAAATTGGAATAAATATAAATAGATGTTTAGAATATTCCAGAAACAAACATGATAAAAACGATTATTCTTTAACATTAAACACGTACTTGTAAGACAAACACATAATAAACACGCCTACTAAGTAAATAACTACTTAGCATTCATAAAACAAGCTTCAAGGAGAGGGAAGCACACTACCACCACCACCACCACACAACCACACCACCACCCGTAGGACCGCCACCACCAAATCCACCTCCACCAAGAGTAGGTAATCCGCCAAAACCGTTACCAGACCTCCAATAGTTCCCACGCCACCAGCAGGGCGACCAGGTCCACCATATTGATATCCAGCACCAACACCTCCAATTCCATTAGCACCACCTAAATCACCCCCTACCCCGACTCCGGTGCCCATCCCGCCATTGGCAAACCATTGTTTCCAACACCAGAAAACCCGCCCGTTCCCCCAAAAGTATAAACATTCTTTTGGTCGGTAAGACCGATAGGTCCTTTGTTTTCTATAGGAACGTCTCTAGCAGTACCAACCGATACTGCTAGAGCTACAACTAACACATAAACCACACCTGTCATATTTTTCCTTCCCACTTTACTTTATAAAATACTAAAAAAAACTTGGATGTAAGAATTTGTTAAGTGAGGATACTTTATATAAAGGGAAAACGTGGGAGTAAAAATACAGTTGGGGGTAATAAATTAAAATTTTAATTTTGGCAGAAAGTATCTGACCTATTAGCTGGGTAGAAATTAACATTTCATAAACTACAACCTACTAATATGGTTGTCTGGTTGGTGCGTTCATAGCAAATGAAGGGATAAAAAAACAGAGAAACTTATAAATTTATAATCGCTGTACGAGTAAAAAATGATTTATTTTTTGAAGTTTATAAGTTTTTAAGTTAAAAGTAAAGAATTTTTCTTTAAAAAAATATAAATTACTTAAAAAGTAATCTATAATCAAATTGACATATTGGTAAAGATAGAGTTCCTTTAACCTGCTTAATATTTGAATCAAGTTGTACTTGGCCTTATGCCTTTAGGGTGTGGGGGCGTAAAGACCGCAGCCATGCGGCGGGGGTCGGAGTCGCGCGGCAACACCGCCGCCAGTCCCCTACGCCGCTAAATAACTCCACCGTGCCATGCTCACTTGCCGAGCCACACACCTCCAACGGTAATATTTCGATTGTTACCCCAACAACGGCCACCACCTTTCTTCCGTCATCCGTCGCCCGACGGTTGTATGGTGGTTGTTGGGTTGTACAGGTTGTGGTGATGGTTTGTTTTTTTCAAAAAATTATGGTGATGTGGTGTGAGTGTTCCCACTAATTTGGTGTGATGTAGTGTAGCGTGACGTGACATTATGTGATTGGTGGGTATTTGATGTGGTGTGATGAATGAGAGTTGCATGTACACCCCCTCCACCCTTAACCCGCTTAAAACAAATATGTCTGGCACATGCCACTCTCACCACTAGTACCTTTCCATTTACTTGCAACCACCCGTCCCCATCTTTTGGGTCCTGTCAAAAATACATCAGATTATGCCACTTGCCCATTGTGATCGAATACTTGAGTTATTTAATTTGAACACTTTTAAAACTGATTATTATTTTATAAAGTTATCCATTAATCAAAGTTTAAAGAAATCGATTATGATAACCCAAGTAACTCGAAAATCAGTTGCATAACACTTTAACCACATGTATGATTAAGTATATTCTTTCTTTTAGAACAACTTCAAAAATGATATAGACATGGGTATATATTTTAAAAGTTATAACTAAAGATAAATAATATTAAGGTAAATAAGAGATACATATAATCTGACATATGATGTAAATATTTGGTTGGTAAAGATGTAAATGAAATGTCAGTGAATCGTTGTCTTCTCCATTAACCTCAGGAAGATCTACCAAAATTTATTTCTTAATTTTATTTCTTAATTTTATAAAGTTAAGTGAAAAATAAAACATTGAAAAAAAACAATTGTATTTAACGATATATGAAATATTTTGTGCTATATTTTCAGGGTTTAAATAACAAAGTAACAAACCATCAGAATAATTAGTTTGTAAAGGCAAAAAAAAAAACACATAGTTGACTAAGTAATTATATAAATTTAATGAATCTTGATGTTTGTGATAATAAGTTTTCTGGTTGAAATATTTTGACTGCAGTTTTGGTCGTTATTAGTTAGGTTGCAATTGTCATCGGTACCACTTCAATCGCAAAGTTCGGATGTAAATTGGGCACTTCGACACAAAAGGTTGAGTCTCTAATCTTGTGACGGAAATCCCAGCCGCAAATCGGTTGCGACTATATTTTCGACGTAGAAAATGGTCACAAAAGTCATATGAACCTCACTCACACACCCATACTTTTCTTAGACCAGACTCTTTTAGTCTAATGCACTATTTGTTTTTTGTAAGATTTAAACCATTAATCTTTAATATAAAGTCATGACTGTCTTATCACTCCACTACCATCCATGAATTAATCTACCATAATACAAGAATTTGAATACTAGTCTTCTCCAAAGAGTCTTCAATTCGTACTACTAGTCTAGTAACCCAAATTGTTATCGTCGGTGAAAACTAGAACTTAAGCCCGCTCTAAATGACTTATTTGTGGACTTTCTTATGCTTTTTGCACGGTAACATCAACGTGTTGCGACATTGACTTTAATAAAATTATATAATGCTGCTATTGTTAATTCCTCGCTCGGTATTTGTATCATTCTTCACGATCACAGGACATTAGCATTGGTTGATATTACTTAAAGATACTAAAAAATACTTATTTTAAATATAATACCTTTTTAACAAAATTTATGTTAGGTCGTAAAAAATATTAAACACGACCACAAATTGCTTTTTTAATATATTTAATGAGCAAAAGATATTAATAAAAAATCAAATTAAAATAATACAAGGGTTAAGTTGAAATATTAAAAAAAAAATAAGTGTTTAAAGTCAAAATTTTAAAATATCTCATCCGCAAGTTCTTTAATGTGGTCCCTATGTTGTTTCTAAGAGCATTCACAACCCGTGCCCTATAATCATGTGAGTGTGTTTGGTATATTATATGGAATGATTTTGAGTGGTTGTGAGTGAAGGAGAGAAAATGTTATTGTGGATTGGTATTTTGAAGAATCACTGTACAATCCTTATAAATTTTTAATATTTTTGAAAGTGGTTGTGAGTGAAGGAGAGAGAAAAGGTAATGAAAAAGTAAAAATATATTATTTAATTGAAAGGAGAGAGAAGAATTAGTGATTTTTAGTGTAATTATATGATAAAGATAAGGAATGGACTGTGAATGCTCTAACATATCTAAAATACAGGTCAATTGTGTTAATATTGATTATTTGTATCATATATCTGAGGAAGGATCTGCAGCTTTAGTAGCTTTAATTGACTTTTTGTGTATTAGTACTCAAGATTATCATTATTTTCAACCTCACTTTGATTCTTTGTTTATATTGTTGTGTTTTTTTAGATATGTTTACCCAACGATTACCATTATAAATTATAATGGTTGTCTGATTTAGTATTGTAAGTCTTGCTTTGATGACATCTCTTTGTTACAATAGTATATATAGAACACCTTATATGTTATGACGTGTATGTTGATTTTGAAACTAGGAAAGTACGGTTTTCAATAATGTACCTAAATGACAATTTTGTATACATATACCTTATGCAATACCTTTTCTTTTTGTGATGGGCTTGGACTAGAGATGGGCTTACATAAAACCGGTTTGAAACCGGTTCTCAAGGGGCCAAAAAAATAGCCGTTGTATAGCCGTTAAACAAGCCGTTGGAGTAAAAAACTAGCCGTTTTTTGGTGTTTGGAGTAAAAAACTAGCCGTTTTTTGGTGTTTTTTCACCCATTTGACCCCCCAACTCCACTATAAATAAGTTATGGGTGTTTGGTTGATTCACAACAATAAAAAACTCTCTCTACACTCTAAAAACTCAAAAACACTCGCTACTCGCGTCAAATCCTCAAAAACGCTAGATACTCTCTTTATATTCACAAATCTCTCAAAAATGGCTTCATCTGTGCTCAATCATCCGTTGGTTGTGATGCATCCTCTCAAAGCATGTCGTTCGTACTATACCGACTACGAGGAACCCGGATAGGAGGAACCCGGAAATTTGGGGCAATTAGGATATGTGTGAATTGTCAACGGGTGTGATTAAGGCTCGTTGCAAATTTTGTTTCAAATTTTTAGCACAAAATGTGAATACCATTTTGAAAAATCACGCTCAAACATATTGCAAAGCTTTGAAAGGAGAACCGTCTCATGATCAAACATCGATGACAAATGAAGCAAATTTGTGGGCTTACAATGTCGATGCGGTTCGAGAATAAATGACGCATTTTGTCATCCAAGAGAGCTTACCATGCAAGCACTTTGTTATTAGTTGTTTTGTAATGTTTACATGTTTATTATTTTATGTATTTCATTTCAATATTTACAACTTAAAATAATAAATAAAAATAAAATGATTTTTTAGTTAATTTCGAGAACAAAAAAAAAGACTGGTTTGAACCCGAACCGGTTTCCAACCCGATCTAAACCGGTTCAACCGAGTTGGGTTTTCTAGCCACCAAACCGGTTTTGGACCCGAATCGATTTGGTTGAAACGGTTTCCCCACGGTCCCACACATCAAAAAAACCCAAACCGGTTTAAAATGGGTTTCGGTTTGAAAAAAAAAAACGATTTGTACACCTCTAGCCCCACCCCACATTTTGTTTACAAAAAGAAAAAAGAAAAGAAATTAAAAAAAAAAAACGAGATGTGCGATATTTTCAGAGGTGGCCTATTTTTACTGTTCATCTCATCTAACTTGTTTGAATTTGTTACAACGAGTAGATTATATATAGAAAGAGTAGTTTTAGTAACAATGAAATTATTATCTAACATTGCCTCCCTCGGCGGCAAATTAGCGCGCCAGCTCCCGAGGTAAGAGTAGCCACCACCGAAGATGGTTGAGCACTTAAGCTTGAAGCCTTTGCATAACTCTCTCCCGCCTCTGCACCCGATGGCGTGAAATATGCACCGTTCAACATTAAGTCTCCCTCTGATCTCCAATTCCAATCCTCCGACTCCTCACTTGTTATCAACCTCTTTGTCACCTGGTTCACGATAGTTAGTTTCACGTACACGAGCCCTACTTTGTCGGATAATAACATTTTATACGGAAAATAAAGTAAAAAAGTTAGTGTTTTTTTATGTGTTTGAGTACCTCTTGGCATTGGGATCAGCAGGAGCAAGGTATCTGTTCCCTTGGCTGTTTATTGTGGGCTTTGCACTGCCACCAATAGCATACATTTCCCAGTTTGTGTAGTCATTATTTACAACATGGAAATACCCATGTCTACACCTGTAAATACAAGCAAGTTAGCCCATTAATTAGGTTTACTTTGGGCCAAAGATGAACAGTCGGGCGGGTCTGGTAACGGGTCATGTTTAAGTTCAGGCCCAAACAAGTCAATTTTAGTTTGGGTCAAAACTGTCGGTCGGTCGGTGGTAAGTGTTTAATTCTTAAAAAATAGGTCTCACGGATCCACCTTGCACTGGTTTTTGTCTTTAACTACCTTGAAAGCCATCTGCCTAATGATTAGCATGGTACATATAGATGCCTAGATGGACCCATTGAGCTTTCTGTTAATGGGTTCTTATCGTTATTAAAAGAACGGGTGGTATTATGATTTTAGGTTCTTTTTTGGCTTCTGTTATTAAAAATATAACTTGAATCGACCCATCTGTCAACACTGACACTTCTTGTACGACTGTACGAGTACTATTTTCGTGCATTAGCTTGTTATGTACCTTGGCATTCTCTGAACAAGACCTTCTCCGAAATGGTTGTACGCGACCGTCACTTGCATATCCTTGTCTCGTGTATACGTATCGCTATGACCCAATAACATCACCTACGAACGCGAAAGGAAGTTAATTATCAGGCTCTTATAGAGTTATAGTCTTATGCACTTTCAATTCATAAAAACATGATTCTATGTGAAATATTTTTAACTTATTACCTCATTGTGGTTTGTGAACAAATTATTATATTGGTGATAGCAGTTGAACCCATAACAACATCAATCAGACCATCGGTACAGTTATATAATGTATTATGATCAATCCAAATATGACTAGATCCAAATATCGATATCGCATCGCCATCCGCCATCGTTCTCCATCCGTAGTGAGACGGCGAGCTTCTAACCATCGCGTTGCCACTCGGCTTGCAGTCATGAATATGCAAACCATGTATGATAATATTGGTAACATATTGAATTGTGATACAAGCACCATTAGCTATATGAACATCAACACCCCGCGCATCGATTGTTTTGAAGCTGTTCATGATCAGTTCTTGTGTTAAGGTAATAACCATACTATGTTTGAAGACAATCCAACGTGGTTTGTCTTGAATAACTGCGTGTCTTAGGGTTCGGGTTTTGGGTTTACAACATCATCGTCATCTGGTTTGGTCACAATGTAGTACCGGCCGTCGCGGCCACCTACTGCATTGTGGCCGAACCCGATGGCGCATTCTGCTAGGCGCTTGCGGTGGCGCTGCCAGTTCTGGTCGCAGCGCCAGCAATCGTCTATTGGGTTTCCTGTACCGCATGACAGGAAACCCAGTTTTCTTCTTTTTGTGTTGTATGTTGAATTGGTTTTGAAGCTCAGCAACTGATGTTCATCATCTCCACTGAAAACACAAAACTTGTAATGAATTAACAAACATTTTGTATATGATTTCATATTATTTGCAAAAACATCAAAAAGTATGATTTGTATTCTTTTGAATTACCTAGTGGCTGAATTGGTGGAAGTGAGAATGGCAATAATAATCAGTGAACAGAGTGTGATGAATCTTTGTGTGAGAGACATTCTTGATGGAATTAATACAGAACAAATATAGATTCTCACTCTGTTTAACTATAAGTTTATGTTGTGAGTGAGTGTTTTGTCTCTCTAGATTTGAATGAATTGTTGAAGAAGATTGATTAACAGAGGAGTCCTATTATATATTAGAGTAATTTGTGCCTTTTGGTCCATGAGCTTTAGTCTCTTTAACTCTTTATTAAAATAAATCTTTTGCTGGTTGTGTTTTTGTAACTATTAAACTTTGGTGTCAATTTTTGCTTGAAAAAACCCTTTATTTGTATAAAGAAATATTAAACTTTCAGTCTCTTATGTTAATTACATTAAACTTTTGTGTTAATTATTTTCTTAAAATAACAAAACAAATTATGTTTTTCGTCTTTAAGGTTTGACATATTTATGCCTTTCGGTCTAAAAAGTAATCTTTTTAACATATAATGTTATTAAGACGTTTAAATTTTGTAATTAATTCATACTTTGACTCTGCTTTGTTAGATTTTCTTTAAGTATAGGGGTATTTTAAACATTTCACGGTTGAAGACTATTTATGTAAGTTATAAAGGATGTGTTTGATGTTAAGGGATTTTTGTGTGCAATTAACTCAAATAATAAAATAAGTAAATTACTTTAATTCTATTAAAGTAAATAAGCAAATTACTTTCAATCTAAACAGTAATGTCTTTTAAGTATCATGTTGTTCTTACGTTTAAATTTTGTAATCAATTCATACTTTGACACTACTTTGTTAAATTTTCCTTAAGCGTGCGTGCATTTTAATCATTTCATGGTTGAAAGACTATTTATGTAAATCATAATGATTGTTTAATATTAAACCATTTTTTGTGCAATTAACTCAAAATAATAAAATAAGTAAATTACTTTAATTCTATTAATAACTTAAGGGGTTGTTTGCAATATAACTTGCTTTATAAAAAAAATTTAAAAACATTTACAAAATACCTTTTTGAGGTAATAGCATATTCAAACATAATTATTGTTTTGTAAAATCATTTTATGGTTTTCTATAAATAGTTTTTTTATATTTAGGGGTTGTCTACTATATAACTCTTTTTTTATAGTTCAACTTTCAAAAAAAACAATTTTCTACTACTTATACTTATAGATTAAGAAAAGTACCTCATGATACCCTGACACTTAAATAGACATCCTAAACTTCTCTATCGATGACCCTAATTATTAGAATATTACTCCATGTTGCATATATACGTCCCACGTTTAATCACATAATTAATCTTCACCTTAAGAGGGTTGAGTATCACATACTAAACTATATAGGATGTTCAAAAAGTTATAATTAACTATAAGGTGTATTTTCTAACTTCATTTCAACAAAACGGGTTTAGTGCGAAAATTGCTTAAATAAATTATTCAGTTATAAAACTGAAAGTAAATTGAGCATCAAGAGAATCAAAACTTGTTTCTTTATTTCGGAATGAGGAATAAAAATTACATATGCCTCCTATTTATAGGGTATCTTAAACTGGATAACTATCACATTTTAAGATAACTAACAAGAAACCTTATTTGACTCAATCTCTGATTCTAGGTAAAAAACTAACTCAAAAACCTCCTAGTTAGCAAATGTGACAATAATGATCCTCACACTTTGCTTTACAAGATTAATCTAACAATTCACCCCTCTAATCTTGTAACACCAATGAGTTTCCTCATCTCAATGTACTTCAGTCGCGACAGTGCCTTCGTGAGAATATCTGTCTTTTGTAACTCACCTCTAACATGCTCCACCTTGATTTGCTCACGCTCTACGCATTCTCGTATGAAGTGGTAACGAGTATGGATGTGCTTACTTCTTCCATGGAAGACTGGGTTCTTCATTAGGGCGATAGCCGAAGCATTATCCACATACATGGTGACCGTTTTCTCTTTGTCGCCACTTATCTCGGATAGAAGGCCCCTCAGCCATAGTGCCTGGCATGCACCAGATGTGGCTGCCATGAACTCGGCCTCGCATGAAGATAAGGCTACTGTCCCTTGCTTTTGTGAACTCCAATTATTGGTGCTTCTCCGTAGTAGAATACTAGTCCGTTAGTACTCTTCCCGTCATCCATGTCCACTGCGTGACTGCTATCGCTAAACCCGCACAAGTTCTTAGGTCCTCCTTTTGGGTAGAAGACCCCGTAGTCTAAGGAACCTTTTAGGTACCTTAGGATTTGCTTTAATGCTTGTGCATGTGTTAGCGTAGGGTTTTGCATGTAGCGGCTCATATATCCGACCGAGTAGCTTAGGTCGGGTCTTGTGTGGGTTAGATATCGGAGACTTCCAATTAATTTCCTGTACTCTGTTGGATTAGTTTCAGGTCCACCGTCTTTTTTAGAGAGCTTTAAACCTGGTTCCATTGGGAACTGGTTTGAGTTGCACTCCTTTAACCCTGCTTCCGTTAGGTTTTTCTTTGCATAGGCCGTTTGTTTGATGGAGATTCCATCCTGTCGTTGGTTCACCTCTATGCCGAGGTAGTATTTTAGTAACCCAAGGTTGCTCATTTCAAATTGGCTTTCCATTTGTTTCTTGAACGTGATAATGTCTTGTACAGCTGCTCCAGTGACGATCAAGTTGTCTACATAGGTTCCAACTATAAACACGCCTTGACTGGTTCTCCATTTGTAAACAGCTTGTTCTTGTTTACATCTTGAGAATCCGAGTTCCTTCATGGCTCCATCTAGTCTTGTGTTCCATGCTCTAGGGGCTTGGCGCAGCCCGTAGAGTGCCTTGCTAAGTTGATAGACTTGATGTTCTCGCCCTTTCTTGATGAATCCTTCGGGTTGTGAGACGTATACTTCTTCTCTTAGTTCCCCGTGGAGGAATGCCGATTTTACATCAAGGTGGTGGACCTCCCAACCGTGACTGGCCGCAACGGCGAGTACTAGTCTTACCGTTTCGATCCTGGCCACCGGGGCGAATACTTCTTCGAAGTCGATCCCATGCTTTTGCACGTAGCCTTTTGCGACGAGTCGTGCCTTGTACTTCGTTATTTTCCCGCTTGCATCACGTTTTATCTTGAACAGCCACTTCAAGCCAATAGGTTTGACCTGTGGTGGTCGGTTTACCAATCTCCAAGTGGCATTTTTTTCTATCGATCGCAGTTCATCCTCCATTGCCTTTACCCAATGTTCTTCTTTGACAGCATCTTGAAATCTTTCGGGTACATCATCGATCGAGAGTAGGAGGTTGGCTTCTTCAGAGGTTGGTTCTTGTGTGATCGTGCTCGGGACGTCTGTGACAACTGTCACACCCCCGCTGATAGCGGAAACACGGGGAATGTGAGCTAGACGGGATCGTCATAACACATGGTATATGATAGAGTAGCAATAAAATATGATGACAAGCGTGTCATGACGACACCCGAACAAAAATGGAGACTTGTGTCGCGTATAATCAAAGTTCACGACAGCATAGCCATAAGCACAACATAAATGATCACATAAGCATTAAGGAATAACTTGTAATGTAAATTCCCACAACTCGGGAACAAGTAATCAAAAGACCATGTCAAGCTTTACAAGAGTAATGATTACAAAATGTATCCTAGGGTCTCCTCTAAAAGGCAGCACTCCTAGATCTTCAATTACCATGATCACCTGAAAAGAAATGCTCAAAACGGTCAACATAATTGTTGGTGAGCTTCGCAGGTTTTAAGTAATATAAGATGTTAAGATGAAAACAGTAAGTAAGTTAATAAAAGTTACCGCGGCTACACTTATGTATAGGCGGTTTTACTAGTTATAAATAGCTACAGCCAAGCCTATTCATCGGTTCCACCGGGGAATTGATGGCTGTAAAGATAGCATTTCCAAAGCGTAAATAGTTTATAAATGACGTACAAGATCCACACAGCGCATACATATAGTTTATAACCAAACCAATCATTAGGTCCCATTACCGGGATTAATGGTTATATATAAAAGGTTTTCCATAGCATAATAAGTTTAAGGTGACGTAGCAAGATCCACACAGCGCATTCGTTTAGGTTACAACCAAACCAATCCTTAGGTCCCAATTACCGGGATTAATGGTTGTAGTGGATGATCGGCTTAGAAGAACCACATAGAAGAACCACACAGAAGAGCCACACAGCCGAGAGCATCCAAGGTCAATGGCATCCACAGTAACCTCAATCAACACATAACATCAAGTAGTAGTGCATAGTAATGTGTTACCGCTAAGTAATATACATAGGGGTAATATAACACATAGTTCAAGTTCACATAGCAGCAATCACAAGATAAGCAAGTTAAGATACTCATAGAAGTAGTGTAAGGCCCACCTTCCTCAGGGAAGCCTCACAGTTGGCCATTCACAGCAAACATAGATTTAAAGCAATCATTTACTCATATGTGTATAAATATATATATTGCAGCGGAAAATACTGTAAACTTCAATCCATTACAAATGAAATATAATTGTTGTCTTTAAAGATCAAAACTATTTAAATGTCCTTTTAAGCTTTTCTTTATCGGGGATGCCAGTCTTCTAGTACCAAGAAGCTTCAGTCCCGTGCCCCTATTCCGTAGGCTCTAACTCTTACCTGTCAACTGATATGCATACAAAAGTCAGCTTCGCTGAGTGAATTCTAGGTTTACTTTGCTAAATAACCTTTGTAAAAGATATTAGCTTTATCAGTTGAAAATAATTCTCATCTATCAAGCATCAATACATACAGGCTATCACTTTATCGATACTTTATCATTACTTTTCATTTCTTGTTATTTATTACTCTTCTTTATCCGTCAATTCTCTATCACTATCGGTGCCTAGGCTCGCCTAGGACTTTACCGACACGCCAATTAAGGGCTTATAGTCGTACTCGATCGGGCCATTATTGTCATGCCAATTCAGGGCTTACAGACCTGCCTGTTCGAGCATTACTTTATCCGGGTGAGGGCACAACAAATGCAACCCTCCTTTAGCCATTGCTTGCAAGTCTTTACTTTATCCCTTGCCTGCAGGACTTCACTTGCAAGACTTTACTTTATCCAGGTACACGTTATGGGCCCAATAACAATTCTTTAAGTTTCACTTATATCTTTAGTTTTCACATACACTTAACACATAATAGGAAGCAAACTCTTAGTCTAAGCATTCACATTTCATCAGTCATGAGAGATAAACTAGATAACTGACCCTCCGCGGGACAGCGGGGGTTCGGGGGCGGCAGCCCCTGATAGCGGGGTTCTAGGGGCGGCAGCCCCTAGTGGGGTCCAAGGGGCAACGCCCCTGGCTGGGGTCCAAAGGTCTTAAAAACCGTCATTATAAAAGTATGTAATTCAGTATGCATATCACCCCAAAACATTGAAAACGGTGTAAGGAGGGGGTCTAGAACTCACCTGAACTCGTCCAAGTAGCTTAAATTCTAAGTCACTTAGGCTATAGCCTGAATATTCTAGCTGCACGAAAGTTAACATGCAAAAATGTCATTTTCTTCATAGTTTCGCCCATAGTTTCGCTGTAGCGAAACTGCAGTTTCGCCTGCAGTTTCGCTGGACAGCACTTCTGCTAGTTTCGCTAGACAGATTCGCTGCCTTGAGCGCCCAACTTTCATTGGAGTTTCCTACTTTCGAAATATCTAAGGTCAGTCCAAGTACTTAGCGAACTTATCAGCGAAACCGTAGTTTCGCTACAGCGAAACTGTAGTTTCATTGGAAACCCCTCAGATTCGCTGTATAACTAAGCAGTTTCGCTGGATGAAATACTCAGTTTCGCTGGATCGGGGTCCAGTTTGCTGGATGAATATAAACTCAGATCCAGCCCATTTTTAACCCAAAATCTTAACTTTTTACGTCCAAATCCTTGGTTTACCTTCCATGAAACCAAATCTAAGCTTTTTACACGTTTTCATACGTAAAAATTCGACCTTTATGTGTTTCTTTAAACTTTTCAAAACCCCAAAACCCTAGAATCCGGGTTTGATCTACAGAAGGCCTTGGAGGCTGATTCTTACCTCGTTTTGTTGCTCTTTTCTTGTGTTTTGATGCTCCAATCCACTAGAACTTCAATCCTTCAAACCTTCAAGCTCCAAATCTTGAATTTCTTCACTTTCTCTCTCTACTTTCTCTCTCTACGAATTTGGTGGCTAGGGTTGAAATGGTGGAAGATGGAGCTGCTCATGCATGTTTAAGGGCTGATTAGGGCCCTTAAACCCATCAAGTCTAGCCCATTAAGGCTAATTTGATCCATAGCCCACTAATTTACCCCTTTATTTCTTAAATTAACCCTTAAAAGCCCATTATTATTAAATGGCTCGTTTCGGGAAATTTCGGAGCGTTACAAGTAGTAGCCAACTTCCGCTAGGGAAGGTGCCTGAAATCAAGTTAAGTAAGTGAGCATTCTTTTCCCCCAAGTTAAAGATATTTGAAAAGGTTTTTATAAGAGTAAAAGGGGCCACGAAACTCACTGAACAGATGATAGGCACGTGTGATGAATATTCCCACGGTAGGATGCTATGAACAGTCAAACACCTATTGACAGTTACTGACAAGCATTAATAACGAGCATAAAGCATAAGAAGATGTCAATAGATTCGGGCAGTTTTGGTTCGGTCGTGGGTGGTAACACACAAGCAGGCATACACGTATCAGACTAGGTTCATTTTAAGTAGTATGTGCCTGTTGATAGCGTTGACTTTAATCTTTGTGGTCAAGCTGTGACACTTTATTAATGTTACCTTATCGTCATAAGATCTCCGACAAGGGGATCCATACACACACACATCATCAGTCATACAACAGGACCGGACGCACGACTCAACCCTTCCTTCGTACGAATGGACCTTCAGTCGTACGAATCAGCTTCATTCGTACGATTGAACCTTCATTCATGCGACTAAGCATTCAGTCGTACCATGCAAGACCCAATCATACGACTCAACCCCCATACACACGATTGAACCTTCATTCGCACGAATCAGCTTCATTCGTGCGATTCAACTTTCATTCGTGCGATTGGACTTTCAGTCGTACGACTCACGCACAATCGCACACAATCTCATTCGCACTGACTCAATCGCACGCACACTCACTCGCACAGACTCATTCGCACACATATTCGTTCGCACAGACTCATTCGCACACACATTCATTCGCACAGACTCATTCGCATGACTCAGTCGTGCGATTTGCCCAACCGCACGGCTCAGTCGCACGACGCACTCATATGCCTAACCAAGTCGCACGATGCAACCCAGTCGTACGGTTCAGTCAGCCGAATGGCCCAGTCGCCCTGCACAGCAGATCGCGACTGCTGAGACTTCGAGCAGCGTCCAGCTGCTCGGGCGTGGGTTTCACACGCCAAGAACTTCCAGAACTCATATCCTAACATGTCTAGACAAGAAGCACACTAAAAAACACAACATGCAAGCCCATACGACCTCATGTGCTCGGATGAACCCGAGCACCCAAAACCCTAGGAAACGCAGCAGCTAAATCAAGCTAAAAACGAGGTAATCGAGGTTATCTACCTGCTAGGAACGAGTATACACGATGACACTCAAGATTTGATGACGAAAATGCAACAAACGGACCCGATTTCGGTGCTAGTTCGAGAGAGAGTGAAGAAGATGAAGAAGAAGCGATGAAGATGAAGATGGTGTGAAGGATGGCTGGGAAATGGGTATTTATACCCAGCCAAGTTTCTCAAAATGTCAAGTTTAGTCCTCGCACTTTGCCCCGAGTTCCTAAATTTTGTTTCGGTTGAAAACGTTATTTATTGGTCTTGTTTTTATTAATGATAGAATGTTGTTAACGATATTTACAATTTAAAAATAGTTTTATACGTGACAATAGTTTTTATATAAAAATGGCGCGTTCAGTGTTACCGGGGCAAATCTTAGATAATGTTTCAAGGTGATGACGATTTAAACTACGATAGCACACGCATAAGGTTAACCAAGCAAGCATACAGGCATAATATCCACATAGATGGGCTATGAAGGCGAGGGATGACCGACAACAAAACTAACAGATTATGTCGATAGACGGACCTTTGGTGACGGATGTCACAACAACGAAGTCGGTGTATTTCTTTGGGAGTACGGGTATTCGGCTGGATCTTCTTGGCGGTGTGCCGGTTGACTTTGGGTTGGTGTTTGAGCCGAGGTGTTTTGATTGTCAGTGACTGGGTTGCTGTTGAATTCTTCTTGATCTGCATCTTCCGGGTTTGAATCGGTATCGGTGAACTCTCTTGTGCCTTCTTGTTGGAGAGATTCAACCACGAATTCCTTCACTGGTTGGCTTGGGTTATCCTTTTCGTTCCAGCAGAAACTGCGGTTCTCTAGAAACTTCGCATCCCGTGAAACGGTGATGGTTTGTTTTCGGGGATCGTACATTCGGTAGGCGTTGGTGCCCGGTTGGCTGCCTAGATGGATCATCGTTGTGGAGCGGTCATCTAGCTTCTTTTGGCCAGTGCTTAGTGTCTTCACAAAGCCTATGCAACCGAATGTTTTGAGGTGTGCTAGGTTCGGCTTTCTTCCTTTGAACATTTCATATGGGGTGGCATCTTGTACCGCCTTTGTTGGTGACCTGTTGAGCAAGTAGACTGCGTGATTCACGGCTTCTCCCCAAAGATCTTGAGGCAGATTTTTGGCTTTTAGAATGCTTCGAGTGGTTCCAAGAATGCTTCGTTTTTTCTTTCTACCACCCTGTTTTGTTGGGGGGTTTAGGGAGCCGTGAATTGGTGAGTGATTCCCTTGCTTTTGAGGTAGTCTTCCAACACGTGCGAGATGAACTCTCCTCTATTGTCAGTTCGAAGGCTTTTAACTCCTTTGCCCGTTTCCTTTTCGATCTTTTGGATTAGGTTAATGATCAGGCCAGAGACTTGGTCTTTGGTTTTCATTAAGTAGCTCCACATGTAGCGATTATAGTCATCCACGATCAACAGAAAATACTGATTTCCTCCGTGGGTCCTTGGGGTTATTGGTCCGCATACGTCTGCGTAAAGTAGTTCTAGGATGGCACTGGCTCTGTAGCTTGTTTGCTTCGGGAATGGAGTTCGCGTTTGCTTCCCTAACAGGCATATATCACAAGCTTGCAATGGCTTGTCAAGCTTTGGCAGGCCATGTGACAGCTTTCCCAGTAGTTTTAGAGAAGCAAGATTAAGGTGTCCCATCCTATCATGCCACAGCCATGTCTCATTCTCTACAGGTATCTGCAAACAAACTGGAGGCACCATTCTCAGGTTGATCTTGTAGAGCCGGTTGGGAGATCGGGGCACCTTCATAAGTAAGCTTTCATCTAGCTCAAAGAGGCGTAAGACGCCTTGCTGGACTGTGATCTTGTATCCCGCTTCGAAGCTAACCGAGGCTTATAATGTTGCTTCGAAGGGATGGTATGTAGTAAACGTCTTTAAAGGTCTTCTTCTTACCTGTCCTTCCACTTCAACATTGCCTCGTCCTTCTATTCGAACCTTCGAGTCATCACCAAAGCGAACCCATCCAACTTTTGTTTGATCTAGATCCGTAAACCACCCATGAGTTCCTGTCATGTGGTTGCTTGCTCCGTTATCAAGAATCCACATGTCACTCTCAGTTGAACTAAGGGTATATCTCTTGGGATCTATCTGATCTTCGTTTAAGAAAACAATTCCTTGATCTTCCTCAACTGTTTGCACCATATACAGAGCTGGTTGTTCTCCTTCAACTACGTTTGCCTCATCATTCTTCTTCTTCGTGGGGCAATCCGATGCGAAGTGTCCTAACAAGTCACACCAAAAACACTTTAGTTTAGACCGATCTTTCTTTGGTTTGGCATCCTGATATCTTTCTTTTCCCTTTTTTGGTTTCGTTCGGCTTTGCGTTTGGTTGCTTGGTGCTGCTCCAGAGGAGTTTGAGCCCTTTTCTTGCCTTTTCTTTGACTCCCATTGTTCATATGTAAGAAGGAGCTGTTCGGTTTTTCCTGATGGTTCCTTTTCATCAGCCCTTACACGTTCTTCGTATGCAATTAGCCGGCCTACTATGTCATCGTATTCCACTTTCTTAAGATCAACCACTTGTTCAAGGGATGCCACCATATGTATGAACCTTCTGGGTAAACCATGCAAGAATTTCTTCACCATCCTTTCTTGTTGGATCACCGTCCCCAATGATGCTGCTTTAGTCGCTAGTCCGGAAATCTTTCCAGCGAACTCGGCTACTGAGGTTGGCTCTTTCATCTTTAGATTCTCGAATTCCGCCATTAAGGTATGGAGTCTGGCTTCTTTAACTCGCTCCGCTCCTTGGTTTCGAGATTTAATGACTTCCCAAATCTTCTTAGCAGTCTCAAGATCACCGATCTGCATGACAAGTTCCTCTGGTATCGAATTAAGGAGTAAGGCAATTGCTATGGAATCCTTTGTAGCATCAACCTCGCTCCCCGGGTCGATTACCTCCCATACCTTGTGAATCTTGAATATGGCCTTCATCTTCATAGCCCATACCGTGTAATTGGTACTGGACAGGATTGGGCAAGGTAGGTTTGGTACTGAGTCTTTTGTTGCAGGGGTACGATTTCCTTGATTTTCGGCCATGTGTCACGGAGTGATTTATTCGACTCTCGTGCGGCACTTAGACTTGCTCTAAGTTCAGCCTTTGTGACCCAAACGATGTAACAATTTAGGTTACGATACGGAAGCGTTTGCAAGCCCGTAATACAAATGGCTTTGTATTGCTTACAAGGTTAGTACAAGAGTGGTTTACAAGTGTGTTTACACAAGACTTGTATGAGTTTTTGGGTGAGTACAAATGATCCTACCATCACCTATTTATACTTGTCCATGGATCTAGATCTTTCATGATCTAGATATTTCTAACAACTAAATATCTTAGATATTTACAAGGTAATATCTAGATATTTCTATGGCAAATATCCATGATATTTCTATGGAGTATTCAAGGCTTTTCTAGAGCCTTCTTGGCAGCTCTAGGGCTTGATACTTCTAGGCCTTTCTTGGCCATTTTAGGGCTGCTCCCGAGTGCTCAAACGTTGCTACATTGTTCCGGAGTCGTTGGGATGTTCCGGAGACGTCCGGGCAGCTCTAAGTGCAATTTTATGTGTCCGAAACTTCGGAATCCGAGTAACGCGAGTTGGATTTAGGCCGGGTCGTGACATTCTCCCCCACCTAAACCCACGACGTCCTCGTCGTGTTTCTTGCATGACCCTCGGCTTGTTCTCGTGAGTCGCAAGACGGATAGCGTTTTGCCTTGATGGCTAGACTCCATTGTGGCGGTGTGTACTTGATCGCCTTTGACGATGTACAAAATGTTTAGAAATGTTGCTGGAACGGCTTTTGCTTTTCGGAAAAAGTCCATCCCGAGCACGATCTTGTAGTCGCCCAATGGTGCAATCGAGAAGTCCAGCTTGCCTTGCCATGTACCAATCTTAGTCTTGACATCCCAAGACATTCCCTCGATCGCTTTTGTGTTACCATTGGCGTCTTTTAGAAATCCTTCTCGTGTGGAGATTCTTAAGCTGTCTCTCTTAGCCTCTTCTCGCGTTATGAAATTGTGACTTGCTCCAGTATCGACTAGTGCCTTTGCAAGTCGTCCATTTATTTCCAAGTTCACAAACCGAAGTCCTTTCACCTCCGTGTTTGTGATATTGCCCTTGTGCTCCGTCGGGCAGGACTTGGCCATTTTTAACGGTTTCCCCTCATGTGCCGTTAAAGCATTCAATACTTGTAGTTGCATTGCCCCGAGACGAACCTCCTTGTCTTCGTGGGATGCATCATCATTTCTAGCCACCATGGCTTGCAGACTTTGTTTCTTCGGGCAGTCCCGAGCGTTATGCGATCCATCGCATATAAACAGGGCTTTGGAGGACGTTTTTCATTGTCATATCTTGGTGGTTTCCTTGTTTCCACCTTCCGATCGTGATTGGGCTTTACTCCCCCACCTTTCTCGTCATCACTTTCTTCATTCATGGGCCTATATGGTCGTTTTTCCTTATGATCGATCAAGCTTTCAGCTATCGCAATGGCTGAAGCAAGATCTTGAACATTTCTTCGTTCTAATTCTAGCTTGGCCCATGATTGTAATCCATCGAGGAAGTAGAAAAGGGAGTCTTTATCCGATAAATCCGGTATCTCAAGAACAAGTGTTGTAAACTCTTTAACATAGTCCTTGATGGTCCGGTTTGTTTGAGCTTACGAAGTCGACTTCTTGCTTCGTGCTCAGCATTTACCGGATAAAATTGTCTTTTGAGTTCTTGGATGAACTCAGCCCAAGTTTTAATTATGCACGTACCTCGTTCGATGTCCATGCTTCGACGTCTCCACCATAGTGCAGCTGTATCCTTGAGATACATAGTGGCTGTCTTGATTTTGGTGGCGTCGTCCAGGATTTGAACACCTCCTAGGTACTGCTCCATTTCCCAAATAAAGTCATCGACCGCCCGAGCTTCTCGTTTGCCCAAAAACGGTGATGGTTTGGGAATTTCAACTCTCGGAGTAAAGTTCATGACGTTACCTCCAGTCGTGATCATGGCCTTATTGCAATCTACAATTTTAGCTTCCAAGCCCATTAGACTTCGATGCATGTCGCTCGACAGCTCGTCCATGTCCTTTTGTAGCTTGGTAGTAATATCTTTGATTGCATCTTTGATCATCAGCTTTACTTCATCTCGAAGTAACTCCATAGCAGCCTTGAGTCCTTCCCGGAGCTCACTGAAATCTTCCTCCAAAGCATCCAATCGTTGGAAACACAAGTCTACTTGAGTTCCTATCTCAACGAGACCTGTCTCCATGTCACCGACTCGTTTTTCCAAGGTACGATCCTTAGAAGTACCTCGATCCTTCTTTGATCCCTTCTGGGATTCATCTCGACCTCGTTTATCTTCAATAGTTGCAAGTTTGCTTGATTCGGTTGCCATTCCCAGATGAACCGACGTGCTCTGATACCACTTGTCACAGAGTGATTTATTCGACTCTCGTGCGGCACTTAGACTTGCTCTAAGTTCAGCCTTTGTGACCCAAACGATTGTACAATTTAGGTTACGATGCGGAAGCGTTTGCAAGCCCGTAATACAAATGGCTTTGTATTGCTTACAAGGTTAGTACAAGAGTGGTTTACAAGTGTGTTTACACAAGACTTGTATGAGTTTTTGGGTGAGTACAAATGATCCTACCATCACCTATTTATACTTGGCCATGGATCTAGATCTTTCATGATCTAGATATTTCTAACAACTAAATATCTTAGATATTTACAAGGTAATATCTAGATATTTCTATGGCAAATATCCATGATATTTCTATGGAGTATTCAAGGCTTTTCTAGAGCCTTCTTGGCAGCTCTAGGGCTTGATACTTCTAGGCCTTTCTTGGCCATTTTAGGGCTGCTCCCGAGTGCTCAAACGTTGCTACATTTTTTCGGAGTCGTGTGGGATGTTCCGGAGACGTCCGGGCAGCTCTAAGTGCAATTTTATATGTCCGGAAACTTCCGGAATCCGAGTAACGCGAGTTGGATTTAGGCGGGTCGTGACACATGGCTCTTCTCTTCTCTCCTGGTCTTTTTGTTTCTTGATCTCGAACCCTTCTCAACCTTGTGATCGCTGGTCTAGATCGCAAGATTGTTTAAGAATCCTTGACAACTACTCTTCTTTCGCCGGCGCCTTAAGAACCCGTCGCACAAATCACAGCTTCGCTTAGTCGTGATTAATGCCGGACTCTTTCTTTGCACGAGAGGACAACTCGGTTCTTGTGGTTGCGATTCTTTCCTCAAGATCCAACCTAGATGCTCTGATACCAATTGAAAGTAAATTGAGCATCAAGAGAATCAAAACTTGTTTCTTTATTTCGGGATGAGGAATAAAAATTACATATGCCTCCTATTTATAGGGTATCTTAAACTGGATAACTATCACCTTTTAAGATAACTAACAAGAAACCTTATTTGACTCAATCTCTGATTCTAGGTAAAAAAACTAACTCAAAAACCTCCTAGTTAGCAAATGTGACAATAATGATCCTCACACTTTGCTTTACAAGATTAATCTAACAAAAACATAACATGATCCGACAAAAATATATAGAATAATAAGACCATCCTCAATCAGTCGTTAAATGACATGGACACCGAGTCACTGACATGGAGACGCATAAATTAGAGCTCTACATGCATTATGTGACATCGTCCGTGGGTGGGTTTTGAGGGGAAAGTGACAAGTACGGACGCTTACGTCAGAGAAAAGATTGTTACATTTAAGTGACTTTCGTTTTTTTTTTATAAAAGCTTGCAAGATAGAAAAGATATTATAAAGTGGACATGTGTTAAAGTGTCATTAATTGATTTCAGTTATGCTAATCTATCCCTCTTCATTTTTACTTGTTGTACACCGTTTATCTTCATCACATAAACAATTTTTTTCGTACTAAAAGACAAAAGATTTCATTTTATATTTGTGAAAAGATAAGACTCAAATTTTGAGAGGATACGTTTAGGTAACCTATTGATTTATGGTATCATGTCACCAGCAAGACAAACCCTGATACATTCAATCACTCTTTAATTCCTGTGAAACTTTTTTAATGAAAAAACTATATTACTCTTAGAATACATTTTCATCCCTGCTTCTGAGTATACTTGTTATTTTAATCGGGCTCACCTATGTATTTTCTAGCCCGAATCACACCCCAACCCCCTCATGATGAAATGCACAACTCAGAAAACCTTTAGATCAACTCTGGGCATTTATGCTCAAAGTAAGACATGTTTCCATATTTATATGTTTTTAGTATTTTACTTTAACCATTTAAGCTAACAATCATCAATTTTTATAATATATTATTTCACTAAACTATGTTTAAATGTTAACCTTTTATTTACCGTTGGGCTACAATCCAAATATGAAACTTTTTAATATCGGCCATCTAACCATCAATACAAACACGCCCGCCATCATATTTTATAGGCCCCCGTGGGGCGTAAATTTTTAATCCGAAATTTGTTTTATTATTTTAGTGTCCTTCTAGAAATCAATTAGTTTCTACATGTGCCATTAACTTAATATATATGTATTAACTGAATTTTTAAATCAACGTGGGTGAATTTTAGACCTTTCTGTCAATAGAATCGTGAATTACAACATGA